>CM033751.1:27874671-28474671 GCA_019671005.1 Hibiscus mutabilis
ATAATTAATAAATTGGGGATTAGAATAAAAATTGGATGAATGCTAGAGGTGCCCGAAATTGGCTCTAGCATATGCTAAAAAATTGATCACTAGAGGTGCCCGAAACTGGCTCTAGGAGGCGTTAAAAAAATTTAACTAGAGGTGCCCGAAACCGGCTCTAGTCGATTAAATTAACTTAAGAAAACTAAAAATAAAACACTAGAGGTGCCCGAAATTGGCTCTAGTTAAAACATGTTAAAAAGAACCCAATGAAGTAATTTGAAAACCTATTGTTTGCATAGAATCTGAAAATCAACTTGCACAACTCAACTCCGCACACACTCACAAGCATTATAGTTTGATTCCGAGTAATTCCTCGGTTTTACAAAAATAAAAAGCCAATCATACTTTGTGCCCCAGGTTCAGAATTGAAATCAAGTTGAGCTAAGCTTGTGAAAATTTGAAGTCTTGGCGGTAATTATGAGTTTGCATTGCTTGAGGACAAGCAATAGTTCGAGTTTGGGTGTGATAAGTGTTCAAAAGTACTATTTTTCTTACCCTTTTACTCATATTATTGTTAGACTTAGGCTCATATTAGTTGCATAGTTAGCCATTCATGCATTAATTCATGTTTCCTTCAATCGTTGAGCTTGATTACATAACTTGGTGATTTTTTGTAGAAATAGATGCTGCTTTGGTGTGTTTTTGTGTGTGTATGTGCAGGATCACTTGCCAAAGCAATGCCGAGCTAGTTGCCGGGCAATGCATGAAGGATATGCCGAGCTAGTTGCTGTGGCAGTGCATGAAGGAGACGCCGAGCCAGTTGCCATGGCATTTGTCGACAAAGACCAAAAGCAATATGGATGTCGAAATTCATGATTTTACAAGCCCAAGATGACATGGAGCAAGGTCCAAGCCCAAAGGAATTTGATTGCCATGCAGAGATTAAAGAAGAATTAAATTCCAAGAGGATAGGAGAAGTTCTAATAGGAATAAAATTATAATAAAGAATTATATTCTTTAAAGATAATTTAATTCCAACTCAAACTCCTCCTCAAAGAAGGACTTTGGCCTAGCCCTATAAATATCAAGGAGATTTCGACAATTCAAAGGGGGAGAGCAAGAGGGAAATTTCGGCAAGTCCAAGTAGGGCAAGAGGAGAGAATTTTCGACAAGCATCAAGGGCAAGGAGGATTTCGACAAGCCTCTTCCTTCATCTTTGTTCGATTGGGTTCATGCTAGGGATTAATTATCTTGTGTTTCTTTGGAACCTAGCCATGAACTAAATTTACTTGGCTATGGTTATTGTGTTTTGTGGTTGTGAGAAACTATTGGTTTTTGTTTAGGTAATAAGAGTTTGCACTTTCAAGGTTTATTCATTCTTGATTCTTATTATTGTTTGCGAGTGAATTGGGAGAGGATCTCGTGATTTCATCCATTTATCTAATATCGGGAGAGTTAGATTCAAGAAACGAATGAATATGATCTTTATTCAATCCAATGATGGTGAAGATTAATCCGGCTTAGGAATAAGTTAAGGATTTCAACGGCTAAGAGGAGCGCAAGATTGGTTGTTGTTCACCCTTGATTCACGCAGGATGTATTATCAAGGCATGCACAAGTAGCTAGAGTTTTAACTTAGGGATAAGAAGAAACCATTGAAGAACGCTCCGCCGAACCTTGAAGTTGCTGCCCGATCGCCCAAGTAGTTGCCCAACTAGTCGCCCAAGCAACCATCAATTAGTTGCCAAGGCAACCCCGTTGTAAAGTCGCCACGGCAACCGAGTTGCCCGTGCACTCTTTACCAAGACAATCCAATCGGCTATCACACCTCAACTCACGATAACCTAGCCTATCTCTCTCATTCGAATTCATCTTTTCTTTTACTTAATTGCTTTCTAGATTAGTTATTAGTTAAAACTTCTATAATCCTTCACTTGTGTTTTTACTTTTTACAAAGGCAAGAGACTAGATTCTTGAAGTGGCACCAATCCTGTGGAGACGATATCTTTTATACTATAACTTGCGACGTGTATACTTGCACAATTGCGTAGCACTTATTACGCGCAACACAAAGTCCCATTTGCCAAAGAAGAGAGACAAGACAAGCTCAAGTCATCTGGGATAAGAGAAGGTCATATCCTAATAAGCTGGGGTAGGACCAGCATCAGATAGAAAGGGCTCCATGAGGCTTAGTCGCATCGTCAAGAGATTGATCCTACTTGAGATGCTAGACGTTGCTAATGTTGCAGGATCGGGATTCATAGTAATCTTTTGTGAAGCTGTAATCACTGGATATGGGTCCCAAACATCTAAAAAAGAAGTAAATGTAAGAAGAAACAAGCAGTAAGGGGCGATCCCGACCTGCACTAATTGCCATTCATTTGAAGGCATAGTGAGGACAAGCCAAAGTCCCTGTCCTGAACTTGCAATACGGTACGGGCTAAGCCGTGCCAAGAGTTAGGGTAATAGGGTAGGCATGAAATTTTTTTTGTTTTTATAGAGTTGTTTAAATGGTTTGAAAGCTAGTCAAGTTGGCAGTTTCCTTTGTTTTTTCTGCCCAACCAAGCACACAAGTCATGCTTCTTATGGTATAAGAAAGTCTCTTCTTATAAGGATTTAAGTCAATTGGTGCAAGCTAGGTAAGTGCTCACGTACTACTAATAGAGGTAAGATAAGCGTTTACGGGCAGAAGGTTTAATGTTTTCTAATTGGTAACCTTGTGCCAAAGCATCTAATGTGGGTATGGGCCTTGGGAATAAGTCGTCTACGTCTTTCTTTATTCTCGTGCTTTAAGTTCTAAGTTCTTGGATTAGGTCCCCCCAGTAGGTACGCAACGATTTAAGTTTTCTTTTTGAAGAAATCCAGAGATCGAGCCAAAACAAAGCAAGACGCGATTCCCCTTCTCTATTTCTTATGGATCGCGCCTTACGAGAACGCTGCTGGTCAGGAATGACGGAAGGTGCGAGATCAGATCGAACCTCTTCGACCCTAAAACTATATCAAAAATGAAAGCTTCCTTACCGAACCAATTCCTTTAGGCAATTTACAAGAAGCAATGGCTTATAAAAAGAAGCGAGTCCGAAATAGAGAGGCCTTCGCATCTTTCAAAAGGAGGGGCCCACGCAAGACTGATAAACTACTTCTAGCTTATCAATTGAGGAAGTGAGTGGTTGAGAGCACAGATGTACAATAAAAAAGGTCGTCCCGGGCCACTAATATCGGCGGCTGAGTCAGGTATTCTTTTATGCTTTCGAATGTATCTTGGCATGCTTGGTCTTAAACAAACTTTACCCCTTTTTTCATTAGACGAGAAAAGGGTTGGCACTTGCCTTATATATTGGCGATAAACCTGATTATATAGGTCAGCCGTCCTTGGATGGAAGCCTCTCAATTCCTTGATATTAGTAGGAGACGGTATCCCCAATATGTGTTTTGTTTTGGCGGGATACACCTTAATCCTCTTATTTCATACTATGAATCCGAGGAATTTCCCTAACAATACTCTGAAGAAGCACTTTATAGGGTTCATCTTCAGGTTGTGTTGCCTAAGCCTAAGGAAGACTTTTCGTAAATCTTCCAAGTGGTCGACTCTTTTACGGCTTTTTACGGCTAGGCCATCCACGTAGCATTCTACGATTTTATGCAATATCTCTCTGAAGATTTGCTTCATAGACTGTACTTCGTATCCTGCATTTTTTTAACCCGAAGGGCATGCCTATATAAGGTAAGAGTCAATGCCGAAAGGGGTATGGAATGGGCAAATCTGTAGAGGTCGTCCGGGTACTTTTCCTCCCTACCTAATAAAATCGATGTTGCGAAGCTTCTGCACCTCTTTCCCTATCTTTTCCATGAGTAGAGGGTGGAACCTTCTATGTGCTTGTTTTATCGGCCTTGCATCTTACCGAATTTTGAGCTCATAGACGGTGACCTCTTTCAAACCCTGCATCTCTGCATAGCGGAATGCAAAACAGATCACGAAACTATTAGAGAGGTTGAGTATACTACATCACTTCTTCAGGAGCAAGTTGGGCATTGATGAATATCGGGCGTGGTTCATCGTCCGTACCAAAATGGATCTGCTTGACTTCGTCTTTCGTGGGAGGAGCTTTACATAATATGGGGCTCCTTTCTTTCTCGACGCTGCACGTGTTAAGGCTTGGAGTTATTCTTCATCTTCCTCACCTGATTCATCACTATCGGGCTCTATTAGTAAATTAGGACTGCTTTGTGAAGTTTATCACTCTTGCTAGAGAAAGGAAATCATCTAGTTAAACTTCGTGGTCTCAAATTTTCTATAGTGGACGACTCATAAGCTTCAAATTCTGACCCATCTCTCGTTCCATAATCTGAGATGTACCACAGGCCGTACGTCGAAAAGCGGATAGCCTCCATTTCTTTTAATGTATTCTTTTGTGCCTTCGTTAAGCCCCTTCCCATTTTTTAGTCCGACAGAATTTTCCAAGTCATAGCCCATTTTTTGCATTATCTTATTAGCAATAAGGCCATAGTTGGAAAATTCGACTTCTTCTCAGAGTAATAGGCTTCACCTTCAAAGCATATGCTTAAGTTGCCCTGTTTTATATAATGGGTCCCCTGCTCCCAGTCATTGGTACCACGAAGATAGCTCCCCCAGGTTTCTCAATTGACGAGTGGCACACCAGAGGTGATAGTAGAAGACATACGCCTACGCGCATTGCCTACCCTATTGGGCCTCTTCTTCACTATCGATGTGACACTAATAGTGACCACATTAGATGAGCTTTTCTTGTTTTTAGCTGCCGGAATGACCAATGGCTTAGATCTCCAGCGTTATGAGAAATTGGGAAGGTATTTTCATTTTTTCTTATGGAATGAATAAAAACCTTAGGCTTTTCTTCATTTCATGACTTCTCTCTCAACTCCTACTCTTTCCTCACCCAAGAGCCTGGTTCTTACGCCTTTTAGGAGGCGCATTGACCTTCTTTTACCTCATTCCATAGATTTTAAACGCTTTCTTTGTTTGCGATTGGTAAATCCCTCGTAGGTTATTTTTAGAAAGAGCTTCCCCTTGATCTCTGACCATCAATATAGGCAATTCAATGTTTTCGATAAGTTGAATTGTAAATGTCAGATTGATCCTCTAGATTTAGTTACTTTTAAGAGATAGTTATATTTTCTTTTTAAAGAGTAGACTAAAGGAAAAGAGCTCCTACCCGCTTTAAAGAGGTTTTTATTGAAGAAATTTATTGTACGAGAAAAGGTAGCTAATATTTTTAACTTCCGGATCCATTTGCCTTTAAGCTTTGTTTTGCAAGATTCGTTCCAGACCTTTTTTAATATTGTCTATCCCTACCCTTTGGTTTGACCAAGTAGAAGGGCAGGTCCTTTGAACCTTTCGTAGTCTTCAGGACTTAAACCACTTGATTTAGTAAGCTCCTTCATACCCACCCTATGGACAAAGATTTGTTCCACCATAGTGGTGATATCAGCCAAAAGAGACAAGCGAGAGCTTACGTAAATAGGCGATATCGTGGATTGCAGCTCACCAGCCTGTGAAGCCTATAAGCAAGCAAATAACGAGGCAGATGTCTCTAAAGTAGGAATAAAAAAGCTCATCCCAAAAGGGGAGAAAGCTTTTATTATGTCTTTCCCCTAGGAGGACTTTAGCTATCCTCTAACGAATAACGAATCTGAAAGAAAGCTCGACCAAGGGTGCACTTTTAAGCCATATTAATTAGGTTGTGAAGGTCACAATGGCGTGGCTATGAGACCCAGATTAAACGTAGGAATTAGTGCTGAAAGCCCTAATAAATAGTAAGTAGAAAATGAAAAGTAGCCCAGCTCAAGATAGCCAAGATGTGTGGAGTAGGGATAGTCCAAGACAGACCGATCTCTATTCTTCTGCTCACGTTTACAAGGTTTCCCACTCACTCTATTGAGTTACAGCCCTTGTTGAGTTCTACAAGAAAACATCTCGATAGTTCTGCAACCTATGGTTGATGCCCCACCCGAGCTCTAATTCTATACTCGATTTGCCGGTTCTTCGTCCGAGCGGTCCCTGAGGATGCAAAAAGCCAATAATAGGAGTGGTTAACTGGACAATTTTCGTTCCTAGGAGTGGGGTCTGGACGGTTTACCTATGTTCGGCTAAGGCTAATCTCGAGGTTTTTGAAATGAAACAGTGAATTATCTTATTCACCCGATCTTCGTCCATATGGTACTTAGCATTTTCTTCCTTCCAAAGGCTTGTTGTTCCTTTGTCTACCCGATCTATAAAATGATTATTATCAAGATGATTTTTTCTTTTTTTTTTCTACGCCAATCTCGAAAGACCATGATGCTCATTCAACCCTGAAAATAATGCACTGAAAAGGCTACCTCCTCTTATAGCGATGTCCCTTTTTCGCTAAAAAATGATGTTTTTCGAGGGTGTTTGAAAGGTGTTTGTGATTCTTTTGGATATAAAATGTTTATTCCGTGGGGGTTTTTTTAAAAAAAATGCATTTTTTAAAAAAATGGAGTCGCCACCGCCACTTAGGTAGGCGGACACCATAAAATCGAGATTCAAAAAGATTGGGTTGGGAGTTTGCGATTCACGGATGGGAAGGATTAGCACCCCACACCGCCCAAAATTGGTACTTTAATAATTACCGCTTTATTAATATTGGATTTTCCGGATTAAAGTGGCAATTATTTTAAAATTCGGTCATAATTGCGAATAAATTTTAAGGGCCCGTTATCCGAGAATAAACGCCAACCACTATCACTACGCGATCGACATCGCCCCGTTTACGCTCGGATAAAAGGGCACCGCATTAACAATTTATATACCATATGCAATCTTAGTGACAAAAATATAAGACATAGCAGATAATTTAAGAACAAGAAATATTCACATATCGTAATACTAGTCTAACATAAATGAAATACATAATTAAAACGCACATATACATACCAAGCTTAATATCAGATAAAAGCAAACTTAACATGCCACAATAACAAGGTAGGAATAAATACATATATAGACGAACATATATTTAAAAAAGACATACATACTAGTGATAAAACATATTTCAACATATATGGGATAATATATCATACGAAAAAAAGGTAAATATACTAACATGTAACCCTAAAAAACAAGAGAACATACACACAAACAAAAATACGAAATATACCATGTACGAATCAACTAAAACATAACATGCTAAATATGAATAACCGAACAAAAAAGATATATAATTATCATAAACTTAATACACATATACATGTAAACATAAAAATACATGACATATACGAGGGATATATAATAAGACAAGAGACTACATTAACATATACGATTATAATACGAACATGAGTATTTACATAGAAACAGGATTGAAATGAAAGAAAAATAAAAGTCAGTGGCAGAAATTAAAGAACAATAATGGGTAATTTAAGGACTAAAATGCGAAGTAAACAGAACCTAAAAGGATCAAAACTGTAATTGGACCAAGGGGCAGACCCAAAATGAAAAGTTCAAAAATGCGGGATGGTTAAAGGGGTAATTTTACCATTTAAAAACTGATTCGGTGTAATTTAGGGACTGGATTGCAAGATTTTGAAATATAAGAGGGACCAGAGTTGTAAATATACCATGCGGCAAGACAAAAGTGAAAATATTGGAAACGCGGGGGGATTTAGTATGTAGTTTACCCATTTAACGAAATAATAACAACTATATAAACCCTATTTTTAGGCCGAAACCAATTTTTCTTTCATTTGCTTCATTTTCAGTTTTTATAACCAGCCCTTGTTCTTGATTTCTCTCAAACCTTCCCCATGAAACCCAGAATCCGGCGGCCGGCCGCCATGTTCTCCGCCGCCGGCCGCCGCTAACCGGCGCCGGCGAGCCTTGAAAACACACCAAAATAACCCCCGTTTCACCCTCGACACGAATCCGAGGTTGGATTCAGAGGATAAGCCTCTATTTGCCCTAGATCTAGGAAATACGAAGCTAAAAAACCTATTTTTTAAACCCAAAACGAAACTACCAGGGGTCTTCCCCTCCCTTTAGTTCACCGTATCTAGCTTGGGGAAGCCGAAAGGCTTGTCACTGAGGAGGGGAGACCCACAAACAGCGACGGTAAGAACACTCCCTCTCTTTTTTACTTCTTTTGTGTATGCATGCAAAAATAAAAAAAGGGAAACGAGTATTTACCACTGGACTTTTTCTTTCGATTATAACTTGACTGGTTACAACTTTGTTCCTTTCGATTACAACTCTCTGTTTGCTCTATTACAACTCTATCTGTTACAACTCTCTCTGTTACAACTCTCTCTGTTTGCTCTGTTACAAATATTTGTTTCCTACATATATATGCATGTCTTTGTTTTGGTGCAAGTTGCATGTTATTTGCCTTTTTTCAGATCTGGACTGACATTTCTTTTCTTGCTGTGTTTGACATGTTCTGAGCGCGGTGGTTGAAGATCGGCATGGTGGCGGTGTGGGGGTTCTGCCAGCGGCCAGACGTGTTCTCGGCCGTTAGATCAGATCTGATCTAACGGTTGAGATGGCTTGAAGGATGGACGGCCCAGATGAAGCCTCGATTTGGTGAAACGGCTCCAAATCGTGCCACGTGGAGCTCAGCAGTCGAGGAGTCAGAGCGCGTGGGGTTCACGCACGCGTGGGATATCAAAGCGTCCGCGCGTGGACCGCACGCGCACGTGGCACTCGAACGGTCCATACATGTGGAGCACGCGGCTGGCAGATATTTTGGCTCCTTGGTTAGATCGTGGCCGTTGGATCAGATCTTGATCCAACGGCCCACGGTCACCTGCACACACAGTAACTGTAATTAGATAGGGTTTGGGCTTAGGCCAACCGGGCCTTGTAATTATTTGTAATTGGACTTGGACTGTAATTTATTTATTTAATATATATATATATATTTAGGATTTCATTTCATATATCTGCCCAATAATATTAATAATAATATAATTATAGCAGCAATACACATACATAATACAAACGTATACTTATACAAACATTAATTAATATAACATACTAGCATACGTACAGATAATCATACACATGATTAACATAACATCTATATACATTAAACAAATACACTCGTACTCTATAGATACATACGCGACACACATACACCATTAATACGTATACATACATAGCTTATAATATACATGCACACACCACACCTTATATATATTAGTAACACTCATGCACCTAATAAACATATAATATGATATGTATACATGCAACACTAATATGTATTTACATGATAAAAATGAGTAATTACAGTTGCCTCTCTTTGCTTGTTCTCATGGAATGGGAAACAAAGCAAAGATTCATAAGCACTCATTTTTATCAGACTTCCCTGTTTGTAGCTTTGGAAAAACGTGTTCTTTTGGACATCTCCTCTCGTCCTTAGCTGAATCTTCGGGCTCGTAAGTTCTTCCTATATAGAGCTTCGTCACCTTCCGATCTTGGAGCTACAGGCTCTTCCTATATAGAACCCTTCGCTCTGAAACCTCGAGTTATGAGTCTTTCCTATATAGAACCTTTCACTTCGAGACTGTAAAGCTTGGAGTCCTTCCTATATAGAACTCTTCGCCTTCAACGCTGGTTTCTCCTATATAAAACCTTTGCGCCGCTGATGATGGATTCTTCCGACGGGAGTTCCTCATATATAGAACTGATAGTCTTCAAACCCCGAGCCGTCAGTCCTTCCTATATAGAACTTTTTTTAGCGTCTCAATTCTCGTGAGCTACAGGTTCTTCCTATATAGAACCTTTCACTCTAAGACAAAGAAAACTCGGAGCCTTTCCTATATAAGACTCTTCGCTTTTCGACACAACAGGTTTCCTATATAACCCTGTGTCATAGGTGAATTCCTTCAACTGGAGTTCTTTTTGAGATTCTGGATTTAGGGTTCTTCCTCTATGGAACCTTTCACTGGGGCTTGAAAATGTAGGTTCCATTTTTTTTACGAGGCTGTTGCCATTTTTGGACCTACGCTACTAAGACTGTCGCATCATGCCCAAAGAACTTATTGATGGCCCAAAGGACTTACCATCATGCTCGAAAGACTTACTGATGGCCCGAAGGACTTAACATCGTGCCCTAAGGACTTACCGATGACCCGAAGGATTTAACATCTGGGTCTCACGCCGCTATGGCTGCCGTTCTTTAGGGACTTACGCCGCTATGCTGCCGCACCATGCCCGAAGGACTTACTAATGGCCCGAAGGACTTATCACCATGCTCGAAAGACTTATTAGTGGCCCGAAGGACTTAACATTGTGCTCGAAGGACTTACCGATGACCCGAAGGATTTAACATCTGGATCTCACGCCGCTATGGCTGTGTTTCTTTAGGGACTCACGTTGTTATGCTGCCGCATCATGCCCGAAGGACTTATTGATGGCCCGAAGGACTTATTACCACGCTCGAAAGACTTATTGGTGGCCCGAAGGACTTAACATCATGCCCGAAGGACTTATCTATAACCCGAAGGATTTAACATCTGGATCTTGCGCCGCTATGGCTGTTGTTCTTTCGGGACTTTGGTAAATTCTTCGATAATTCTTCAAATACCTATTTAGGAACAAGCAAAATTGACATGCCCCTATCTATATGATGCATGAGATGTTGTGTTTTCTTTCTCCTCTTTTTCTTTTTTCTTGTTTCTTTTTCTCCCTTTTTTTATTATTGTTAATCTTATGTCCTGTAAAGTCATTCTTCGGATTTCTCTATTTCCTTTCCTTTTGCTGTGTGCTTCATTTCTGTCAAATTTTGTTCAATGAGCACCCGCTCTTGTTCTTTTGCACGAGCATCCGCCTTTCTTCTTTGGGGTCTCTGCCTGCTTCACCAACAAACACTATATCATGCGTGCGCAAAGATTCTTACTATTCTTTATGTTCTGCATTGCCCCATTCGATCGTGGTCGGCTACCTTCCAGTTCTTTTGACCCAACATTCTGAGTATTCGTTAATTTCATCATCGGGGTGAACGAAATGCTTCTTAACCTCAATCTTCTTATTGCCTCTTGACGGGCATTATTCATCGATCTCTGTGCTTTAATTCTTTGGAGACTCAATGTTTACTTTTTTACCGTCCCCACACTTTGTGAGCTCATTCTTGTCATGTTTCGTCCTTCATTTTCTTGAACCAAACAAGTCATCATGGCTGGAATCCGCTTCTTGTTCTTGAGCTGTCTGACACCTATACTTCTGTTATCATTTTCATTCTATGCATTGTGAGGTCGTTTTTGGTTAGGGGCTCCAATAGTATTCGCAACCTTGTGTTCTGGATCTTACCCCTGAAGTAATACATGGAAACCTTTGTTGCTTTAACTTGTCAATTTGCTGATTGGTGTTCCACTGAAGGGTATCATTTAGATTAACATACAAGATTTTGAAAACACAGCATAGGAGCTCTGGATATCATGTGCAAGAGTGGCTTAGATTCAACCACTTGTTAATTCAAAGATGTGAAGTCTTCCCTGGTGAATCGGTTCATCCTCATGATTACCGCGTTGCTGCAGAGTACTACTCTTTCTCAATTCTCATTATCTACTCCGCCCCCAAAAGGGTTGGCTTGTATAACCACTCGAGCACAGAAATATTACTCTAGGAATAGAGTTCTGGGTGGTGTGAGTTTTAATTTTACCTATGCTATCGCCTATTTTCTTTCTTTTCTTTTTCCCTTTTTCATCATTTTTTCTCTTTTCCCTTTTTTGTTTTTTTGTTTTTTTTAACATTATTTGAGGAAATCAATTCGTCACAGTCATTTGTCTTGAGGACAACGATGGAGCAAACAATATTGCCCCAAGTTACTCGGCATAGTCACGATTTGAAAATATTACCATCACTCATGGAGCTAAGGTTTCTTGAATTGGATGATGTATCTCCACCCTATCGCTTCAGCGGAGTGCCCCAAAATTTCCATACTCTTATTCGAACAAGCCTATTACCAGGTTTCGAACATAGGAGTACTTTTTTATTATTATTTTCTCCTTCTTTATTTTTATTTCTTTTTTCTTTCTTTTCTTTTTCTTCAATTCACCCCTTTCTTTTTTATTATTTTTTTCTTTACTACCTAGAAGATTATGCCTAGAGTTTCAATTTCAAGCAACTCTACATGGTTGACATTTAGAGCTTTTTCGTCCTTGAACATCATCGAAAGAGTAATAATCTCGCTTTGCTGACCAGAGTCCGGTGGGGAAGATCACACATCATCGTTGTCACGACATCTATCTAATGTCACATCTTGCAATTGATATCCAGTGTCCTACAACGGTGAGAAAATATCTATGTGCTTTCAAAAACATTAAATGTTAAGCGAAATGTGTTCTTTATTGAAAATAAAAATCAACAAACATGCCACATCACAAAAGATCTTTGCCACACGGGGGCCACATAGAGTTGATTCATTATATTACTTCAGGAAGGTATTCTAATGTAGAGGCATCTTCGGCTTCTTCAGCACTATGTAGACTTGCTTCTCATCCTTGGTCTTCCACTGCTTGATCAGCTCTTGTGTCAGGGTTCCATCATTGACCAGCTTCTTGATTTCCTCCAGTAAAGGTCTACATTTTCTGGTGGGATACCCCGGTGCCCCCATATGGAATTCGCATGTGCTACTCGAGTCAAAACTATGGGCATACGGATCAGGTGCAAGCTTCATCGGCCTAGGAACAAGATAGCGACCCTCTACCAGATGAGGCCAAATGTCTGAGATAGATGTCCCAAACACTTCCAAATTTGCGCTCGTCCGAGGAATTTTCCTTGACGACCCCGATTTGTCAGTCTGTCTCCTTCTTTTACGGCCACGCGAACCTTGGAGATGACACTCATTTACCTCTCCATCCTTATCTACCTTATCTTCGCTTCGGTCCTTAGACTTAGGCCCCAATTTTCCTTCTTTGACTGCGTATTCTATCCTTTCTCCAATCGTCATGAAATCTTCGAATCTGTTTCTCGATTTTTCCAACATCATATCGAAGAAAAAAGAGGGAAGCGTTGCATGGAACAAGAGAGTCAACTCTTCTTCTGCTATAGGAGGCTGGACTTGGGTCGCCAAACATCGTCATCTTAATGCATATTCCCTGAAGCTTTCACTCGGCCTCATTCTCTCATTCTGAAGAAACTGGCGACAGGGTGCTAAATCTAAAGCATATTCATATTGACTCAAGAAAGCATTAGCGAGGTCACCCCATGACCTAACTTGGTCTCTGTTCAAACGGTTATACCACACTGCTGCTGGTCCCGTCAGGCTATCATGGAAATGGTGGATCAACAATTCTTCGTTCTTCATGTATCCTTCCATTTTTCTACAAAACATGGTTAAGTGAATCTTCGGGCAGCTGGTTCCGTCATACTGCGCAAATCTGGGAACCTTGAAATCTGGAGGAATGACCAAATCAGGGACCAAGCAGAGTTCCTTCGTATTGAAGACATTTATCTTTTCTTTCTTCTTAAGCTCTTTCTCAATTTTTTCTTCTAACTGGTCAAGCCTCGACTCTTCAATTCGTTCCATTTTCTGATTAATTCACACACACACACACTGGCATCGAACCCCAAGTATTAAATGATGAAGTGTCATACGATGATAAAATTATTAAACAATGCACAGGACGTGATGCAAATGCAATGCATGAATGCAATAAAGCATCGATTCCGCAAGTGATTTATCCCTGTAGGACATCTTTCATTCAGACCAAGAGGTTTTATTACATTCGGTATTAGGGTTTTACAGATAGCGGTGAGCCCTGGCACCTAATGTCTTGACCTCATTCAACAGTCCCGTCAGCTTTCCTTCGCGGTCCAATGCTGGATCCATATTCTGGCTTATTGGTGCTGCTGCATCAGCTAAATCTGCTACCTATTGAGCTACTTGTCGGGCTTGAGTCGTAACCATCTTCATGTCCCGGTCTTTCTCCCGTATTGTTTGCTCGGCCTTTTGTAGCTTAACGGTCATTGCCCCAGCACGGATCTCACTGGTATGTAAAGCAGTCTCGAGCCTCGCTATCTGTTCTTTGAGTGCTGCGTTTTCCATTTGAAAGGCTTGCGATTCATTCCTTTCCTGCTGCAGACTTGATTTCAGG
The DNA here is from genome assembly GCA_019671005.1 of Hibiscus mutabilis. Taxonomy (NCBI): domain Eukaryota; kingdom Viridiplantae; phylum Streptophyta; class Magnoliopsida; order Malvales; family Malvaceae; genus Hibiscus; species Hibiscus mutabilis. The sequence goes on from CM033751.1 coordinate 27,888,742, forward strand.
ATATCTTCCATGGCCAGACTGTTTTCCAACTCATTTTGGAGAATGTCGCGTTGGCCCTCAGCTTCTTCCAGCTTCTGTGATAATGATCTGACTTTATTCTTACTATTCTTGCATTTCTGCTTCTAGCGTTCTGAACCGTTCCCCAGTTGAATCATACCATTGACCCACTCTTCCGCGGTGTCACCCAGACCAAAACTCTTGAATTCAAAGTGCAGCTTCTGGTACTCGTCTTGTATATTCTTTGATTTCATGCTCAGATTGTGCCTCTCATGCTCGAGCTGGCCGCGCTTGTGTGCAAGTTCACCTTCTGAGACGCTTTTATTCTTGACTCCTAACTTTATCCCGCTTGAGTGACCCACTTCTGTGTTATCCGAACCTTGGGCTGGGTATTGACCTTCCTTCGACTTTGCCCCTCGGGCAACGGCTGGCTGGCTGAAGAATCGGGGTTGTCCGTCTTCGAAACCCAAAATTCCCATTCTAATAAGATCTCAAACTCTGTCCTTCAGGGCCCTACAATTTTTAGTGTGATGACTCGAATCGCCTATGTGGTAGCTGCACCAGACACGACTGTTGTAATCTTTCGGATAAGGAGGTTTTCTTGGTACAGACTTTACTGGTATGATAAGGTTCCTTTCGACAAGCAACAGAAGTAACTCGGTGTATCTCATGGGTATAGGATAATGTCTTCTGATGTCATTAGATTCTCGAACTTCCCCTGGTTTTGCCTCTGTTCCCTGGGTATCTTCCTCATATATGCTACTTGTCTGCTTCTTGAGATTGATCACAAAAGGATTCGATTTGTCATATTTAAAGGTGTTGTCTATTTTGACGTTCTGACCATTCTGTTCCATATTCTGCTCCCCGATCGAATCTTTTTTGAGTTCGACATGCTGTTTGCCTTTCATCATGGCATTCATCTGATCCATCATTTTGGACATCTGCTTCTTTAGTTCTTGTATTTCATCTTGTTTGTCCCCATAATTGACACTGCTTACCGAAACTGTTCTGAAGTCCTTGAATGATTCTTCTTCGGCTGTCACTGGTCTAGTCTCGGGGTGGAACTCTGTAATTGGACCCCCTTTCTTCAGGTCAAAGAACTTTTGGTCCATCATGAACAATCTTCTATTATGGGCGAAATCACTCGGGAAACAATGCCCTGTGTAATGCGAATGCAATGGTATGCAAAAACAAAGCAAAAAGAAAACAAGTTAGTACCGGACAAAAATGATAAGTACGTAATAAAAAGGCAAATTAAATGCGATAAGCAAACAAGGCAATCCTATTTACATTCCATCTAAGACACCTAGGTTATCCGCATGGCTCTAACAGGGTGGGTTTCTATGTTCTCTACATGCAGTGTTGGTGCTAGGAGGTGCCCGAATTGTCCTTGCTGTCATCTACTAAGAGTAGCAAGGCCCCCGATCATCACTCATTATAGGCTCCTTTCAACCGGGTTCAATTCAGGGGGACCCATTCGCTTATGCTCGTACGAAGGAACGATATCCTTACGAAAGCATAAGGTACTCGAGCCCCGAAGGTACTTGCTAGGCCCATACGGGAGAACGATATCTCCACGAAAGCATTAGCGTTTTTCCCCCACTAAAAAAAAGATGGGTTTATATGCCATATTTTAAATGCGTTAAAATAAACGCGCAATTATGACCGAATGTTAATTTAATAGTCACTTTAATCCAGAACTTCCAGTATTAATAAAGCGGTAATTATTTTAAAAGCTTACTCTCATTTGTTTTTTTTTTTGAAAAAAACAAAAATTTCCTCAGTGGAGTCGTCATCTGTAGCGATGTCCCTTTTTCGCTAAAAAAATGATGTTTTTCGAGGGTGTTTGAAAGGTGTTTGTGATTCTTTTGGATATAAAATGTTTATTCCGTGGGGTTTTTTAAAAAACCGTATTTTTTAAAAAAATGGAGTCGCCACCGGCCACTTAGGTAGGCCGGACACCATAAAACCAGAGATTCAAAAAGATTGGGTTCGGGAGTCGGTTACGGATGGGGAAGGATTAGCACCCCCACACCGTCCAAAATTGGTACTTTAATAATTACCGCTTTATTAATATTGGATTTTCCGGATTAAAGTGACAATTATTTTAAAATTCGGTCATAATTGCGAATAAATTTTAAGGTCCCCGTTATCCGAGAATAAACGCCCAACCACTATCACTACGCCTGATACTGGCCCCGTTTACGCTCGGATAAAAGAGCACCGCATTAACAATTTATATACCATATGCAATCTTAGTGACAAAAATATAAGACATAGCAGATAATTTAAGAACAGTAAATATTCACATATCAGAATACTAGTCTAACATAAATGAAATACATAATTAAAACGCACATATACATACCAAGCTTAATATCAGATAAAAGCAAACTTAACATGCCACAATAACAAGGTAGGAATAAATACATATATAGACGAACATATATTTAAAAAAGACATACATACTAGTGATAAAACATATTTCAACATATATGGGACAATATATCGTACGAAAAAAGGTAAATATACTAACATGTAACCCTAAAAAACAAGAGAACATACACACATACAAAAATACGAAATATACCATGTACGAATCAACTAAAACATAACATGCTTAATATGAATAACCGAACAAAAAAGATATATAATTATCATAAACTTAATACACATATACATGTAAACATAAAAATACATGACATATACGATGGATATATAATAAGACAATAGACTACATTAACATATACGATTATAATACGAACATGAGTATTTACATAGAAACAGGACTGAAATGAAAGAAAAATAAAAGTCAGTGGCAGAAATTAAAGAACAATAATGGGTAATTTAAGGACTAAAATGCGAAGTAAACAGAACCTAAAAGGATCAAAACTGTAATTGGACCAAGGGGCAGACCCAAAATGAAAAGTTCAAAAACGCGGGATGGTTAAAGGGGTAATTTTACCATTTAAAAACTGATTCGGTGTAATTTAGGGACTGGATTGCAAGATTTTGAAATACAAGAGGGACCAGAGTTGTAAATATACCATGCGGCAAGACAAAAGTGAAAATATTGGAAACGCGGGGGTATTTAGTATGTAGTTTACCCATTTAACGAAATAATAACAACTATATAAACCCTATTTTTAGGCCGAAACCAATTTTTCTTTCATTTGCTTCATTTTCAGTTTTTATAACCAGCCCTTGTTCTTGTTTTCTCTCAAACCTTCCCCATAAAACCCAGAATCCGGCGGCCGGCCGCCATGTTCTCCGCCGCCGGCCGCCGCTAACCGGCGCCGGTGAGCCTCGAAAACACACCAAAATAACCCCCGTTTCACCCTCGACACGAATCCGAGGTTGGATTCAGAGGATAAGCCTCTATTTTCCCTAGATCTAGGAAATACGAAGCGAAAAAACCTATTTTTTAAACCCAAAACGAAACTACCAGGGGTCTTCCCCTCCCTTCAGTTCACCGTATCTGGCTTGGGGAAGCCGAAAGGCTTGTCACTGAGGAGGGGAGACCCACAAACAGCGACGGTAAGAACACTCCCTCTCTTTTTTACTTCTTTTGTGTATGCATGCAGAAATAAAAAAGGGAAACGAGTATTTACCACTGGACTTTTTCTTTCGATTATAACTTGACTGGTTACAACTTTGTTCCTTTCGATTACAACTCTTTGTTTGCTCTGTTACAACTCTCTCTGTTACAACACTCTCTGTTACAACTCTCTTTGTTTGCTCTGTTACAAATATTTGTTTCCTACATATATATGCTTGTCTTTGTTTTGGTGCAAGTTGCATGTTATTTGCCTTTTTTCAGATCTGGACTGACATTTCTTTTCTTGTTGTGTTTGACATGTTCTGAGCGCGGTGGTTGAATATCGGCATGGTGGCGGTGTGGGGGTTCTGCCAGCGGCCAGACGTGTTCTCGGCCGTTAGATCAGATCTGATCTAACGGTCGAGATGGCTTGAAGGATGGACTGCCCAGATGAAGCCTCGATTTGGTGAAACAGCTCCAGATCGTGCCACGTGGAGCTCAGCAGTCGAGGAGTCAGAGCGCGTGGGGCTCACGCACGCGTGGGATATCAAAGCGTCCGCGCGTGGACCGCACGAGCGCGTGGCACTCGAACGGTCCATACATGTGGAGCACGCTGCTGGCAGATATTTTGGCTCATTGGTTAGATCCTGGCCGTTGGATCAGATCTTGATCCAACGGCCCACAGTCACCTGCACACACAGTAACTGTAATTAGATAGGGTTTGGGCCAACCGGGCCTTGTAATTATTTGTAATTGGACTTGGACTGTAATTTATTTATTTAATATATATATATATATATTGGATTTCATTTCATATATCAGCCCAATAATATTAATAATAATATAATTATAGCAGCAATACACATACATAATACAAACGTATACTTATACAAACATTAATTAATATAACATACTAGCATACGTACATATAATCATACACATAATTAACATAACACCTATATACATTAAACAAATACACTCGTACTCTATAGATACATACGCGACACACATACACCATTAATACGTATACATACATAGCTTATAATATACATGCACACACCACACCTTATATATATTAGTAACACTCATGCACCTAATAAACATATAATATGATATGTATACATGCAACACTAATATGTATTTACATGATAAAAATGAGTGATTACACCTCTCTTAGATTGAGATGTTTACCAACCAAGTACTACTATTACTGTACATACAGAGGGAGAGAAGCACTAATCAAAGTATATTTCGCCTAGTTGAGCTTATTTGAGTGTGGCGAGGTCTTGAGAGGAAGAAGCTGAAGAGTAGACTTCTTGGGCGGTAGAAGACTTCCATAAATGTTGGAATGCACCTTCCGCGGGATGTTGTCCCACTCGTAGGAGCCGACGGGGTGACCCAAATAGCGATCAGAACAAACTAGCCCATCGTTTATTTTCTCCGATCAGTCTAGGAAAGAGGTACCAGAGTGCGAGCTCTACGGCCATTAAGATAAAGACGTATGAAAAGACTACGCCCTCCATGAAGGGCACGACATGGCGGTCAATAGACGCTTAACCGAAGGGCTGAAAAACTCTGCTCAACCACTACAAAAATTACGTAAAAAGAACATATTCCAATGAGGGAATATAACCTAGCTTGAACCGAGCAATAGCAAGATACTAGGCTTATAGGTCAGTAAGACATACCAACTTGCCTACTCATTGTACCATGGGCTCTCATGCTACCATCGACATGCACCTAAAACTGTGCTGCCTTGGCCAATAGTAAGCTTCTACCCTATAGCGAGGGACACATATATATATATGAGAGCGAGATGCAAGCGATTGATATTAGGCCCTTTTGCTGGTCTAACTAAAATAAGTGGAAATTACGACTAGGACCTATGGCTTTCAAAGAAAGGGCACTAAAGCGACGAATGGGGAAACGAAGATGAAAAGTATGTTTTTTATTTTATATTCATAAATCCTGGACTGAGTCAAATCTTCGAACTATGAATGACTTGATCCCGTAAAGTACGTAAGTAGGCTCGAAATGGGCTCCAGTCAACCGCTACGCACCTTTACGCCTCATCCTCTTCTCCATGTAGATTCTTAAACTGAAACCTTCCAACCCGTATTCCCTCTTAAATGGGCGAATCAGGTTTAGTGCTAATCTCCTAGTACTAATCTGTTCACTGATTACCAGTGTCATCACCATCAGGAGTTTTGCATGAGCTCCTACTTTGCTTTCTAAGGCTTGTAAAGGCTCTATTCCATCTCGCTATAGACATGGAATTGGAACCGAGAAAAGCACTTCGAAAAAGGTTTCACAGCAGTCTCTTAGGCCTCTTCAGGGCATTTCTCTCATATCTGTTTCGATGCCTAGTGGTTTTGGAACAATATGGGATTTCTGTCTTTTAGGGGCCATCTCTTATTGAATTGGAATAAGGGTCGTATCACTTTGACCTTTCTCTTATTTATTCGCTTTCGTAAGGCACTATTGGCCTCGCATTTGTTCTCTTTTCTCTTTCATCCTCATCCATTAAGGAAGGCAGTTTCTTCTTCCAAGAGTGTTTATTCCGCAACAACAGGGGTAAGCCCGATGGATAAGGCGTAAACAGTGTATTCATGAACAGTTGATTCGTCTTTTAGACTAAGCGATGCAAGAGTAAGCGCTGGTACACTAACAACTCTAGGTCTTAGCTCTCTAAACGTTGTTGATGAAGCATCCAATCCATTTCCAATTCACATGTGTTAAGCATAGTGACACCAATCCCTTTGAATGAAGGAGATTTTGATTGCTGCTAGCTAGGGATTAGGGTAGGGGATAAAGGCATCCAATACAATGAAGAAGACAATGCGCAAATAACTGCTTTCGATTCTTTCTTGTCTATCGAATTTTGTTGAGAAGAAGGGAAAACCATTCGACCCATAGACTTTCATGCTTGATGTCCTAACAAGCCAAATAACGTATATAAGAGAATATGTTTCGAGAAATTGTTGGGGCGATGTGCAAGCTCTTACTTCTGTCTCCTAAGTGAGTTAGTGGATCCAGAAAGTCTAAGGGTGTAAGCCCTTACGATCTAGTTTGTTGGGGGGATATGCTTGATGTCCTATTATCGTCATTTTTCTTGCTTTTACCTATCCCTTATGATCCCACTTTCTTTCCCTATTTTACTGTACTATAAGAAAATCTAAGGCTGTAACCCCCTAAGGCAGTCCTAATAGACTATCTTACCAGGCCAATCCTAATTGAATGCACCAGTGCCTTCTTATCCAAGCGAGCCAATAAGAGATTTTTCTTTTGCAGAACACCATACTAGAAAGCAGTTTTTTATACACGAGGGCAGTAGGCTATCTGGACTGTCCCATTAGAAAGAAAGTCTACAGAAAAAAGTTGAAAGCATTATCTTACTTAAGTAAGTGAGATAAAAGGGAAAGGAAAGAAAGAGACTTTACTTTGGTAATAAAGTGGGCAATAAGGAAGTCAAATAGACGGGGTTATAAATCAAAAGTGGGTTTCTCGGTCTATCAGTTTAAAGCTTAAAGGCAGTAGTTATATTATAGCTAAATCTTTCTATGTCGATATAGGTGAGCGAAGACGGTCTTCTCTGCCAGTTATCTTGCAACAAGTAGCAAGTTGGTTCCCCTCCTTCCAGGCTCGTCACAAGGGAAGCGAAAATCGAGATTTTCTTTATCCGGTATCAAACGCGAGCTGCAAGCAAATAGAACACCTTTCAAGAGTATCAGAGTCTACTTCACCCCTACCTATGAAACATGACTCTTCCGACCCGGAAAAGCTCACCCACTAAGTGAATTGACTGCCTCATCCCGTAGGAGTAAAAGCTAGAATATGAGCTCTTTCACCTAGAAGATCAACCACTGATGGATCAAATGGAACCGGATAAACTACTCGATCAATAGTTTCCGATGAACCCTGGGCCACATCTACTTATTTTTTGCTGGTGAAATAACAGAAACTTCCTTCTGACGAGGAGCAGGAGTAAGAAGAATGAGCGGTTCCTAAGCCGACCCAGGTTTTTGCTTTCTTCCCAGTCAATCTCCAAGCTCACCTCCTTTACCCATTCAGAGCAGGAGTTTCTTACCAAGATATTTTGTGAGGATGAGTCAGCTCAAGCACAAAGAGGGAGAAAGAGAACGCTCTCAACTTTTTATTTTTTTATGAGGAGATCAGATGCGGAAATGAGAGTCAAACGGAGCCGAGTATTAATCAAGAGAGCTACTATCCACAAGCAGCTGGGAAGAGACAAAAACTGGAGCTGATCAAGATGTGTTCACCTGCAACTCACATGATCAAGATGTGTTCCAAACCAACCTGAGCTGATTGCGTCGACCAACAACAGAGCTGAGCAACCGGCTGAGAAGAGATGGTGCTAGACTATAGAGGTGTATAAGCATCATGATTGGTTGTCCGTATTGTATTGTAAGTGAGAAGAAAAGAGTTGTTAACGCTTCGCTCACGCGTGAGAAGTCAAATCCAGTGACTGCAGGTACTGCTTATGGGTAATATAAGATCCATACCTAGGTAATCATTGCCCGTGTTCGGACCGGAGTGTCCTACTGCTGTGTTGACGAAAGTGCTTGTGTGAATGAATATTGTGATGAATCGGCACGGAAAAGATCGATTTTATTTGAGTAGCAGTGGAGGTAGTGCAAATTGAATAGTCAACAAGTCAGTGAAGCTTCTATTATTAGGGACAGGTTTCCCAAGAAAAAGAATTTGAAATGCTATCCTAGCCACTAACCTTTCCTCGTAGGAAAGGCTATAATATTACATACAATAGGAAGATAGTGCCTCCACTCACTAGAAAGAGTGGGATTTCAATCACCATAGTTGGGCAATGTGAGGTGGATACACCTACCGTCCAGTCGATCGATCGCTATCGCTATCGTTGTAGTCATTTTATATCCTCACCTTTCGACTCGGAGAGCTTGTACCTTGATAATGGAATAGGAACGACTAAGAGATTCGTGTTGGTAGGTGCTGCAGTGCAGGAAGTTTTTTGATCGGAATGTGTTCGAGATAATAAATAAGCAAAGTCGGCTCTTTGATGAATGCCTTTTCGGAAATCAAAGGCCGAAGATTGGAGTTGGAAAACTGAAGCTAAGGGCTGAATAAGAAGTGAATAAGAGGATAGTGCATCAGTAGATCTACTGAGATCAGCAGACGGTCTTACTAGCGATGAGTAAACAAAATTGCTAGGAAAGTTATAGATAGGTATCAAGGCATAAACGAACTAACAAGTAAGTTTCGAGGACCTCCACCTATTTATTAAGTTAAGAAGAAGAAAGGTTTTATCGAGGAGCAGGCTTAAGGGTGGATACTGAGATCAGAAGTTATAAAGGAGCATATGTCGTCTCTCTCGTTCTTCTCGAAAGTCAGTTACTTTGAAGAGAAATGGAGGACATAGAATCTAAGGTTTCACTCCAATGAGTCAGATGTGACTTAGTCAAATTCAAAGAAAGTTCCAGTTCGTGCTATTGATTGGCTTTGAAGTGAAAGAGTGGATTTCAACTTGCTTCCTTTCAATCCTAGACTTGTTATATGCGGCAAGCGATGAGAAGACAAAGCCCTACTTCAGAGACTTATTAATAAGAGTCTATATCCGCAGATTCTTCAATTTGCTTTCTCCCTCAAAGAGGATCATCCTCAAAAGAAGGCTGTCGTAGATGCTCTTTCATAATTAGCAGATCAGAAGAGGAAAAGTGATAGAATTCCAAGTACTGACTTCCAGGAAGAAAGAGAACAAGCCAAACTAAAGCTCCACAACCCCTTTCAAAGAAATCGATTAAATGCGAGGGCTAGAGCGGAAAGCCGATTTTCGATCCTTTTTCCAAGTGCTTCGACTTTCACTATTATTCCTAAAAAATCTCGTCCTGACTTTGTTTTCTAAATAAAAGGATTCGTGGTTGGGCATGGAAAACGTTGATGGAGTAGAAGAAATAAAGGATTGCTTTGTGAAATAGATGTCCGTGAGGATCGAAGAAAGTGCAAGGGAAAAAAACCCCTCTAGCGAGATTTTCTTTCCCTCATGTCCGATATTATATGTTGGCTACTGAAGTGAAACAAAACCCTATTTCGTTCAGATGATGGCGCGAAGGTAGCTTTATTATTGCGTGAATCAAACAACTGACTATCTATCTAGTAGACAAAAGAGCTTGACCAGCTCAAAGAGGGAAGGAAAGGTTCAGTTGGCTTGAAGCGGGGCAGTGCGGGTAGCAGAGTGAGAATCATACGAGTGAAGCTCATTCATTTGCCCGTCTTTCCCAAGGTTCGAGACCAAAAAGGGTTTCAAAAACTAGTTGCAACTAGTAGTGGCGTGAGACTTGACTCAGACGGTAGCCATTTATGATTGATAATAATTTTAGGTACCTAAAGCTACAATAGGTGTGTTTGAAATGGTTTCATATTGGTCCTCCCTCAGATTCTTCTATCAAATATTTTGCTTCACGAGTTGTAGCTGTCGAACCTCCACTAGCTGGAATGACTGAGTGAAATACAATAACAAATACAAGATAACTAAGGATAACTCAGGTTGCCCTACAGTCCCCCCTCGGTGGCATCGGTCTTTTCTTTGAATAAGCTATTTGGAAAGATTGGGAACTTCTTTCTAGAAGCTATTATTTGGTAGAAATGGAATTGGAAATGTGACCAGTTAGAAGTCCTTGAATACATAGCTTCCGGGTGTGATTGAACTCTTGATCTTTCAAGGGAGCTTCTTGTGAATGGGAATAAGAAAGCTTAGAGAAATAACTGGGTTGGTTATGGTATTATGAGTTCAAGCTGTCTACGTTGAAAGAGTTGCTAACCTTTCATCTGGCATTTCCTTTGTCAATTGATCAGACCTGAGACGAAGGAGAATTGGGAGTGAACTTCCTTGTCTTCCCAGTAGTGCTGAAACATTCCTTGACCTTCTTATAGACAGATAGATTGAAGCTGTCCTTTTCCTATTCTTAGAAGGGGTTCCTTCCCCATTTAAGACCTATTCTTTGGCCCGCCGCCTACCTCTTATAGAACCCCCTAGGCCCCACTAGCTCTCATTCACCGGACAGTTCTAGAATCAGAGAGAAAGGGCATTGCCAATAGAATGAAGACCAAGGAACTATGTCCTAGTCTTGGGATGACTTCCTCTTTTGATGAATAAGGATATGTACCATTTTATGCAGTTGATGGTAAATTCCATCTTCTTCACTTCCTACTCTCCAAAGCACCTACCTTGGATTCGAAAGAGTCTTTCTTCCCTCTATAGCTCACAGGTAGTTATCCGGCCTTTCCCTTCGTTAATAGGTCTATCCCGCTGTGAATTGAGACTATCGGTGGAAAACAACTCAACTCTGTCCTTACAACGGATTTGGATGTGTTCTACACAGCTTTTTCAGAAGTATTGAGTTTTCTTTTTCTGTCCTTTGGCTTCTTCCGACGTCTCATCCCTTGTGAAGTTGTCTCCATCAGCTGTTTTCGACATAATCCGTGGTATTCATCCTCGGTAGGGGAAATCAAAAGCTAGGGTGACTTCAGAGAGCCCATCTTCTCTTGTCCTAGTCCTGTGTTACTAGTCTAAGTAGTTCTTGAATGAATAGCTTTAGCACTTCCTCTTGTTTTCCCACCATAGGCTAAAAGAGACGATGTGTTGATTGTCTTCCCCGTCCTAGTCTTTTCTTTCGGGTTTGATGTTCTTTCCTCAGCATCTCCGAAATCGCATAGGGAAAGGAAAGTCCTTACCTATCCACATATACTCCTGAAAGAACTAAGCTAGGGATTTCAGTGGAAAGAAAGACAAATGTTTCCTATTCTTCTATTGGAATTGTCTTCATTGTTATGTCTTGCCTAGTAGGAAATATTCGACAATGGGGTTTCAAGTTTTTGTTTGTTAAGTCCTTGAGTGAGTTCGATGGGACTGGCATTAGATCTCAGACACTCATTCAATTGCTGAGTATATCAAGTGTTAGAAGAACTGGGTTCTTACGATGCTTGATAGAATGAGAGTACGAGAGCTGCCGGAGTTAGAGTATGCAATTGAATATGGCTTTCTACGCGACGGAGTTAGTAGTGAATTCGATACGTCTACCTGCGTCAGGTTCACTGAGAAATATCGTAAAAGAAGATCTCTCGAGCGATTGATAAATTATCATAAGAGAAGCAAAAGAATGTTACGTCCAATTATTCCCATGTTTTTTCTTGGTCAACAACCAATCAACTACATATGTCTAAAAAAGTATCTCCCTTCATGTTAGGGTAGAGTAAAGTAGTCAAAGAATTCACTCTTGAAATGAAAACTTTCAATTTATCAATATGGGTCTCAATTAGATCCAAGCAATCCGACTCGGTATTCTCTCAGCGATTGGCTGGAGATATCCATTTCAGAATCTGCTTCATCTTCAGAAAGTTGTTCTATAGGGGCCCCACAGGTCTCCAATAGTTCAATTTCTGACGATAGCGAGGCGACTTCTGCTTTTCTAAGGAAATCTTGATTAAAATAGCTCAGGATCTCCAACAGCGTATGGAAGAAATCAGTATAGACTTATCGTCTTCCATACCGATGGATTATTTTATCACTTTCCATATATTGGGTGAAGAATAGGCTGGGGCGCTAGACCCTTCTTTTCTAGTCGATGTCCTTGGAGATCTCCAACTACCTGCCCCTATTCTTAGTTGTTATTGAGAGGTTGCCTTCGACTCTCTTTACCTAATCTGGACTTAAACCTCACTACTGTCAGCCTAGTAATTATATTTGTCCTTGGTGTCCTTTAGAGCGTTAAGTAGCCAAAAAAAGGCAAGGTCTTTTTCATATGGCTACTTATTCATATTATTCATACAATGAGTTTGGAAGCAAATGGAAAAGGAAGACAATTCATCAAAATTATAAGCGTTTTCTACCCTCCAAGAAATTGTATAGCTTGGACAAAATATTCACTTCGGCTTCTATGATCCACAAGATCTCTATAGATATGGTTTAGCCAGTGAATGTTGTCCATGCTAAAAAGTAGACGTTCAGATACGTCATGAAAATTGACCATTCTGGTAAGTCACCATCTCCCGTAGGAGTAGCGTCCCTATAGACTTCATATAAAATAAAGAGACGATTTACGATTTCTTCCATGAGTACCTCTAAAGTAAGGTTTGTCATTTTTCCTCCATATTCAAACTATTCAAAGAGGGGATCTTTCCCACCCTAACAGCCACCAGAATTGCTAAGGGCAAAGCCAAGCCCATTCACAATATAAAATCCCCAATTAATTGCTCAAACATTCTAAAATTGAATCCCCGTGGTTCTGCTTCTTGCTCTAACAAAAGGAAAAAAGGCTTGTCAGAAATTGCCAGTGGTTTTTCCACGCATGGGAAAAAGAAAATGAACTATCATAAAGACTAAGATGGGTAAAAAGGGGGGCATGATCTCAATCGAGAGTCATTTCCCTTAGTGACTCTAGAATGGACAGATCATCTATATATGTAATTTTACATTACAATTTCAGTAATAAATCCTTCTTGCTACTAACCCGCACCTACTCATAAGCATCTTACTTGTGGGAACTGAACCCTTTAAAGGACCCATTCATTCACGACGACCGACCACGAGCTAAATCAGAGCTTTCAACGGCTAAATCCATTGATAACACTACGCGAGCATTTTACTCAACCTCTGTTCTTGCGGCTAGCCTTTCTTCAAACTCTGTTCTTTCTCTTGAGCTTTCCGATTTGTCTCCCGTCTTTGTCTCGCTTTCGCCTTTAGCTATAGGCTTTGAATAACCATATCGTTTTTCTTTGAGACCCCTTGAAAAGAAGATCCTCCTAGACAAACTATCTTCGAAACCTAGATCACTACATTTAGAAATTAACGTATGGGCTACAATATGATTGGTTTCACCCCAGGAATACACGATTGTTAGGATCCCGCCTATCAAACCCACGAAATAAGGGTGTTAGGGCTTGGCCATTAGATCCTTTTACTCTCCTAATGGTCGAGTCAGCTGCTTTTCCGATCCCTATCCTTGAAGTCGATACCTTTTTCTGGAGCTAACCTTCCTGGTTCACATCCTCTCGATTACGCTCGAGACCATCGGACCTCTCGCTCGTTCAGACCACAAACTCAGATTACGTTAGCGATCGGGTACTTAACGTACGTTATCTCGGGTTAGTTATTGCTTTAAAGAGGGGGACTGAAGATAACCTACACAATCGTAGACTAGCCCCTTATCCAAAGACGGCACCTAGCGCCATCACCAAAGTAGACTACCTAATCAACACCCTGAAACAAATAGATGCAAAGGATACTACCATCATCCGCCAAGGCATCAAAAGAAGCCATTAAATCTAAAGACGATGGCCTAACAATCATTTTATCTAGGGCAGGCTACGAAGCACTTTCAAAGATAGGCTGAGTTAAGTCATTTGCGTAAGGGGACGAAGGCAGAAGCTGAGTCTGAGGAGTAAGCTATAAGCAGAGGAAGAGGAAGAAGGACCCGGAGAAATGTCCAAACTATAGAAGGAGAACGGGGGAACTAAGACTTTTTTCTAATCATACGGAATGGTTTAAATCTTTGTTCTACGCTGATCGGAGTTACGCTATCGAGTCACCCGGAGTTCGATCCATTAGGTTTTTCGATTAAACTAAAAAGATAGAAAACTAATTTATTTGGCACGGTCTTTCCTGCCTTTCCCTTCCTTAGCCTTCAGTTCCTTCCATCCTTTTAGGTGTTGGAAATGAGTGGGCACTTTTAGGGACTTTGTCCAAGCCCGGTAGAAATGTTGAGGTTAGCCCACACCTGTCGAAATTGTTAGGTTTAGTCCACACTGTCTTAGGTTTGGGGAGAGGAACTGGCAATGTCCGGACAAGACAAGGAAAGTAAACAAGCACAGACAGACAGATAGGGTACTACTAGCAAGAGGAATTTTTTCCAGCCTCTCTTGCTAGATGAAGATCAAGGTATATGTTATAGGTGGTCTTGGTCTTTGTCGTGGCCTTTTACTCAGAAGGAGAAGTTATGCTTCTCCGGCTGTTGCTGAACTGAAAGTACCAGTTCACACTCATTTCAGGTTCACGGCGGATGGGGGACTCTATCATACTAAATAGTAGTGATTTGTATCAGATCACAACACTTTAAATGTCTTTGGACTTTTATAAATTCTCACTGAACTTCTACCTCCCAACGATAGAGGAGCAAAACGTTCTATGCTACTTTTTTCTCTTATGATAGAAAGAAGGAAACATCACTCCTAAATGCAGAAATGAGAAGAAGAGGAAATGGTGTCTATAGCATGAAAACTCATCTCCGGACTGATTACCAAGTCTTCTATTCCCCAACGGATAGTGATGTGACCCAATTAGTAAGTAGTAAAGAGAGAAGCAAGGGTTTGATTACGGGAGCATTAGCTATTGAGTTTGTTTTCTTGCTGGTTAGAGTCTTTTATTCAATTGCTCGAGTGATTTCATACCTACCTCTTCTTTCATTCCTACCTCTGATAAATCAATCTTTCTTATTGAACCTACAATCACTTCCCTTGTCTCTATAAGGCCGTAGGTGACATAATCTTTCTTTATCTGATCGTTCCTTCCCCATCGAGTAAGAAAGAAAGAAAGAAATAGGGCTTGGCTTGGTTCCCCATCTATCTTTTCTCTTAGGGCAATGGGATAGGATTGAGAAAGCTCAACCATAGGAAGTAGGAAGAGAATTGCTAAGAAGGAAGGATAGCCACTCGACCATAGGGAGAGGTGCGAAGGAATCTCGAGACGAAGAAAAGCCTTAGAGCGAGGCGAGTTCAGTGAGACTGATTAGTAAGGAAAGGACACAAACGGAAGCAATATGGTTTCTTAATGAATCCCTAGGGAGAATGAAGTTTAAAGAAACAAAACAAGCAAGGGACTTTGAGATAGATAGTGGCGCACTAGCGCGAAATCCATCATTGGCAAAACAATTATTTGGTTATGCCATTTTGGGCTTGGCTTGGTTTCCTCTAGTGAATAAAGCTAAAGCTTCCTTGCTCAAGCTACTGGGTTGATTATACAACTCAGTTGTGCCTACCATTTCTGGTAGGGAGCCATTGATCTATAAGATTAACAGAACCATATTGAAGATCTGACATTAGCTATTCGAGTAAAATCATAGGATTAAAAGCCGATCGCGACTTGCTTGCCTTGGGGCATCGCATTCTGGATAACGTAATAAAAAGTCTCTCTCTACTGTTTTCAGTCTGGTTTGCTTTAGAAGTAGAAGTAAGCAAGCAAAGACAAGTGGTAGCTAAGCAAGAGTGGTTGCGGTGATGAATATATTGTTTTTAGATCAAAGAAACAGACGACTTCACGCGCCTCATTGCGGTATTCACTCTTGAAATACAGGGTAAGCCAACCAGTAGAAAGAAAGTGTAAGCAAGGCACTGAAAGTCTTGCACCAGTCAACGATAACTAACTCCCTTTTCCTTTTACTGATAAAATGATAAATTAGCCTTGTAATTTTAAAAGAGCAAAATGATTCATCCATTTAACAGTTAATTGTTATATTTTAATAGACCATCGGCCAAATGATGTGCTTCTTTAAAAAAAAAATCGAAAAATTAGTATAACTCATATAGATTTTGAATTGAGAAATAGTTTTAGATATATTTAAGTTTTGGATTTTTCAGGTAAAATGAATAAAAATACTCTCAACCATACAAACTCAAAATGCTTGAAAATATGATGATCAAAATAAAAATATATAGTTTATAACAAAATTAAAATATTTCTGCAAACTGTGGTCGTTTTCAAAATGTGAAATCAATGTTTTCTCAAAGATGTATTTTGAGACCGATCTTGGGTTTTTAGTTGATCTTTGCTTTTATCCAGTGACTAAAATTTTCAGTCCCCAGAAGAATTCAAATTTTGAAGATTAAAATGTTTTGAAAAGTTTTGAACATGTGTCTTGAAAATGTTCTTTTGAAAAATGTGGGGGGTTTTTGAAAAAAATGGGGTGATGTCGAAAATCTCGGTGTTTTTGAAGGTAAAATGAAAAGTTGAAAATGTTTTGAGAGTTGGAGCCGTCACCGGCCACTAATGTAGGCCGGACACCATAAAATCAGATATTCGTTTGAAAATGGGTTCGGAAGTTGGTTACGTGTGGAGAAGGATTAGCAACTCCATCACGCCTGGAACTCGGTACCACAATATTTGTTGCTTTTAATTGATGGAAATCATTGAAATTCGAATTAAATTTAATTAAATGGTCTTAAACGGATATGGGCTTTAATCAGATCGGCTTTATCAAATTGGTGGACTTGAATTAATTAAACATTTAATTAATAAGAGCGATCGTACAGCGGATCGTAGATTAAACCGACATCGAATAAGCCTGACTGTCGTGTTACTTTACGGTTCGAATCGAGTGCATCACCTTTATGCATGATACAAGCAGTTAAGAATGATGTTATGACTTGTCAAAATTTTATTTCGAATTAATTTTACCTTTAGATGGTAAGGATTAATTCGAATATTTGGTCAACATCCAATGAGCCAGGATAGTTACGACACAAATATCGGAATTAATAAATACCTCATTTTTTTATTATTTTTTATGATAATGGTGGATTAATTAGCAATGTCGAATTAAATAAATTAAGGTGAAAATGAATGACAAATTATGTATGTCACAACAATGCAAATAAATAAATAAAGATAAAATGAAGTCAATAAAGAAATGCAAAAAATAAATACGAACAAAGTAAGTAAATGAAAAAAATTAAAGAAAACCCAGAAAGGGACCGGGTCGACGAAAGCAATCCCGAAAAAGGACTGGTTCAAACAAAAGGAGAAATACAGAAATTAAATAGAGGAAATTAAATTGTGGGAAAATAAGAAGTCCGAAAAATAGACCGGATCGAACGAAAAGAAGTCAGGAAAAGGGACCAGATCAAGCAAGGAAGAAAAGATTAAATAGCCGAATTTAAATTGCGGGTCACCGTAAGGCCGATTCGGATGTAAATTAAATAAACAATATAACTATAATAATATAATAATATCATACTATTGATATATATATATATAATGTACATATACATAATGTTACAATAGAAATTAATATTTAATATGTATATAATATATGATATAATACATATATAATATAACTATATCATATATAAAATATATAGATTATATAAATATAATATAAGATGTAACGTATATATATACATACTACGTATATTTTTTAACATACAAAAATAATATAACAAATATATATATATATATATATTATATAGGGGACCGGAATGAAAGCAATAGAAAACGTAGGCGTGAAATTCGAAACAAAATAGAAATAATTAAATAATAATAACATAGTAATAATATAATAATACGATAATAATAATAATAGTGATATAATAATGTAATATTAGTATAATAATAATAGTAAAAGGCAATGACAATAATGACTTCAAGTAATAATAATAAATAATAATAGCAAATATGACTTATAATAATTAATGCTCAAGTTATAAAAATAAAGCCCGTACAAAATTAGTGATCACAACTGTCCCTCTTTGCTCATTCTCTGTTTGCGGTTCGGGACTCGAATTACCATGCACTGAAGGTCTTGTTGATGGTCCGAGAGATAAACGGATAAGCCTTGAAGGCTTTGTTGACAACGCAAATCACTGCACATTGAGGGTTTTGCTGGTGACTTGTAACACTAGAGTCATGCTGAAGGGTGTATAGATGATTTGGCTCACCAAGCACATGAAAGGTCTTACTGATGGCCAAAATGAAGGTCCAACACTGGAGGATTTAGGGACAACCTAGCTCACCACACACATGAGAGGTCTTACTGATGGCTAAAAAATAAGTCAAACACTAAAGGATTTACTGACGGTCTGGCTCACCAAGCACATGAGAGGTCTTACTGATGGCCAAAAATGAAGGTCCAACACTAAAGGATTTACAGACAACCTAGCTCACCATGCACATGAAAGGTCTTACTGATGGCTAGAAAATAAAGTCAAACACTGAAGGATTTATTGACGGTCTGGCTCACCAAGCACATGAGAGGTCTTACTGATGGCCAAAAATAAAGGTCCAACACTAAAGGATTTACAGAAAGCCTAGCTCACCACGCATATGAGAGGTTTTACTGATTGCTAGAAAATAAAGTCAAACACTGAAGGATTTACTGACGGTTTGGCTCACCATGCACTGGAGGACTTAGTGGTGGTCAGAAAATGAAGGTCCAATACTGAAATATTTACAGAAGACCTAGCCCATAATGCACTGGAGGACTTAGTGATGGCTAGAAAATGAAGTCAAACACTGAAGGATTTACTGACTGTATGGCTTACCATGCACTGGAGGACTTAGTGGTGGTTAGAAAATGAAGGTCCAACACTGAAGGATTTACGGACGACCTAGCCCATCATGCATTGGAGGACTTAGTGATGTCTAGAAACTAAAGTCAAAAACTGAAGGATTTACTGACGGTCTGGCTCACCATGCATTGGAGGACTTAGTGGTGGTCAGAAAATGAAGGTCCAACACTGAAGGATTTACGGACGGCCTAGCTCATCATGCACTGAAGGACTTAGTGATGGCTAGAAAATGATGTCAAACAATGAATGATATATTGATGATCTGGCTCACCATGCACTGGAGGACTTAGTGGTGGTCAGAAAATGAAGGTCTAACACTGAAGGATTTACGAACGGCCTAGCTCATCATGCACTGGAGGACTTAGTGATGGCTAGAAAATAAAGTCAAACACTGAAAGATTTACTGACTGTCTGGCTCACCATGCACTGGATGACTTAGTGGTGGTCAGAAAATGAATGTCCAACACTGAAGGATTTACGGACGGCCTAGCTCATCATGCACTGGAGGACTTAGTGATGGCTAGAAAATAAAGTCAACACTGAAAGATTTACTGATTGTCTGGCTCACCATGCACTGGAGGACTTAGTGATGGCTAGAAAATGAAGTCAAACATTAAAGGATTTACTGACGATCACTAAAGGACTTAGTGGTGGTCAGAAAAATGAAGGTCTAACACTGAAGGATTTACGAACGGCCTAGCTCATCATGCACTGGAGGACCTAGTGATGGCTGGAAAATAAAATCAAACACTAAAAGATTTACTGACGATCTAGCTCACCATGCATTGGAGAACTTAGTGGTGGTCAGAAAAATAAAGGTCCAACACTGAAGGATTTACGGACGGCATAGCTCATCATGCATTTGAGGACTTAGTGATGGCTAGAAAATGAAGGTCGAGCACTTGGAGGCAGCTGATATTGCAAGTTGAAAATTCAGAGTTAAAACCATGCACTGAGTTCTTTGGTGTAGGTCTTTGAAGTAACACTTGGAAACTTTGCTGGATGGGCTCTTCTTGAAGGAAATCCTTGATTCTTACTGTATAAGTTTTTCTTACTGAGAACTCTTGGTTCTTTGCTGTGATCCACTTTTCATGAAATCATGGATCGAAACTTTTGTTGGGTTCATGAAGGTATAAATTGAGATCTCGCTAGAATCTGCTTCTTCAAAAGTTGCAGATTAGGGCCTTTGTGAGTTTCTGAATACCTATCAAAAGATAAAATGATTTGATGCATGGGTTAGCATGCCCCCTAACCTAGGGATGTCTAACTATATGATGCATGCATGAATGAATGAATGTCAATTGAGGACCTCTTGAGGGAGTACGGTTCTTCGAGGAAGCTTATTGAAAAATCTATGCCTTGTTTCTTCATTGGGGCTCCACTGCAGCTGGAATACCCTATCTTACACTTGGGTTCAACCTTTCAGAGTGTATTTTACTCAATTGGTCAACTGGAGATATCTTTGTCATTAAACTAATTGGTCATCTTATTGCCCCAAAAAAATGTTATTTACTCTTGTTAATTTGTTGCTAGCAAAATTTTGAAATCTTTGTCAGAAAATACATGTTCTGATTTAAAAGTGAGATGTTTATTAAGAAAAATGAATTTTCCTTTTCAAATTGTAAATATATTAGGCTATACTAAATATCCCGAATATCAAGTGCACGAACAACACTGACAATAGCTTACCGAGGATTGCCCCAAGTGAATCATGTATCAAGAAGACCTTGAAAGCTAAATTGATGTTTGAAGGTGTGAAGTGCACTTTAAGTTACTTTGATGCTTGACCAACTTACCTTTGGCAGGTTCACTTTTTGTCCTATTCTTGTTTGGAGAATTCAATTCATCACATTCCTTTGGCTCGAAATGAATGATGGAGCAAACAACAAATTCCCGAGCTACTTGGCATTGTCATGATGTTGAAAATATTACCATCACTCATGAAGCAAAGAGTTTCGATTGGAATGGGCTTCAGTGGAGTGCCCCAAAATTTCCGCGCTCTTATTCAAAAAATACCTATTACCAGGTTTCGAACATTGGGTTGCTTTTTGATTAAATTTAAAAAATGCCTATTACCAGGCTTTGAAGTGTTTTTTTGAAAAATGCCTATTACCAGACTTGGAACATTGAAATGTTTTTCGAAGACTTTAGCATCAAATTGTACCTATTTGTTATTATGTGTGGTCATTAAGGTGAAATGCAAGTCGCACTTCATAATCTCCACAGCGTAGGATTTCAACTAGAAACAGGTTATTCGGGCTCAACCTTTGGGTCAAAGTCAATGTTCCTTGCACAATTGATATACGGGGACCCAATAAGTAAATATATTCACGAAATGAAAATAATTGAAAAGAGATTGCATCTTTTATTGAAACTTTGAATGTGCGGCCTTAGGCCATTACAAAAGATTGACACTGCACTCAAGATTTGTTTGTTTTTTAATGTAAACTTACCGGGGGTGCTCGGGTGCCCCCAATGCGAAATCACTTACACTGTCTGAATTGCAAAAGTGGGTCATAAAGCTTGCTTCCCTTTTTACCAATCGGGGTATCATCCTTGTCGAACATGACAATTCTTTATTTTGAACCTGATATGATGATGAATGGGGAAATGCATATCTCTAAATGCAATGTTAATGTGCAGATGTTGATGCCAGAAGATAGAATATTAAGATGATGTGGTGTAACTGCGATGTCAATGAATTAATGCTGAATGCTCATGTGATGCAATTACCATGCAAATAAATTAATGAATTAAATTGATGTTAAATGCCAATGTGATGAACTTACCATAGAATGAATAAAGATAAATAATTGATAATGTATTGATGTAAAAAGTATTGATCGGTGAACATTCTCATTGAACAACTTTTCATAATAAAGATTGAGTCTCATTTCAACGAGAAAGAGGGCTATCATATAATGTTAATCGGGACTAGCCCTCGTGCCTCTTCTTGATTAGTCTCAGGCCTCTTTCTTGATGATATGGAATCTTTCTTCCATTACAAAAACCTCCAATTTTGAATTGTTCTCGAATCAACACTTTATGTGAAAATGTGATGAGTATGCACAAGAATAATCAAGCAAATAGAAAAAAGAGAACTAAACGGCCTAACAATATGAATTCTACTTCTATGGTTATCCGTATGGCTTTAATCTGGGTAGGCTACTTAAGTTCTCACACATGCGGGTTTGGTTCTAAAAAGGGTACTCGAACCTATCTTATTACCTACTAAGGTAACAAGAACCCCAAATTTTGGCCCATTACAAGCTTACAAATTGGATTCAGTTCGAGGGAAAGCACGACCTAGAGACGTGGAAGACTGCTCACGTGTCAAAAGGCGTGGTTCCTAGAAGTGAATTACCGACCCGTAGAGGGCTGCTTACATGGGTATGTGGCATTTCACTCCTACTTAAAGAATAGAGCTTGGGTATCGAGCTTGATGATCATGATGCAACACATGTATGTGATTCCTTAGAAATTAAATGATCAATTAATGCTAAACTACCAATTATCAAAGCACATGTAATTAGAGTCAAATCTCCAAGAAAGACCAAATTGATTAAAGTCAACTCAAATTTCAAAATTTTCATCATTAAAAGCAACAAATATTTTTTGGCTTAACTCGTTTTTTTGTAAAAACAAAAATGTCCCCAGCGGAGTCACCAGTTGTAGTGACTAAAAATTTCAGTCGCCAGAAGAATTCAAAATTTGAAGATTAAAATGTTTTGAAAATGTCTCAAAAATGTTCTTTTGAAAAATGTGGGGGGTTTTGAAAAAAATTGGGTGATGTCAGAAATCTCGGTGTTTTTGAAGGTAAAATGAAAAGTTGAAAATGTTTTGAGGGCTGGAGTCATCACCGGCCACTAAGGAAGGCCGGACACCATAAAACCAGAGATTCATTTAAAAATGGGTTCGGGAGTTGGTTACGTGTGGGGAAGGATTAGCACCCTCATCACGCCCAAAAATCGGTACCACAATATTTGTTGCTTTTAATTGATGGAAATCATTGAAATTTGAATTAAATTTAATTAAATGGTCTTAATCGGATATGGGCTTTAATCAGACGGGCTTTATCAAATTGGTGGGCTTGAATTAATTAAACATTTAATTAATAAGGGCGACCGTACATCAGACCGTAGATTAAACCGACATCGAATAAGCCTGACTGCCGTGTTAATTTACGGTTCGAATCGAGTACATCACATTTATGCATGATGCAAGCAGTTAAGAATAATGTTATGAATTGTCGAAATTTTATTTCGAATTAATTTTACCTTTAGAAGGTAAGAATTAATTCGAATATTTGGTCAACATCCAATGAGCCAGACAGTTACGACACAAATACGAAATTAATAAATACCTCATTTTTATGATTATGGTGGATTAATTAGCAATGTCGAATTAAATAAATTAAGGTGAAAATGAATGACAAATTATGTATGTCACAAAATGTAAATAAATAAATAAAGATAAAATGAAGTCAATAAAGAAATGCAGAAAATAAATACGAACAAAGTAAGTAAATGCGAAAAATTAAAGAAAACCCGGAAAGGGACCGGGTCGACAAAAGCAATCCGTAAAAAAGATCGGTTCGAACAAAAAGGGAAATTAAATAGAGGAAATTAAATTGCGGGAAAATAAGAAGTCCAGAAAATGGACTGGATAGAACGAAAAGAAGTCCGAAAAAGGGACCAGATCGAAAAAAAAATCCGAAAAAAAGGACCGGATCGAGCAAGGAAGAAAAGATAGAAATTAAATAGCCGAATTTAAATTGCAGAAATTAAATTTTAGTTGCGAGAATTAAATATTGAATGTTAGATGTTAGATGGAACGTGCCATAATGATACGGGTCATCCCCGTTGCGGGTCACCATAAGGCCAATTCGAATGTAAATTAAATAAATAATATAACTATAATAATATAATAATATTGATATATTGTAATCACTCATTTTTATCCGGTGTATAAGTATTGTGCTAGTTTAATAATTATTGTATGTATGCATATTATATGTGCTTAATGTGTGTATGAAATATGTGTGATGCGTGTAAGTGCATGCATATTATACATATTATGTATGTGTTAATATTTATTATAGTATATTTGTGTCATACGTGTTTATGTTTTATGTATACATTGTTTGTATATGTACATTACGTGTATGATTATATGCATGTATATTAGTATGTTACTTTAATTAATGTTCGCATGTGTATTCGTATGTTACACGTATGCGAGTGTGCACGTATACGTATGTATGTATGTATGTATTATTATTATTATTATTATTATTATTATTATTATTATTATTATTATTATTATTGGACTAATGTAAAATAAAATCCAAAACATAAAACCTAAATATTTTATAATAGTCCAGTCCAATATGTATTACAGACCCAAAATATGTTACAAGGCCAAATCGGCCCAAACCAAAAAAACCCTAGAATCATATCTAACACCCCTTTCATCTGTTGCAGCCGTCATCATCCAAGCCGTTGGATTAGAAATTATCCAACGGCCCAGATCAGAAGGATCCAATACAGCTGGCGCGCGTGTGATGTACCCGAGGGGACTCTGCACTTGCACGCGCGAGACTGGTCACCTTCCATGAGTCACACGTCATGATCTGATGCAGTCTCTCAGCTTCAAGATTGAATCTCGGCCGTTCAAACTTCAAGAAATCCTGACTATTGGATCGGGTCTGATCCAACGGCCAGGAACAAGTCTGACTGGATGATAACGCCACCATGCTCTCCCCACGTCGGTCGTACCATCAGCTCCAACCACCGCCATGCTCGGGGACATGCGAAGACAGAGAAGAAGAACAAAAAATGGGCTTTGTCAGTAACAAATCGAACAGAAGCATGTACTATATTTTTCTACCAAACAATATCAGAGAAGAGAGATATATGAATAAAAAAAGTGTTAAGGAAATCAGGAGGAGGAAAAAATCAATAGCAAAAAAAGAACCCAGAATTTTCTGGTAAAGATGTCTTTTTTTCTTTTGCATTCATCTCTAAAATCACTATCAGGTATATATAAAAAGAGGCGAAAAGGAAGAGTTGAGAGTTTACCCAACCACCGTGAATCTTCTCTGGCCAGCGACAAGCCCTTATGGGGTGAGTTGGTTGAGAAGATGATATCCCTGGTCGGATTTTCTAAAAAAACAATAAATATTTTCGTTCGTGTTGGGTTTCCCTATATCTAGGGTAATAATGGGCTGATCCCTCAGATCCAAGGTTGGTTTCAGGCTTGGATGACAAAGGGGAGTCGTTTGGGGGTGTTTTAGTAGTCGTCAGCACCGGCGAGCGACGACTCATACGACGGAGGAGCGGTGGTTTCTGGGAATAGATGTGGCAGTTTGAAAGGTTGGGCGTTTGAGGGAGAGCTCTCGGTTGAGAGAAATGAGCTGAAGGGAGGGTTATATTTCAAAAGGTAAAAAAATGATGGAAAAAGTAAAAATGGTGGGCTGAAGGTCTGTTATAAATGGCATAATTACTGCATAAAGGTCCCCGTGTTTCAGGTTTTTTCATCTAGAGTCTTCCTCATGGTCTAATTGCAACCCAGTCCCCCATTTCTTTGAAATTATTTCAATTTGATCCTCAAATAAACTGAAATCAGTTTTTAAATGGTGAAATTATCTCCCTAGTCCTATCACGTTTTTGAATTTTTCACTTCAAGCTTGCCCCTTGGGTTTATTACAACTCTAGTCCTTATAAGTTTATTTCATGCTGTAATTAAGTCCCTAAATCATGTCTTTATTGCTCCAATTTATGTCATTTATGTTTCACTTTCTTTCATTCCAGTCCCCTGTTTTAATCATTTATGTCCATAATTTTTTATTTTGTGTTTTAGCATGTTATGTTGTTCATTATATTCGTATTGGTTTAATATTATGTTTTTATGATGTGTTATATCATGCTTTATTTCGCTTGCTTGGTTTGTCTATTTTTTCATGTATTTTGTTTTAGTATAATGAATGTATCATGTCTACCTATTATTTGTATGTCCTTTTTGTCTTTATGTTTCTACGTATTTTTTGTTTTCATCATATTCATGTATGTCTTTTTTCATATGCATTATCGTACCAATGTGTTTAGCTTCGTCTGTTCGTAACATGTTTTAATGTTAGCTTCTTTATGTTCGTTTGCATTTTAGGTGGCGTGTTAAAAATAGATGATATGTGTCGTATATTAGTGTCATGTTTTTACCTTATTTTAAAATGCCTCATATATTAAGTACTAGTTTTTATGTTCGCTTTTTGCTTTGATTTGTTAGTTTAATACCATGTTACGTGTGTATCATGCATATGTTGCATCTTTATATGTATATATTTGATCTATTAATTTTTTAAGCATGTCTTTTTTTCTTTTAATTTTGGGGTATATTTTTCTCACTTGTTTACGCTTTTGTTTTTATTGTGATATGTTTTGTTAATCATGCCAATGCATTTTGCTATCTTTGTTTAATTCTGTGATATCCGTGTTTTTATTATTTATTTCGTCTTTCACCATGTCAACGTAAATTTTATGTTTTATAATTTGTTTGCTAAGGTCGCATAATGGAATATAAATTGTCAGTGCGGAGCCCTTTTATCCGAGCGTAAACGAGGCCAGTATCAGGCGTAGTGATAGTGGTTGGGCGTTTACTCTCGGATAACGGGGTCTTTAAAATTTACTCGCACATATAACCGAACTTTAACTCAATCGTCACTTTAATCCAGAAAGTCTAATATTAATAAAGCGGTAATTATTAAAGTACCAATTTTGGGCGGTGTGGGGGTGCTAATCCTTCCCCATCCGTAACCGACTCCCGAACCCAACAGTTTTCAAATCTCTGGTTTTATGGTGCCCGGCCTACCTAAGTGGCCGGTGGCGACTCCTCCTTTTTAAATAAAATACGGTATTTTTAAAACCCCGCGGAATAAATATTTTAATACCCGAAAGACAATAAACACCTCGAAAACTCGGTTTTTTTTAGCGAGAGGAACATCGCTACAGATGGCGACTCCGTTGGGGACTATTTTTTTTTTCAAAAACAAAATGAGAGTCAAGATTTTTCAAATAATTGCCGCTTTAATAATATTAGAAGTTCGGATTAAAGTGACTATTAAATTAATATTCGGTTGTAATTGCGCATTTATTTTAACGCATTTAAAATTTGGCATATAAACCCGTTTTTTAAGTGGGGGGAAAATGCTAATACTTTCGTGGAGATATCGTTCTCTCGTGTAGGCCTAGCAAGTACCTTCGGGGCTCGAGTACCTTATGCTTTCGTAAGGATATCGTTCCTTCGTACAAGCATAAGCGAATGGGTCCCCCTGAATTGAACCCGGTTGAAAGGAGCCTATAATGGGTGATGATCAGGGGCCTTGCTACTCTTAGTAGAGGACAACAAGGACAATTCGGGTACCTCCTAGAACCAAGACTGCATGTAGAGAATACATAGAAACCCACCTCTTTAGAGCCATGCTAATAACCGTAGGTGTTTTAGACGAGATAAATAGGGTTATTTTGTCTGTTTACCTTATTTAATTCGTCATTTTATTTATGTATTCCATCTGGTACTGACTTGTTTTCTTTTTGCTTTTGCTTTTTTCATACATTATTGCATTTGCATTACATAATGGTACTGGATCAAGTGGTTTGCCCGATCAGAAAGTCTTTCATCATGGAAAAAAGGTATCTTAGGAAAGAAGAGCTTAATTTGTCAGTCAGGCATTAGTCAGAGGTCAATCAGAATGCCCAAGGGGATAGTTTGCCGAGTGAGCGCATATTGTTAGGATACACCTACGTGAGCCTCTAACAGAATGATCTATGGGAGCTTAAAAGGATTTGGGGAGGATGGGATCGAAGACTACAAGACTTATTCTTCGATGGTTACGGTGACATAGTACATTTGGTGTATGTCCGAGTCAACCAACTTTTACTCTGAGCAATCGAGAAAGAGTTAGAGAGCTGCATGTTGACCATCAAGAGTGAAAGGTGACTTTTCAGGGGTGTAGTTAACCAAGAGAAGGAAAGAGCCAGGCAAGAGGTCGACAAAGGCAAGCAAGCAATCACCTACAAAAGAGAAAACACTGCCATTTGGAAGAGGAAATCCATGGGGAGCAGGAATAGACTACTCGAGATACAAAACTTATACAATGACACTGTTCAAAGACTGACTCAGAGTCAAGATCAGAATACCGAGTTAGAAGGGAGACTGGCAGAGGTGAGAGCAGTCCTTTCAGGCCTACCGACATAAGAATGGTTTCATCGAACTACAAGGAAGCGAACGCGTGAATGGCATGTTATGAGCTCGCATTGAGTCACTTAAGGCAATTGTTCAAGATTATAGGGGGGATTAGAAGAAGTTACAGCCGGTGGAGACACCTATTGGGGAAGAAGACTTCGTGATGCTGCCCATATGGTTCAAGACCGAGACCAGTATTACACGGCCCTGATGGTGGACATACAACGAGTTGCGAGACATGCGAATGACTAGCTACCGAAGCTGAAACCCTCTAACCCTTCATCACTTCAGGCATGAAAGAAGCACCCAGGTTCATCAAGCTGCTCAGGGCTATTGAAAGTTAGGGGATAGAGCTATGGCTTATCTGTAGGAGTCTATGTTGTAATTAGGACTCTTTTTTGTAATAGGGACCCATTTCGTAGTACAAACCCTTTTGTAATCTAGATCCTTGAGTTCCCATGAAAGTAGTTCAAAAGGGTGATTACCAGCGGAACCGGTACCTTTATTTGCATACATTCTTGCATTAAACCATGTCATTTGCATTTTACATTACATGCATTCATCAGTCTTCGCAATAATATTGATAGTGCACATATTGTGGCAGTGGAACTGGAAGATAAGTCACAACTATTCCGCATCCATACTTTACTCAGTTTCAAAGCAATATGATGGAAGACAGAGTAGTCAGTCTAGAAAAGGGGCAGAAAGATTTGGAAGCGCATTTTAATAAAGCCAAGAAGAGTCTCAGCGATCCGATCGCAAGCTACGATAGTGTCCGACATAACCTCCTTGTGAGCAAAAAGCATGGGGGAAGAAAAGGTTGAAGACGAAGTCACCCAGGAGCCAGAAGGTATCTCATCTCACAGCAAGGGTCAACCGGCGACGCTAAATCCGGTTAATAGTCATAATAGAAGATGTTATTCTTTTTAAATGACCCAAATTCGAGCAATATAATTTATATTGTATGTCTTTTAAAAAAATTAAAAATAAAGAATAATATTATTATGTATCCACATCAAAACATTAAAAAACGATTTACTAGTTTTGAAGAATTAACTTTATCAGTTTAATGTAATATATAGTATAATTTTTTTGGTTATATTAATAAATAAATAGTATAATTATAATTATTATAGTATTATTTTTTAATATAATATTATTATTGTTTTGAATTTTCGTTCGAATTTTATTCAATAAATAAATAAATCTATTAAAAATATTCAATAAATAAATAAAATCTCCCGTAATTTTAATATGAAAAAAAACTCCAATACACCACTGAGTAAACTTTAGTATTGTATCTTCACCGGTGCCTTAGATTGGATCGGTCTCTGTTTCTTATTTCTTTTCTTCCCAGCTTCTATATTTCATTTCTTTGATTCTCTCTGTAGATTTTCAACTGTTCTTAATCTCTGCTTCAGATCTCTAAGGCAGAGTTTTTTCGCGCCTCGTTCTCGGTGTTCCGTTTTGACTCGCAATTGAAAGATTCAATCTCGGCTGCAGATCTGCCCCTGATTCGTGAATCTTCCTGTTTCGATCTGAGCCACCATGGCGGCTGTGAACGCTCCCATCGCCATGAAGGAGGTCTTAACTGTAAGTCTTCTAATTTCACTCAAAGTTTCGATTCATTCGATTTTATTGAAAATTCAGCTGAATTATGGTTAGTAATTTCTTATTAAGCTTAATCTAATACTTCATAAACCTTATTGGATCTAATATCTGTTAACATCTGCTTATATTTGTTTTAAACTTCATCTCTATGCCTTCGAAATGGTTAGATTTTTTAGTGATATGAACGGTGTCTTCTTTGCAGCTGCCTAGCATTGGCATTAATCCTCAGTTCATCGCATTAACGAACGTAACTATGGAATCTGAGAAGTATATTTGTGTGAGAGAAACTGCACCGCAAAATAGTGTTGTGATCATAGACATGAACATGCCGATGCAGCCGTTGAGACGGCCTATCACAGCTGAGTCTGCTCTTATGAATCCGAATTCTAGAATCTTGGCTCTGAAAGGTCAGTTACCATTACTAGCAGCAGATATTTTTTTTATTATGTCACTTGATTTGTTTCATGGTTGTTTGTGATTATTTATAATTTTTGTTTGAATAGACACTTACAGGCTTCTTTTGATTGTTAGTTTGCTACTTGTTTTTGCTTTCTAAAATGAACAAAGAATGTGAGGCCATACTTGTTAATGAAGGATCTTGCTTATGGCATCATAGTGTCTGTGAATTACAGTGTTTGTAGTGATTAATAATTTTCTGTTCCACTGTTATATCGGAGTATATTGATCAGGTTATGTATTTGCACATTTGTTTGTTTAGTTTGCCTGGAACAATTTATCTGCAGTTTTGATTATTTTGTAGTTTGTTCCTGCATGATCTTGGCAATATTAAACATGACACGGAAAAGAGGGTTTAAATTTGATACACATACTGTATAAAATAAATTTTACACAAGCCTACCTATTTTTACTATAAATCAAAATTAAACTTAAACCCTAAAAAACTAAACCCCAAACCCTAAATGCTAAATTCTAAACACTAACCTTAAATTTTAAACCCTACAACCCAAACCCCCAAACTCTAAACCTTAAAATAAACCCCTAATAGTTTACACAGACTGTGTATTGAAGTTTTTTTTTGGAAAAATGTAAAACACGACATGTAACTTGGCAAAACATGGAAGAATAACACAAACACGACATAAATACACAGATATCTCAAAATCTTTACCTTGCGAGTTATTAACAATTCAATATTTACACTATTATAAAATACCTTAAACAAGACTATGATACGGATACACAAATTGCCTGGATATTTGTATAGCCAAATTTGCTTTAATTTGTGTCTGCAAAGAAAACAAGTATATGTTTGAAATACAGGTCGCTAAGTACTTGGCACTCCTGCAATTTGCTTCAATTTAATGGAGAAAGAATTCAGTATCTTTACTATTGTCTCCCTTGGTTTTGTATTATCTATACACTATGATCATGGACTTACTTTGACATTGCTTTTGTAGCTCAACTGCCAGGAACAACTCAAGACCATTTGCAAATATTTAACATAGAGATGAAAGCGAAAATGAAATAACATCAAATGCCTGAACAGGGTGAAATTCATTTGTTGTCTATTTTTTTTGGATTGTTACCGTGTAATTAGAGTTTATTTCTAAGACAGTACCTAGTAGTTTAGATTTATTAGAAGTGTTCTTTAAATTAGAAATAAAATTGTATGTCTTCTTTAAATTAGAGATAAAATCTTATTTAAATTAGAGACAAAAGTATAGTTTTAGCTATACTAAAACTTTATAATTGCCTATTTAAAGGCTCACCTTATACACATTTGAATAATTAAGAATAATAAGAAAATACAGAGAAACACATTGTTATCTGTTGAAAATAGTATTTTTGTTCTATTGTTAAACTCTAACTTTTCATATTTTATTGTGCATTCTTCACCAGCGTCCATCTTCTCTGGCCACCATGGCCCCTTTCTCACATGGTATTGTAGCGACTTTTTTTTCTAAATCGAATGATGGTTTCCGGCTTTTAATAAAAGATCCAATTTAAACGTGAATTTGACAAAAATTTGTTTTTTGAAATTTAGAGAGTCGCCACCGATCATTTCAAAACGGGGTAGACCGGACATAGAGAAAAACAATACCGGAGAAAAATTTGAGTCTGGGAGTTGGCTACGTACGGGAAATGGTTAGCACCCGCTACGCCCAAAATTAGTAACTAAAGGTTCGCATCGTAATTATTAAAGAAAATAAAAAATTCGAGTTAATTTAAATTTAATTCCTAAATGCATGTATGCATGACAATTTAAAATTCGTTTTGATATTTATGGCAATCAAAGAATATGACATCCAGAGATCGGGATGCTACTCACAGTAGCATACCGGAACAATAAAGCCTAACACTAATGCAACAGTTATATGCATGAACAATTAATACTAAAGCATAAATATTAAATTACGAGGGCAAGTAACATAAGCAACCGTAAACATATAGAACATATACATATAAAAAGAACGATATCTACACAAGTTGAATAGACAAATTATATAATAACATAACATAATATATACATATAATAGCCTATAAAAACATAATATATTATATGATACAGAATAAAGCGATATATAAATGATACATGATATAGATAATGTAAATTATTATATAGCATATAATATAAAAAATATGTGTATATAAAAATAAATGTGTGGTATAAATAATATATAATAGCGTATACATAGGATACATATATATAAATACACATACAAGAATATTATAATAATATAATACATATAAAAAATAAATATAATATATATATAAGTATAATCATGAAATATATATGTATATTACTTATGTATATAAACGTAATAAGCATCAAATGTTTAATAACAATACATTAAAAAAAGGAAAATAAAAGTGCAGAAATAAAAATAAAAACACACATATGATAAGTTATGAATAATAAAAAAAGGGCTAAAAAGGTAATATACCACGCAAACTATCAAATTAGAACACGACTAGGGACTAAATTAAAAAAATAAAAATGTAGGGACTAAAAAGAGTATTTAACCATTACAAAACATATTAAATAAGTACAAGAGATGAAATTGCAAAACTGTTTAAAACTCCAAGGACCACGAAAATAATTGTCCCTTGCAGAAGGGTACTGCTGTAAATAACCGAGAGCGGAGGGATTTCTTTTGCGAATGGAACAATTTTAAAAAAAGGGGTCGGGTATAAATGATAATTTTAAAAAACTTTTATTTTTATCCTTTCTCAAATAAAACCCCTAAAAATCCTATGAATTTTAGAGTTTAACACCCATCGATGTTCATCTGCACCGTCGCGTAAAACCCAGGGCCACGGCGAATTTCCCAGATTCTGGCCGTGAGGCGCCGTTTACCGATGCCGAAATATGGGTAATTCGAAACCCCAGAAAGCCATTTTTCCTTTTTTAAAAAACCGATAACAACCTTCTTTATTCCTTAAACCGAGTCCCAAATCTAAAAAAACTAAAATCGAAACAAAAAAACAAACCCCAGATCTGAAAATGAACGAAGAACACGAACCGATGCATATTCATCGGCGCACCTCCCTCAGCCGTTCAAACGGCGGCCCGAGACCAAAACCCTAAAGGTGTAGAACCCTAATCCCTTTTTGTTTTATTTATTTGCTTGGTTCAAACTGAAAATGAAAATAAGATAGACCTTTTTACCTCTGAAAATGAGGGGTTTTCTTATTTTTTATTGCTCTCTCTGATCTTGACAATGAATTTGGCTCGAATTTATATATCCGATTACAACATGCAATATAAAAAAATAAATAACTTAATCTACTGTTGATGATGCTTGTGATTTTGAATCTAACTTGTTTATCATTTTTGCGTACGCATGGTGGTTGGGAATGAACCAGTGATCGCGGCGTGATGTTCAGCGGCATGGCCACGTGGACGAGGAGATGAACGATCAGGCGCGTGACGGAAGTGAACGATCGCGGCAGTGGACGGCATGCGTGAGTGAGACAACCAGACGGTCTTCATTGGTTTCATCTGGACCATTGGATCAGATCAGATCTGATCCAACGGCTCAAATCCTTGGCGGTTGTAAGATTAAAGATGATATTAGATAGATGTTATCAGATATTATGGTTTTTAAGTTTGGGCTTGGGCTTGGGCTGACTAGGTTGATTATAAATATGGGTTATGTAATTAATATGAGACTATTATATTGGTCTGATTTTTAATCTACATGGGCTTTATTTATTATTTCATATTTGTTTTCATTTATTTCAATACTTAATAACAAACTGAAAAATAAAAGATAATAATAATAAAATATACTAATAATAATATCTGAATATAAATAAATAATAATAAAACTCAGACAAAGTTAGTGATTACAGCTGCCCCTCTTTGCTCATTCTTGTAACACAAGAATAGAGCAAAGATAAAAAAGCACTAATTTTGTCCTACATTTCCTTTTGGATCCCGAATCACCACACACTGAAGGTCCTACTTGTAGCGATGTCTCCAAATCGCTAAAAACCGGGTTTTCGAAGTGTTTGTGGTTTTTCGGGTATTAAAATATTTATTCCGTGGGGGTTTTAAAAAACCGCATTTTTATTTAGAAATTGGAGTCGCCACCGGCCACTTAGGTAGGTCGGACACCATAAAACCAGAGATTTGAAAACTATTGGGTTCGGGAGTTGGTTACGAATGGGGAAGGATTAGCACCCCCACACCGCCCAAAATTGGTACTTTAATAATTACCGCTTTATTAATATTAAACTTTTCGGATTAAAGTGACGATTAATTTAAAATTTGGTTATAAGTGCGGGTAAATTTTAAAGGCCCCGTTATCCGAGAGTAAACGCCCAACCACTATCACTACGCCTGATACCGGCCCCGTTTACGCTCGGATAAAAGGGCACCGCATTGACAATTTATATATCTGTTATGCAAACTTAGTGAGCAAAATATAAAATATGACAAATAATTTAAATACAATACAAATAAATATTAACATAATAGAATACTAATCTAACATAAATAAAATACTAATCTAAAACATACATACATAAATATTAATCTAACTCATAAAAAAATTTAACATAAATAAAATGCTAACATTCATAAATATTAATCTAAAACACAAATAAATATTAATCTAACACATAAATAAAAACAAATCTAACATAAATAAAATATTAATCTAAAACATAAATGAATACTAATCTAAAACATAAATAAACATACAAACTAAAAAATAAGAATACAATTTTAAAATAACTAATACTTCATTAAATTATGAAAATTACAACACAAATAAAAAGGAAAGAAAATATACCTAACTAGGAGCTCGAATAACGAACCCCGACTGAACCCCACCGAGATCTACCGCGACCTCTCCAAAAATATTAACTAGATCAGACCCAAAATAGGACCCCGATCGAACCGACTAGGACCGAGGGCACTACCCCGGTCCTTGGCTAGCCGGGAGCTAATGCCCCCTTATTTGGCCTTACCATGGCCGATTGCCCCCTTCATTCTTGCGTGAACCTCTGCCTATTTATAGGCAATTTCAAGAGGTGGAAATAGTTTGGGGTGACGTAGAGCATGCTGCTCCACGCAGTTTCTTTCCCTTTTTTTTTAATAATATATTTATTATTATTGTTTTTATTTTTCATTAATTTTATATTAATAACATTATTATTAAAATAATACTAATAACACTAAAACCTGGTCAAAAATGAATGATTACAGTTGCCCCTCTTTGCTTGTTCTTATGAAACGAGGACAAAGCAAAGATCAAAAGCACTCATTTTTTACCTACTTTCTTGTCTTTGGCTTCGGAATCACGTGTTCTTCTGGAACTCTCCGCTCTTCCTTAGCTGAATCTTCAAGCTTGTAAGTTTTTCCTATATAGAACTTCTTCACCTTCTGATCTTGGAACTATAGGTTCTTCCTATATAGAACCTTTCATTCTGAAGTCTTGAGTTACGAGCCCCTCCTATATAGAACTTTTCACTCTGAGACGGTAAAGCTTGAAGTCCTTCCTATATAGAACTCTTCACCTTCAACGCTGGTTTCTCATATATAAAACATTTTATGCCACTGATGGATTCTTCCGACTGGGAGTTCCTCCTGTATAGAACTGCTAGTTTTCAAACCCTGGAGCCGCCAGTCCTTCCTATATAGAACTTTTAGCTTCTGAAATCTTGGAGCTACAGGTTCTTCCTATATAGAACCTTTCACTCTAAGACAGTAAAGTTCGGAGCCCTTCCTATATAGGACTCTTCACCTTCAACACAATGGGTTTTCCCTATATAAAACCTTATATGTCATGGGTGAATTCCTTCGGCTGGGAGTTCTTCCTATATAGAACTACTAGTCTTCACCCTGGAGCTGCAAGCCCTTCCTATACAAAACTTTCAGCTCCTGAAGCCTCAGAGCGGCGGATTCTTCCTACATAGAACCTCTCGCTACGGGAGCTTGAAAATATAGGCCATTCATATATAGAACATTTATCTTCAAATTTTTCTTTTCTGTTTTTTCTCTTTTTCCTTTTTTTCCCTTTTTCTACTCTTTTTTTCTTCTTTTTCTTCCTTTTCTCTACTCTTCTTTTTTCTATCTCATTTTTTTAACAAGGCTGTTGATATCTTTGGACTTACGCTACTAAGGATGTCGCATCATGCCCGAAGGACTTACTAATGGCCCGAAGGACTTATCACCATGCTCGAAAGACTTACTAGTGGCCCGAGGGACTTAACACCGTGCCCGAAGAACTTACCGATGACCCGAAGGATTTAACATCTGGGCCTCACGCTGCTATGGTTGCCGATTTTTCTGGACTCACGCTACTAAGGCTGCCGCATCATGCCCGAAGGACTTATTGATGGCCCGAAGGACTTATCACCATGCTCGAAAGACTTACTAGTGGCCCGAAGGACTTAACACCATGCCCGAAGGACTTACCAATGACCCGAAGGATTTAACATATGTGTCTCACGCTGCTATGGCTGCCGATCTTTCTGGACTCACGCTACTAATGCTGCCGCGTCATGCCCGAAGGACTTACTGATGGCCCGAAGGACTTATCACCATGCTCGAAAGACTTACTAGTGGTTCGAAGGACTTAACACCGTGCCCGAAAGACTTACCGATGACCTGAAGGATTTAACATCTGACCTCACGCCGCTGTGGCTGCCGTCATCTTTCCTCTCTTTAGTAAATTCTTTGACAATTCTTCAAATACCTGTCTAGAAACAAAAAATTGACATGCCTCTATCTATATGATGCATGCAATGTCGTGCCTTTTTTCTTCTTCTCTTTTTCTTCTTTTTCTTCTTTCTTTTCTTTATTTTTTTCTTTCAATTTCTTCTTATTTTTCTTTTTCACTTTTTCTCTTCTTTTTTTTCTCTCTTTTTCCTTCAATTTCTTCTTATTCTTTTCTTTTTTCTTCTTACTCTCTTTCTTTCTTTCTCTTTTTTTTCTTTTTTCTTCTCTTTTTTCTTTCAGCCCTTTTTTTGTTCAAAAGTCTTACACCCTGAAAGGTCGTTCCTCAGATTTCTTCATCTCTTTACTTCTTCACTGTATGCTCTTAAATCTTCATTTGATCAATCACTTCGAATCTAGATTAACATGTTTTCAAACCTTTTGTGCGGAAGGCTTTCTTGTCTTCAGGGTTATCACCCGTCTTCATGAATGATATTCTAGTTCTTATATTATTCTTATAAGAGCCCTTGTCATCTTCTTCACTTGGCGTTGCCCCATTCAACCACGGGCTCCACTACTTTGAATTTTCTGACCCATCATACAGAGCCTTAATCTATTTCTAGTCACCAGGGTGAGCCAAAATGCTTCCATCCCCTGAGCTCATCCTTGATCTTCTCGTAGCATTTTGATGGGAACTAACTCTCGGTCCTTATGCTTTAAATCTCATCATCATTCATTTTTAAAGTAATGCAAAAGGCAATTTACTTGTGTATATTTCAAAAAAATAATGATTGTTTGAAAAGTAACAGTCATTTTGAAAATCACAACTTGGAGGGGATACCAAACATTTTGAAAACATTGTTTGGGACAAATGGTAAACATCCTCTCTCTTTTTAAGGACCAAACATTTTTTTAAAAAATTAATGTTTGGAGAATGGTAAACAAAATTCGAAGTATATTGCCAAACATTTTTAAAAACTAATGTTTGGGGGAAATGGTAAACATCAAAACTTTGGGAGAAAATGTCAAACCTTTTAAAACTTGTTTGCCCCCGAAATATCAAACACCATATCGCATCTGCTTCAAGTTGCCAGAGATCAACTCTAATGAAGCGCATATTTAGAAGATCTTGACCATTGTGGAGATATATGCCAATGTATAGTTTCTTCTGGTCTAATAGGCTTTTGAGAGGAACAACCCTACCTAGTTTCTACCCCGTTTAAGGTGTCTCTCTTAATCTCACTATCTCACCATGCCCCATCCTTCCCTCATTTGGGTGTCGATCAAGCACTTCGAAGTTTGACGTTCCTTGAAGCAAAGTTAACCCTTATAGGCGGAATGAAATCTGAAGACATTCTCATTCAACTTGGATATCTATGGATGACCAGAATGGTCTTTGGGGCTTGTAATGTAGGCCTTTGGTTTATGGTTAAGTGAAACAGTATTTCTGTACTTGTGTAACTTGAATATGCCCATTATTCCTTCCCTTTTTTGGATCACTCTAGACTGTCCGTTTTCGAGTTTTCACCCTAGAGTTCATTTCCTTTCCTTTTACTGTAGGTTGCCTTTCATTCTGGCTATATACCGATGTTCATTTTCTGTTCAATAATGTTTGATCCTCCAATACTCCTCGAAACTGAGATTTCTTGAATGAAAGACTACGAATACATTTCTGGGAATTCTTGTGATTGGCACGCCCAGATGAAATATTATTATTTCTTTCTTCTTTTATCTTCTTTTTTCTTTTCTTCTTTTTCACTTTTTCTCTTGGATCGCTCTAGACTGCCCATTTTTAGGTTTTCACCCTAGAGGTCACTTCCTTCAGTGTATTTTGGTTGGATATTGATGCCAGCAGGCTCAGGCAGACTACTATTTTTCTTCATTTTTAGGATCACTCTAGACTGCCCATTTTTGGGTTTTCACCCTAGAGGTCATTTCCTTTTTCAAAATTGGCAATCTTCGGGCCGACTTGTCTTGACTTGGCTTCAATTCGAGCTTCTATACTAATTTTCAGAATTGATATTTACTTGAAATGCGGATTCCTTGTGTCTCTTGCTCATAGTTGAAGTTTCATTCTTGTATTGTTTAATCTGTGTGTGAAGCATAGACAGTATTCTTCATTTCTTTTTTCCTTTTTCTTTTTTTTCTTTTTTCTTCCTTTTTTATTTCTCTCATTTTTTCTTCTTTTTTTATTTTATTTTTTCTTTTCTTTTCTTCTCTTTTTTTTCTTTTCTTTTTTTCTCTTTTTAGACTGCCCATTTTGGGTTTTTAACATTGATTCTCTTTCTTCTTATTTGAGTCTATGAATGTATCCTCGAATCAACACGTATCTATACTGGGTATTGATACGATCTTCCGCTCGAAGTTAATTGCCTCTTTGCAGCTCTTCTGATATTTACTCGATCTGGATTGCTTCAGCCTTCCAATTGCCATTTCTCTTCTTTTCTTTGGTTTTTCGTTTGGACATATCCATGTTTTCAACCACTTTCTTCTGATGATTTTCTAATCTTCGTATCCAATATGTATGGTATCATCTCTATCTTCTGGTAAAGTAAAAGAATACCATTCGTCGTCACATTCACAAATGTCCTGAGAAAGCCTTCAGGGGTAGAGGTTTAGGGTCAACTCTCGTTTCAAGGATCTTAAACGACAAGTGCCTGAGAAGATAAATTCCTAAAATGGGAACTGCCCATTGTCTAAACGCTCGCTTTGTTCCTCTGTTGGCCTAAGTAAACTAGCAGATAATCACATTTACAGTATCCCCACAACATTCAATATCTTCTAAATATATGCAACTTAGAGTTGATCTTTGGATCTGAAGCAAATGTATTGTTGCATTCAAAATTTGAGGACCTGGTATAGAAATGATATATACATATGTCCATTCAAAAATGTGTGTATATGCATATGGGAAAACTACCCCATAAAAATAAAATGTTTAAAGAATCAAGAATGTAAAAATGCTTTTCTAAATGGAAATGTGATTTTTAATTCTAAAAATATCTGTTTGGGAGTTTTTTTTCAAAGTATTGAGAATTTCTTTCCGAACTGATGGGAAAACCATAGGGACCTCCAGACTGCCTCCCGAGTACTAACTCATTCCGATCCTTTGTAGTGTAGGCTTGTGCCACTTCTATTGTTTTTCCTTGCTGGATCAATTCTTGTCATGACTCCCTCGTCAACCAACTTCTTGATTTCTTCTATTAACAACCTCAAATTTCTTGGTGCCATGCCACAGTGCCTTAATGTAGAACTCACATGCACTGTATGGATTAAAACTATGGGCAGGTGAGCTGGGCGTAATCTTTATCGGCCCGGAGGTAAGGTACTAACCCTTGACCAGATGAGGCCATATGGAATACTCTGAATATCTCTAAATATGTACTTGTTCGAGGAATTTTTCTCGGTGATTCGGAGGAATTTGTCTGTCTTCTTCTCTTACGATCACGAGAACCTTGAAAGTGGTACCCATTTATCTTTTTCTTTCCTTATGCTCCTAGACAGTGTAATCACTCATTTTTGTACGGGTTTTTAGTATTTTTAGTATTATTGTAATAATATATATAAATAATAATAATAATAAAATTAATAAAAAAAGCAAAAAAAAAAGCAAAAAAGCAAAAAAATAAATAATAATAATAATAAAAAAGGGGAGGGAGTGGAGCACAAGGCTCCACGTCACCCTCCTCCCCTCTATAAATAGGAAGCAAGGAAGCAATTGCAAAAACAATTGAAATGGCAATGGCAATTGGAAAATTGCAAGCGGCAATTTGAATCGGGGGCAGGCCAATTCGGCTAGCCTAGGACCAGGGTAATATCCTCGGTCCTAACCGGTTCGATCGGGGTCCTATTTTAGGTCCGATCTAGTTAATATTTTTGGAGAGGTCGTGGTAGATCTCGGTGGAGTCCAGTCAGGGTTCGTCGTTCGAACTCCTAATTAGGTATATTTTCTTTCCTTTTATTTATGTTGTAATTTTTATATTTTAATGAAGTAGAAGTTAATTTAAAATTGTGTTTTTAATTTGTATGTTTATCTATGTTTTATATTAGTATGTTTTAAATTTATATTTTAGACTAGTATTTTATTTATGTTAGATATGTTTTTATTTATAAGTTAGATTAATATTTATGTATGTATATATTTAGATTAGTATTTTATTTATGTTAGATATGTTTTTATTTATAAGTTAGATTAATATTTATGTATGTATGTTTTAGACTAGTATCTAATTTATGTTAGATATGTTTTTATTTATGTGTTAAATTAATAGTTATGTATGTATGTATGTATGTTTTAGATTAGTATTTTATTTATGTTAGATTAATATTTTATTATGCTCTTATTTGTTTATATTTTTATCGCATTATATTTGTTCATATTTGCCATGTGTTTTTAAGTTTGCATAACAAACATATATTTTGTCAATGCGGTGCCCTTTTATTCGAGCGTAAACGGGGCCAGTATCAGGCGTAGTGATAGTGGTTGGACGTTTACTCTCGAATAACGGGGCCTTTAAAATTTACTCGCACTTATAACTAAATTTTAATTTAATCGTCACTTTAATTCGGAAAGTTTAATATTAATAAAGTGGTAATTATTAAAGTACCAATTTTGGGCGGTGTGGGGGTGCTAATCCTTCCCCATCCGTAACCGACTCCCGAACCCAATATTTTGAAACCTCTGGTTTTCTACGGTGTCCGGTCTACCTTGAGTGGCCGGTGGCGACTCCAATTTTAAATAAAATGCGGGTTTTCTAAAACTCCACGCGGAATACAATATTTTCCAAACAAAATAAAAAAACATCTTTTTTTAGCGAAAAAAAAAACATCGCTACAGATGGCGACTCCGCTGGGGATATTTTTTGTTTTTTCAAAAACAAATGAGAGTCGAGCTTTTTTCAAATAATTACCGCTTTATTAATATCGAAAAATTCTGGATTAAAGTGACTATTAAACTAACATTCGGTTATAATTGCGCGTTTATTTTAACGCATTTAAAATATGGCATATAAACCTGTTCTTTTTAAGTGGGGGGGAAAACGCTAATGCTTTCGTGGAGATATCGTTCTCCCGTATGGGCCTAGCAAGTACCTTCGGGGCTCGAGTACCTTATACTTTCGTGAGGATATCGTTCCTTCGTATGGGTATAAGCGAATGGGTCCCCCTGAGTTGAACCCGGTTGAAAGGAGCCTATAATGGGTGATGACCGGGGGCCTTGCTACTCTTAGTAGAGGACAAAGAAGGACAATTCGGGTACCTCTTAGCACTAAAACTGCATATAGTGAGCCGTAGGAGCCAACCCTTTAGAGCCATATGAAACTCTCGCCCGATTAGTGGTTACCCTATTTAGGCTCGTGCCTTATTTATTGTTTATGTACAGTTTATTACTCTATTTTTGTTATATTTATTATTTGTTTTATTTAATCATTTTATTTGGTACTAACTCGTTTTATTCTCATCACACTGAGTTCACCTGCATCATTGCACAACATCATCACAATCTTAATTTTGCATTGCATCGATTTAGGACACATTTTGCATGCATTCATTTTCGAATAATAAAACTAATCCTCAAGTTGCCCCATTAAATACAACAAAGATGGTCGATCTAGCACCTTACAAAGCCTCTTACAAAAGTTTGATCTTGGGGCATGTCCAAAAGCACCCCACATATTTTACAAATAGTGTGCCTCTAACAAGGTCCCAAACAAGGCATTCTTTGCCAAGGTCCAACCTTCATTGCCGAGTCAAACTCTTGCATCTTTGACCACATCTGCAAAAATTGCACCCAATCAAAAATAATAAGCTACCATGAACCAACACAATTTATAAACCCAACCTAAGGGCAATGTAATCCACACTCAAAGTGTCAAATTCAAGAACAGTTTGAGACGATGGCATAGGGATGAATAAAATGTTGGGGCATGCACCCGGATGACCGATCGAACCCAAGTTGAGGTTGGGGCACCGTCACATACAAAAACCAAGATCCCGACGGGACCCGGTGAGGAGTCGGGCATCCCTTTGAGGGCAAAAAAATCATATCACATTCATGCATTCATCTTGCATACGCCATACATTTAGATTAAGTGCATACACCAAAATCACCATGCATTTAGGGTAGACACATGCATTTAGACATAAAATTAGATACATTCATGCAATCTTGCTTGTACATATAAACAGTTCAAAAAGATACTGAACATCCTCACCCGGGGGCAACAACGCGACGACCCAACCTTAGTCTTAGATGAGGCCAAACATAAAGAGGATGCTGAAACATCAATAAAAGGTAACAAAGAAAAATTTTGTGAACATTTATCGATTAATGTTTTTTTCATTTTTAGGTCATACCTCTCCGCCAAGAGAGCAGCGTGATAGACTTTTCGGATCTTGCCTTCGTCATTGTTGATAGGCCAACAATTTTCAGATTCTGCTTTTACCGCGATGGTGCAACAATATAGACATCATGAAGATCTCGTTTCTCTGTTGATGGTGCAACAGATCCGAATCTTCCCAAGCAGATCAAATTTCTATTTAGGTCTTGTTTCTCTCTCACGACGGTGCAACCAGACCTATTTTCGAGTCTTACTTCCTTGTGCAGTTCAAGAAAAAAAGAAAATTATCAAAAAAAAGAATTAAAAAAATTTTGAAAAAGAAAGATCAAAAAAAAAAAAAAAGAATTAAAAAAATTGAAAAGTCGAAAAAAAAAGTAAAAGTGAAGAAAAAATGAATGAATCAAAATGAATTTATCAACTTTCATCGCCCGAACCAGTCCTCCGCTGATGGAGTGGCCAGGTACAAGCTATCGTCGTCCTCTCGATCCTGCTCTCCGTTGATGGTGTAGCCGTTTTAGGTCGTCATTAAATCTTGCTCTCCCGATGGAATTGCTAGGTCCAAGCTCTCGCCGCCTCGATCCTCGCTCT
Organism: Hibiscus mutabilis; assembly: GCA_019671005.1. NCBI lineage: Eukaryota > Viridiplantae > Streptophyta > Magnoliopsida > Malvales > Malvaceae > Hibiscus > Hibiscus mutabilis. The sequence continues at coordinate 27,932,510 of CM033751.1, forward strand.
CCGCTGATGGTGTAGCCGGTTCCCAGTCGTAATTGTCCAATCTTGCTCTCCGCTGATGGAGTTGCTAGGTCCAAGCTCACGTCGTCCTCTGATCCTGCTCTCCGCTGATGATGTAGCCGGTTCCAGGTCGTCATTGTCCAATCCAGTCCTCCGCTGATGGAGTGACCGGGTCCAAGCTCTCGTCGCCCTCAGATTCCGCTCTCCGCTGATGGTGTAGCCGGTTTCAGGTCGTCATTATCAAATCTTGCTCTCCGCTGATGGAGTGGCCGGGTCCAAGCTCCCGTCGCCCTCAGATCCTGCTCTCCGCTGATGGTGTAGCCGGTTCCAGGTCGTTATTGTCCAATCCAGTCCTCCGCTGATGGAGTGACCGGGTCCAAGCTCTCGTCGTCCTCTGATCCTACTCTCCGCTGATGGTGTAGCCGGTTCCAGGTCGTCATTGTCCAATCCAGTCCTCCGCTGATGGAGTGACCGGGTCCAAGCTCTCGTCGCCCTCAGATCCCGCTCTCCGCTGATGATGTAGCCGGTTTCAGGTCGTCACTATCAAATCTTGCTCTCCGCTGATGGAGTTGCTAGGTCCAAGCTCACGTCGTCCTCTGATCCTGCTCTCCGCTGATGGTGTAGCCGGTTCTAGGTCGTCATTGTCCAATCCAGTCCTCCGCTGATGGAGTGACCGGGTCCAAGCTCCCGCCGTCCTCGATCATCGCTCTTCGCTGATGGTGTAGCCGGTTCCAAGTCGTCATTGTCCAATCCATCCTCCGCTGATGGAGTGACCGGGTCCAAGCTCCCGTCGTCCTCTGATCCTGCTCTCCGCTGATGGTGTAGCCGGTTCCAAGTCGTCATTGTCCAATCCAGTCCTCCGCTGATGGAGTGATCGGGTCCAAGCTCCCGTCGTCCTCTGATCCTGCTCTCCGCTGATGGTGTAGCCGTTTCCATGTCGTCATTGTCCAATCCAGTTCTCCGATGATGGAGTGACCGGGTCCAAGCTCCCGCCGCCCCCTCGATCCTCGCTCTTCGTTGATGGTGTAGCCGGTTCCAGTCGTAATTGTCCAATCCAGATCCTCCCGATGATGGAGCCCGGGGTCCAAGCTCCGTCGTCCTCTCGATCCTGCTCTCCGCTGATGGTGTAGCCGTTTCAGTCATCATTATCCGATCCATCCTCCGCCGATGGAGTGGCTAGGTCCCGATTCTTTGCTTATCCTACTTATCCGCCGATGGTGTAGTTGGGTTCCATTAATATTTACTTTTCTCCGTGATAGATCCAACTTTATCGATTTTCAAGTTTTCTTTATTAATGTTGTAGCTAGAAAACAAATAAAAAAAGGAAAAAAGAAGAAAAAATCAAAGAAAAATAGAAAAAAGAAAAAGAGAGAGAAAAGAAAAGAAAAAAATGGAAAAAAAAGCAAAAAATGAAAAATGAAGAAAAAGAGAAAAAAAAAAAAAAAAAAAAAAAAAATAAGAAAAAATGGAAAAAAGCAAAAAAAAAAAAGTGAAAAAAGAAAAATTATCAGTTTTCTGATCTTGCCTCTTCGTCAGAGTTGTAGCTGGATCAGACATCAGAACTTTCACCTATCGGTCTTGCTTCCTCGTCAGTGTTGCAGCTGGATCGAATTTTGTAGACCCTGTCTCTTCGTCGGTGTTGCAAACCGGGCGAAACTCTCTTTAGGTATTAGCTTATTACCAATAATGTAGCAAGAAGAACTCGGTTTGGCTTCCCCAACAAACAACCCCCATTTTGAAGGTTTTGCTTCCCGAGAGTGACAAGGTGGATCAACCAAAACAAGAAAGAAGACATGCGCTGAAGAGAATGAAGATCTACCGAAGAAAGAAGACACGCGCGTCAAAAGGAGAGAAGTTTAGTTAGATAAAACAAAAATGAGTGCTTTTGATCTTTGCTTTGTTCTCGTTTCACAAGAACAAGCAAAGAGGGGCAACTGTAATCACTCATTTTTGTACGGGTTTTTAGTATTTTTAGTATTATTGTAATAATATATATAAATAATAATAATAATAAAATTAATAAAAAAAAGCAAAAAAAAAAGCAAAAAAGCAAAAAAATAAATAATAATAATAATAAAAAAGGGGGGAGGGGAGTGGAGCACAAGGCTTCACGTCACCCTCCTCCCCTCTATAAATAGGAAGCAATTGCAAAAACAATTGAAATGGCAATGGCAATTGGAAAATTGCAAGCGGCAATTTGAATCGGGGGCAGGCCAATTCGGCTAGCCTAGGACCAGGGTAATATCCTCGGTCCTAACCGGTTCGATCGGGGTCCTATTTTAGGTCCGATCTAGTTAATATTTTTGGAGAGGTCGTGGTAGATCTCGGTGGAGTCCAGTCAGGGTTCGTCGTTCGAACTCCTAATTAGGTATATTTTCTTTCCTTTTATTTATGTTGTAATTTTTATATTTTAATGAAGTAGAAGTTAATTTAAAATTGTGTTTTTAATTTGTATGTTTATCTATGTTTTATATTAGTATGTTTTAAATTTATATTTTAGACTAGTATTTTATTTATGTTAGATATGTTTTTATTTATAAGTTAGATTAATATTTATGTATGTATATATTTAGATTAGTATTTTATTTATGTTAGATATGTTTTTATTTATAAGTTAGATTAATATTTATGTATGTATGTTTTAGACTAGTATCTAATTTATGTTAGATATGTTTTTATTTATGTGTTAAATTAATAGTTATGTATGTATGTATGTATGTTTTAGATTAGTATTTTATTTATGTTAGATTAATATTTTATTATGCTCTTATTTGTTTATATTTTTATCGCATTATATTTGTTCATATTTGCCATGTGTTTTTAAGTTTGCATAACAAACATATATTTTGTCAATGCGGTGCCCTTTTATTCGAGCGTAAACGGGCCGATGATCGTAGTAGTGATAGTGGTTGGACGTTTACTCTCGAATAACGGGGCCTTTAAAATTTACTCGCACTTATAACTAAATTTTAATTTAATCGTCACTTTAATTCGGAAAGTTTAATATTAATAAAGTGGTAATTATTAAAGTACCAATTTTGGGCGGTGTGGGGGTGCTAATCCTTCCCCATCCGTAACCGACTCCCGAACCCAATATTTTGAAACCTCTGGTTTTCTACGGTGTCCGGTCTACCTTGAGTGGCCGGTGGCGACTCCAATTTTAAATAAAATGCGGGTTTTCTAAAACTCCACGCGGAATACAATATTTTCCAAACAAAATAAAAAAACATCTTTTTTTAGCGAAAAAAAAAACATCGCTACAGACAGGTCTGGTCTTTAAACTTAGGTCTCAGAGTGCATGTTCGTTTCTCTCTCCGACTGTCATTAAGTCCTCAAAGCTGGCCTTCATTTTCTCGAGCACCTTATCAAAGAAGAAATAAGAAATGTGGCATGGAAGTCACTCTCCTCTTCATCTACGGGAGGTTGCATATGGGTCGCTAAACACAGACACCTCAAAGCACATTCCTTGAAGCTTTCATCAGGTTTCATCTTCGTACCCTGGAGATACTGATGACTTGGTGTTGGGTCCAAAGCATATCATATCACGGTAGGTCCTGCTAGACTGTTGGGGAAGTAGTGGATCGGCATTTTTTCAATGCAGCCCTCCATCTTTTTGCAGAATATGGTCGAGTGAATCTTGGGGCATCTTGTTCCGTTATCATGCGCAAATCTAGGAATCTTTGGAATCTGAAGGAACGACCAAACCAGGGTTCAAATAGAGTTTTCTTGCATCGAAGGCATCAAACTTCTTTTTTTCTTTTTTCCTCTCGAACCCATCTTTTAACTGCTCGAATCTTGGTTTTTGAGTGTCTTCAATTCTTTTATCCATGATAAAACCCTAATTGGTCTTTGAATTACTCCTCATAAAGTTTATGCCAGGTAATAATAATGCAAGGTAATGATAATGTCATGTAAAACATGCCAGGATCGTGCTAAGCAATGCAATGCAATCCTAAAATATAAACATGAATGCAATAAGGTATTGATTCCAAAAGTGATCCCATAGAACGACGTTCATTGAGGCTAAAAGGTTTCATTATATCAGATATTAGATATTTACAGTTACTGATAAGCTTCAGTGCCCACTTTCTTAACTTCATCCAGTAGTCCGGTCAGCTTGTCTCTGTAGTCCAACACTTGGTCCATGTTCTAACAAAGCCTGCCACCTTGTTGAGCCGCCTTACTTGCTCAAGTAATATCGATCTTCGGGTCTTCATCTATCCCCTACTTAGTCTTTCGTAGCTTGGGAGTTGCCTTTTTCCAACTGAAGAGTGTTGGATTGTCATTGCTCTGTCGTAAACTTGTTTCCATAACTCTTGTTAATGGCTAAGTTATTCTGTAGCTCATCTCTGGAGACTGTCGTACCTATTCCCAATTCCCTCAAACTTACCTGATAATAGCCTGACTTGATTCTCGCTTGACTAGTTTCTCTTCTTTCAATATTCCGAGTCGTCTTTCAACTGGACAACAACGTTCATCTATTCTGATATTCTTAAACACTCAGGAAAGCTTCTGATGATCATTCTTCAAATTCAATTTTATCCAAGTTATCTCTCTCTTATCTAAGCTGGCTGAACTCGAAAGAATATCCCTCTCCTGGGATGCCCCTATCTCTAATCTTCAAATTTAACTCGCTTGAATGACCCACTTTGGTATTACTCGAACTTTGTCCTGGATATCGATTCCTTCTCAACTTTGCCCCTCGGGTGATTGTTAGCTCACTATAGAATTGGGGAACTCCGTCTTCGAAACCTAAAATCCTCATCGCGATAAGATCTTAAACTCATTCCTCAGGGCCCCGTAATCCTCAATATCGTCACCCAAACTTCCTAAACGGTAATTACCTCTAGCACGTGTATCGTAACCTCTCGGATAAGACGGTCTCTTCGCTAGAGACTTTACCGAGGTAATAAGGCTCTTGTCGATGAACATTAGAAGTAGTTCGGTGTACCTCATAGGAATCGAGATATACTTCTTTTCATTACTTGCTTCTCAAGTTTCTTCTGGACCGAGCTCTATTTTTTGAAAGCACGACTTAAGCATACCTTCCGCCTGTTTATTGATGCACATCACAAGAAGGGTTTAATTTGTCGTATTTGGCTGACTTGGAGGTAGAATTCTGACTATCTCACTCTCTATTCTGATCCTCAATCGGTTCTTCTTTCGGTTTGATGGATCACTTACATTTCGTCAAAGTATTCATCTGATTCATCACGTCTTCCCTCTGCTTCTTTCAACTCTTGTACTTTACTTTGCTCATTACCAGTATCATGTCTCCTTCCCGTGTCTGACCTGAAGTCTTCAGATGGTTCCTCTTCTATTGTCTCCGATCTTGTTCTGGGACAAAACCCTGGATCCGTGCCCTCTAATATCTGACCAAACGACCCTTTGCCAATTATGAACGATTTTTGAGATTTGAGGAACCACTTCGGGAATCAATACCTTATAAATGCGAGAATGCATGCAAATGCGATGTTGATTCTCGAACAGTCTTTGAAAAACTTTCAATAGAGAAAATGTATGTTTGCAAGAAATTAATAATGAATTACAGGCAACAGTTGAATTTGTTCTGGAGACCTTGACTTCGGGAAGCAAGACCTGTGCTCTACGTCTCGACGTCGTCTTCAGGATGATGGATGACTCCGTCTTCTCCTCTTATTCAATTCTATGGACTCGTGACGTCATGATCTTTATTTTTGTGGCTTCTGAAAAGGACATCAGACAATATATTTTCTTCTGTATATCTGGGTACGTCTAAACAGGGATGGATTCTATCGATCCTAGGGGAGTACTTTAAAACTTTTTGGGGTTTAAATTAAAATTTTCAAGGATTATTTGGTTTAAAAATTCCCTCTTTTTATCAAAAAAAATTAACTTACTTAAAAAATGAAACTTTTAGGTTTTTTTTATTATTATTATTCTGAAAGTTTTATGAGGGAATAAGTTTCAAAGCAAAATAATAATATTTTCAAAAAAAAATTCTTTTTTTTAAATGAGTTAAATTAAAATCTGAGATTTTTTAAAAAATGGTCAAATGTGAAGATTTAAAATTGGGGTTTTGCAGCCCTGACTGAATCTTCTGCGTCGCACGTGCCTTACTATCATACCGTCTTCTTTCGCGATTGGTTTTTGCTCGGCCTAACTTGATACTGTAATATTATCGTTTCTGGCAAAACAGACTTTTTTCTATTTTGAAAGCCTTTTAATGAACTGTTCTTGAATCAACACCATGTCATGATATGCAACATGAATGCAAATAAAGGCGTTGATTCCGCTGGTAATCACCCTTTCGAACGACTTTCATGGGAATTAAAGGGTCCAGATTACAAAAAAGATCCATATTACAAAAGGAGTCCCTATTACAAAAAGAGTCTCTATTACAAAAAGTCTTAATTACAAAATAAAGTTCTACACATAAGCCCTAGCTTTACCTCCTAGCTCCTCGACAGCTCTGAGCAACTTGATAAACCTTGGTGCTTCTTCCATGTCCGGGGTTACGAAAGGTCGGAGAGTCGCGGCTTCGGTAGCTAATTCATTCACACACCTTGTAGCTCCTTGTATGTCCACCATCAGGGTCTCGTGTGTATACTTTGGCACTACACGCTTACTCGGCAAATCGTTATTTCGGATCTGTTGATTAATCTCTAACCGATGTCGCGCGACTGGATCGATGCCGTCCTTCCTAAGACACCTTTTTTCCATGATGAAAGATTTTCTAATCGGGCAAACCACTTGAATCAACGCCTCTATGTAATGTGGATGCAATGATAATGCAACAAAAGTATGTGTGAAATAAAAATAAAACACAAAAAATGAGTTAGTACCGGATAAAAATAATAAATACATAAATAAAATGAGAAATAAAATAAGGTAAACAAACAAAAAAACCTTATTTATCCCGTCTAAAACGCTTGAGGTTATCTGCATGGCTCTAAAGGGGTGGGTTTCTATATGTTCTCTACATACAGTGTTGGTGCTAGGAGGTACCCGAATTGTCCTTGTTGTCTTCTACTAAGAGTAGCAAGGCCCCCGATCATCACCCATTATAGGCTCCTTTCAACCGGGTTCAATTCAGGGGGACCCATTCGCTTATGCACGTACGAAGGAACGATATCCTTACGAAAGCATAAGGTACTCGAGCCCCGAAGGTACTTGCTTTCCCTTTTTTTAATAATATATTTATTATTATTATTATTATTTATTAATTTTATATTAATAATAATATTATTAAAATAATACTAATAACATTAAAACCCGGTCAAAAATGAGTGACTACACTACTAATGGTTCAAAAATCTTGGAGTTATATAATGGAAGTCTTGCTAATTGCTCGAATCACCACGCACCGGGGGTCTTACTGATGCCTGGACGATACTAATTTCCCCAAATCACCAAGCACTGGAGGTCTTACAGATGGTCTAAAGGTCACAACACCATGCACTGAAGGTCTTACTTGTTGCTCGAATCACCCTGTACTTGAGGTCTTATAGATGCTCGAACTATATTAAATCCATGCACTGAAGGTTTACTGGTTGCTCGAATCACCCTGCACTGGAGGTCTTACAGATGCTCGAACTATATTAAAGCCATGCACTAAAGGTCTTACTGGTTGCTCGAATCACCCTACACTAGAGGTCTTACAGATGCTCGAACGGTATTAAAGCCATACACTGAATGTCTTATTGGTTGCCCGAAGCTTGAAAATGTTCTTCTAATTATGAAATTCTTTAATTTTCTGCCAAAGTTTAGAGTCTAAAATTCTCATATAAAATTCTTCATTCTTCGAGGTCTAAAGATGTTCTTCTCATTATGAAATTCTCCATTCCTCAATTGAAATTGATGAAGGTTGAAGTTGTTCTTCCCATTATGAATTTTTTCAATCTTCTACCAAAGTTTGGAGTCTAAAGTTGTTCTTCTCATTTGCAATTTTTCATTCTCCGAGGTCTGAAGTTGTTATTCTCATTATGAAATGCTTTATTCCTCAATTGAAATTGTTGAAGGTTGAAGTTGTTCTTCTTATTATGAATTTCTTCAATCTTCTGTCAAAGTTTAGAGTCTGAAGTTGTTCTTCTCATTTGAAATTCTTCATTCTCCGAGGTCTGAAGCTGTTCTTCTCATTTGAAATTCTTCATTCTTCGAGGTCTGAAGTTGTTTTTCTCATTATGAAATTCTTCATTCCTCGATTGAAATTGCTGAAGGTTAAAGATGTTCTTCTCATTTGAAATTCTTCAATCTTCTACCAAAGTTTGGAGTCTAAAACTGTTCTTCTCATTTGAAATTCTTCATTCTCCAAGGTCTGAAGTTGTTTTTCTCATTATGAATTTCTTCATTCCTCAATTGATGTCTTTAATGATTTTTCTGAAAATAGACAAAATAAATTAATGATGTGGGTTAGCATGCCCCTAACTTAAGGCTATCTAACTACTCATGATGCATGAATGATGCAAACTAAGGACAAGTTGGGGTGAGCTCATCTTCGAGAAAGCTTAAGGTTTCTTGTTTTAAAGATCTTTCTGCAGCAAACATAACCCATCTTAAAGTCGGGTTCAAATCTTTGCATATGTCATTGTTCAAAAGCTTTTTCAGATTCTTACTCCGTATTGCTCTTCTCATATCTTGCTCAACTTAATGTTTGTGAGTTATGATTCTGAAATGTCCCTGCCACTAAATGGATTAGCCATCTTCTTTCCCCAACAAAATTTGCCCCAAAATTTTGTTGTTCACCTTTGTTCTCTTTGAACTAATTTTCAGCTTGTTCAATAATAAAAAATTTTAAGCTCTGGACCCTATTTGGTCCATACTGATTTGAACTCCTATGTACAAATAATCTTATCACGTGGACAATGGTGCCGCACTAATTTTTTTGGTTCTTGAGTCTGTGATGTAAAGTCTTGCCCCTCTCTTGGCACTTAGGGCGAATAAATGCTTTTAACTCATTTTAATGCAAAAATTATGAAGATTAGTTTAAAAATCTTATTTTAATGCAAAAATATCATGTAAAGTCAACCTTATTTTCAAAATTTAGGGCAAAAAATGCTTTGAACTCATTTTAATGCAAAAACTATGAAGATGAGTTTTAAAATCTTATTTTAATACAAAAATATCATGTAAAGTCACCCCTATTTTCAAAAGGAAAAAAAGGCTTTAAGCTCACTTCAATTTAAAAACTTATGAAGATGAGCTAGAAAAAAGTGAACCTTTAAAAATGAGATCAAAATTAGACATCTGAATATTAAGTGCAAGAGCGCTTTCGTTTCAAATTGACAAAGATCAACCCAAGTGAAGCTTATGTTTAAATGACGGCGAGGGTTACGATGACATATGCGCATGTGAAGTCCCTTTTGGGCTATTAGGCTTCTAAAAGAAACATTTCTCATACCTAATTTCCATCCCATTTAAGTGGATCTTTTAACCTCACTAACTCACCGTGCCCCATTCTTCCCTCATTTAGGTTTCGATCAAACACTCTAAGTTTGACGTTCCTTGAAGAAAGGTTAACCCTTATAGGCGGGATGGGATTTGAAGACAAACTTATCTAACTCAAATATCAACATATGATCAGAATGGTCTTTGTTGGCTTGTAATATAGGTTATGTCTCACGTTTATGAAAAATAGATATATATGCCCAAATAAATGTTTAAGGGTGATGAAACCAATGATCATTTTTTCTTGGTGAAATATCTTCTCTGTACTTGTTGACTGGGATGTGCTCTGTTAACTTCTCAAAAGTACTGATTTTTATGATTATTTCACAATGCTTTTGCTTGCCTTTAAGTAGATATGTTTGCATTTAGTTGTTAAAATTCATGCATTGCATAAGGAGTTAGGAGTTATTCTGTTGCCAGTGTAAATGGTTGTTTTGTTGGTTTTGATGCAGAACATAGACAGACAGGCATGGCAGAGAGGTGCTGGCAGAGATCGCAGGAAAAGAAGCAAGAGAATCGTCGAGTAGTATTTGGAATAGATAGACCAAACAATGCCAAGCTCAGCTGGCAAAAGATTGATGTTCGACGACCGGTCAAAGTAGTCGTTGGACACTATACACGCTAGCCTTGGGATTCAAATCGGAATATGATGATACCAAATCTTATCCCTTTGCGCATTCAAAATTCAAATTCCAAATATTATCCTTAGGTTTCCACGCAAGCCTATTTAAAGGAGTTCAAGCCATCACATAAGGGGATCGGGGGGATCAGAGGAGAGGCTGTACCGTGGTGAACCGAGAGGCGACGTGGTCTGACCAGTTAAGACCAAGAGCTCTAAAGTGATCAAAGGGTAGCATCGACGGATCTTCTTCTTGCCCATTCTCTTAGTTTTAATTTTATTTGAATGGTAATGTTAAAATATGATAGTATTTTATGGATGGACCCCCCCAACCATGAACTAAGCTTTTACAATTGGTTGGGGGATGTTTGCGATGAACGCTGATTTTATGTTTGGTTTTTAATAATTTAAAATGCCTTAGCATTATTTTCTATCTACTAGTACTTAATTTATCAAATCCTTTGCCATACAACAATTGGTATAGTATGCTTATTGTACCTTAATATCTTAACAGACTTAAGGGGCAACGATCAATTGCTAGATACTAAAGCAAAAAGGTTCGATAGAAGATGTTTAAGTAGATGAACTTACTTCAGAAGTGAGTCTACCCCTTAGGAGTAAAGATTGGAACTTAATCGAGTTAATTATTGAGAAACTTCACTATAGACATATAGGGGTTTTATCATGGTTAACTTACGGTTTTACCATCGACAAAGGCAATACTACCTAGAATCTGCTCGGCAATAAAACCAAGGCATGATATTATTAAAAGCTGGCATAAGTAGCGTGAAATCTAGGCATCCATTGCCAACGCTCATTATTCAATTGAACATTTTTGTTTCCAGACTGTTTTTATTTTCACCACTTTGTTTTTGCTATCTTTCAATAAAAAGTCTCAATTATTTCAAACACTTTTTTACGAAACAAGTAAACATATGCAAATAAGTTCTTGGTCAATCCATGTGGATTCGATACTCAGCTTACTGTTGTATTATTTGTTGACCGTGTATACTTGCACGCATAAGACTCACATTGACATTATTTTCTTACACTTTTACTCTAAATATTCAATCGTTTGCCAAGTGTTAGCAAAAGTCGACAAGTTTTTGGCGTCATTTCCAGGGATTGCGACGGAATTTATTGTTTTGATTTTTCTTGTTTCGTTTATTTTATTATTTTATTTTATTTACTTATTTTAACTGGTGTATGACCAAAAACCGCCTTTTGGTGAAAGATTGACCATACGACCCAGAAATTGAAAAAAACCTTACAAAGGTTAAAAAGAAAAGCTCGAGAGATGGCACATCGAGGTGATGGAGAAGCCGATGGTAACCCAAACAATTAGGGAAATCCACCAAACCACAATGAGATACCGACGCACCTGTTGCCTCATCCGTTAATATGGCGGAGGAGAGACCTATCTGAGAATACTCGGCGTCGAACATAGACAATTTAATGCCATGACTGATTGGTCTAGAGGTAAATACACCAAATTTTGAGCTTTAAACCGGTAATGATACAAACACTTTTGAATGTAGGACAATTTGATAGAGCACCTACTAGAGACCTGAGGCAACACTTGAAACAATTCATGGAAGTTTGTCAGCTATTTCAGCAGCTTAGAGTGTCGGATAATACCATGAAGCTAAAATTATTCACATTTACCCTGAGAGATAGAGCAAAAACGTGGCTTAGTTCTTTGCCACCTGGTTCTGTCACCTTATGGGGCGATCTATGCTAGAAATTTTTGCTGCGATACCAACCACCTAAACTTACTGCCAAGCTGAGGTATCATTACGTTTATGCAGGATGGCGATGAGACCTTATATAATGTCTGAGAGAGATTCAAGGACTTGTTGAGAATGTGTTTCATGCATGGATTCCCAAATTGGACCCAGATGAAGACCTTTTACAATGGACTCAATACTCATGCCAGAACTATTGTTGATGCTTCGGAAAATGGTTCGCTGTTGGACAAGAACTATACAGAGGCAGTTGACATCCTTGAAAGGATCTCAACTAATAATTTTAAGTATCCTGCTGCTAAACTAGGGACCAGAACTAAAACTGGAGGAAAATTAGTACTAGATGAATTAACATTCATCCACGCTGAGATTTCCAATCTTACTAGCATGGTGAAAACTTTGCAAAAGAGTAAAGAATCTTAAGAGATTAAGGCGTTAGACCCATTCTACACAATATGTGGGGAGGATCATTACATAGAAGATTGCCCTGCCAACCATGAGTCGGTAAATTTTGTTGGCAATTTCAATCGTAATTATAATGCAAATTCCAATACTTACCCAATAGAAAATATTAGGTTTAGGTCGAAATTAACAATATTACCATTAAATTATAAAAGAACTTGACAATAAGTTATTTCTTTCATCAATTACCCAATTTTGGGTTTTATTTGTTAAAATCAAATTTAGATTACTCATATACTATAAGAAATTTTCGTTACCCAATAAAAAATTTTAGGTTTAGTTTGGAATTAACAAAATCACCATTAAAGAGTTAAATCTTGAAAATAAGTTTTAAGAACTTAAAAATAAGTTTTTTTAGGGAAAAAATTAAAATTTAAAATCTCAATTTAAAAGTTTAAACTTTTTTTCTTCAGATTTCTCGAATTGCTTTCCCTCATTAAAGTATTTCATCATTTGATCAATAACAATATAGAATATCTTTAACAAAGACGTTGTTTCATGACGAGTTTCGAAACTTGTCTCTGAGTTTTAAGACTTACAACATCCAACCTAAAATGTTGTAGATATCGGTAACATTTTAGGTTGTAACCAGAAATGTTATCTAAGTTTTTAAATTTTAGGTTGTAACCTAAAATGTTATATATAATGGTAATATTTTAGGTTACAACTGAAAATATTACATATTATGGTAAGTTTCAATACTTGTTAGTAAGTTTGATCATGTCAACTTAAAATATTATATCTTTTGATAACATTTAAGTTGATGAGTAACATTTTAAGTTTCGTGTTTTTAATTTACCGGCTAAACACACTTTTATTTACATATATTTTTTTAATCTAACAATCAAAATTAAAATTTTAAAAAATATTCATCCAACAATAATAAAAATTTATCGTTTATTAGTAGTATATTAACACGTCTTTCTTTAGACTCGCCCGGATATTATTCTTCTTTTCGCTTCCCTCACCTAACGGCGCTGTATCTATTCTCTTTCCTATTTCAATTCAAGGTGTTTCCTTCTCTTCGTTCTCTCGGCTCTCGATTCAACGACTCTTAGAAAACATCTCCCCATTTCTTCTTCTTCTTCTCAGATCATGATAAATTGGATTCTTTTCTGGTCTGTAACCACTCTCCCACTCTCCATAATTCTTTTCTTTGCTTCACAAATTCTCAACCGCCGTAGACACAAGAAACCAGCCGTCGGATTCTTCCACCCCTACACCAACGATGGCGGCGGCGGCGGCGAGAGAGTCCTTTGGTGCGCCGTCAAAGCCATCCAAGAACAGAACCCAGATCTCGATTCCGTTATCTTCACTCGCGACCACGACGCCTCCTCTCAATCCCTAATGTCACGGGCCACCGATCGCTTTGGCGTTCACCTCCTTTATCCCCCTAAAGTAATTCCATTTTTAATCACACAAAAAACCCTTATTTTCTTTAGGTTTAATTTTAAGTTTCCTTATTGTTTTCAGGTGGTGCATTTGAATAAAAGAAAATGGATTGAAGAAACAACGTACCCACATTTCACAATGATTGGCCAAAGCTTTGGATCGGTTTATTTATCTTGGGAAGCCTTAACCAAGTTTACACCTTTGTATTATTTTGATACGAGTGGATACGCTTTTACATACACAATTGCACGTTTATTTGGGTGCAAAGTTATTTGTTATACTCATTATCCTACTATCAGTCTAGACATGATTTCTCGAGTTCGTCAACGAAGCTCTATGTACAATAATGATGCCTTAATTGCTAGAAGGTTTGCTTTCTCTTGATCATCTTATTTAGTGATAGGAATTTGTATGCCCTAGATAGCTTGTTTGGTTCCATTGCTAGCTTATGCGTATTCTCTTCTTTCCTTTTAGTTTTCATTTTGTTTTGGTAATGATTGCATGTCGAAAAGCTTTTAACTTTTTGCACGTACCAAGGGATTGATTCTACTGGTTGAATTTATGGTTTTTGGACATCAATTTGTATATGTTAAGAATACATTCGTAAACTACTACTTACCTGCCATGTTTGAATAGTTTGTCTTTAACTATACCGGATTTTATTTTAGTGATTGTTCCAGGTCGATAACTTTTACGATCTATTATACCATTGTTTTCACGGTTGACAACTAATACTACCATTACTTTTTTACTTTGGTGGAAGCTTGATTTGCATAAATCATGATTATGTAGTTCATTAATAGAGCCGCCCAATGGCTTTTTTGGGTCTTAGCATTATATCTGGCTTCTGATCTTGTTATCTGGATCCTGATAGTATCCTTCCTTGGCAGCACTTGGCTATCCCGGTGCAAAATTATCTACTATACAGGTTTTAGCAGGATGTATGGAATGGTGGGCTCTTGTGCGCATCTTGTAATGGTTAACTCCTCATGGACTCAGTCTCACATCGAGAAGCTCTGGGGAATTCCTGAGCGTATTAAGCGAGTTTATCCACCTTGTGATACTTCAGGACTTCAGGTTCTGTTTCTCATCATTCATCACAATCCTGAGTTCATTTTGTATGTTTCTGTCCTTTTTGTGCCATTTATCTGTAATTTCTTATCAATTTACATCTGAAACAGGCACTTCCTTTGGAAAGATCAGTGGAAGCTCCAAAAATTATATCTGTTGCACAATTTCGTCCAGAGAAGGTGCACATACTTATATAATCTTCAAATTAAATGTTCAACAGTTCCGGTGTCTCAATTTTGGACCTTGATTAGTTCTAGCAACTCTTTACAGTTCGATTATTTTGATACAGGCACATAGTCTTCAACTCGAGGCCTTCTCTGTTGCCATCAAAAAACTAGATGCGGACTTTCCAAGACCTAAGCTGCAGTTTGTAGGTAGTGCAATTGAACATTCAGGACGATGTGGAATTCCATAAAAATGTGATGTATAGGTAGGAGGAACTGCTAATTTAGCTACATCCTTTCGACAATTACATAAAGATTGGTTGGTTTTCCTCTAAATGAAAATCATCCAAAAATTTATTATCAGAAGAGAACCGTCTCCATCGGCGTAATTGCTACATTTCTGATTGCTAAACTCTTGATGCACATTGTGATTTTATGATTTCCTAGGAGCTTGTATGCGTTCGAACCCTTAGCTTCATTGATTTCATACGCTGTGCAGGGACTTGATAAGACTTTTGGCCGGTGCTGTTTCCGGAATCCACTCGATGATAGTGAGCATTTTGGCATTAGTGTCGTAGAGTACATGGCTGCAGGAGCCATACCAATTGGTGGGTGCTCATGTCAACTGAATTTTTCTTCTTATTTTCCTATTAGGACTACTTTCATTGTTCTGATTTTGCTTGCTTCCCTCTTCAGCTCATAATTCTGCTGGCCCCAGAATGGACATTGTTTTAGATGAAGATGGACAACAAACAGGATTTCTTGCTGAGAATATAGAAGAGTATGCAGATGCAATCCTGAAAATCATAAAGATGCCTGAGCCTGAAAGACTCAAGATAGCTACAGCAGCAAGGCGAAGAGCTAGCAGATTTTCCGAGCAAAGATTTTACGATGATCTCAAAGCTGTAATGCGACCCGTTATATGTCATTCATTCTTCCAAGTGATATAGGATTGCATTAGACTCACACTGACATAGAAAACAGTTGATAGTTTTACCTTCTCTTGCTTATTGGGGTTCTTGACCCTTCAAAACATATACTGTTAATTTTGATTTAGAAGCATGTCGTAACAGGTGTTTTACCCTCTACAAAAAATAAGAATGGTTGGCTTTAAAAAAAATGTTTTCTACGGAGTCGAATGAAACGTTAGTCGGAGACCGGGATGACACTCCCAACAGAGCACTGTAAAAGTTTTAAAAATGGAAAATAGTGGAAAATGAATGGGAAATATAGAAAATGGATGGAGTCGCCGCCGGCTACTTTGGTAGGCCGGACACCATTAAAAAGTAACAAGAGATTTAAAATTGGTACTGCGTTGATCTGGTGTTGTCATTGCAAGAACTAAAAATTGGTTTTAATTTTAAAATTTAATCCCTTAAAAACGATCTAAGGAGAACATTTCCTTATTTACAAAACCCGAGGAAGATGACACCTGAATGAGTCAGGATGTCACTTCTTAGTCGGATTCTGAAATAAAGTAAAAAATATTTCCTTAAATTGGCCGAGTTTAAAGAAAAATATTTAAAATAAAATAAGCAAAAAAAAGTATATACATGTATTTATAATATACTAAAAATAATATGCATAGTATAGTAAATATATTAATATAATATATAAAAATAATAAATAACATATTAATGTATACAAAATAATATATACATAGTTATAATATAAGAATATACTATATATAATATATAATATTAGGATAATAATAATAACGTATATATACATACAAAATATATAACATATAATGGGAAAATAAAATATATTTATATATGATAGTAATAATATGTAAATATAATAATAATAAATATATAAAAATATAAAATACATAAAATAAAAATAAATATATATATATATAATAATATATCATATGTAATAAGATATATATATATATAATAATGACAATAATATACTATATATAAATACAATATATATATATAATATAGAAATAAAAATATATACATATATATAATATACTATACGTAATAATATATATATAATAATAATATCAATAATAATAATATAAACATAATGAAATAAAAAACTTAAAAAGTGACCGAACTGAAAAATGATTTTAAAATACAGGGACCTATGTTGCAAATATACCATGGGGCAAACTAGGAATGAAAAATGGGCTGGGAAGAGAGGATACAGTGTGCAATTTACCCCTAATTTTAATCTAATATGTAAGTAAAAAAATTAAAAGAAACAAAACAAAAATAAAAGAGAGCCTCAATTTTCTCTGCCCAGTCCTGCTGCCGGTGGTGTGCCGGCCACCTACGCCGCCGCCGCCGTCGGTGGCTGGAATGCAAAAGAGTACGACATTTTCGACTCCCTTCGATGTCCCAGTTTCAAATCCGACCTCAGATTTTCAAGAAAAAAATCCCTAAACTCGTAGATCTGAGTCAAAAAATGAAAAAAAAGGTATATATTTTTACCTTTTTAATTCGGTATTTGCCCTTTTTTAATTCGTATTTTTTTAAAAAAATAGAAAAAAAAACTAGGATGATTTTTTTGAACCAAAAGCCACTCTTTTTTATATATCTTCGAACTCAAAAAATTCCCCTAAAATCTTCCTTTTTACAAGTGATTTTCTTGGGTTTATATAACCCAAAAAATATATAAAAAATCCTACAACTTGCTTGCAACTTGATTATTTTCAGATCTGACTTTTGCCTAATTTTGCAAGAGCGACTTGGACGGTGGGCAGCGTGTCAGGCAGCGGTGACTGCGGTGGCGGCTGCAGTGGCAAGTGGGGCGGCGGCAGTGCACAAATGGGTGTTAAGGTTTTGGGTAATTATGGTTAGGGACAATTTTGGTATTTCAGATATTAGGGTATTATTATTTATTTTATTATTATTTTTTTAATTGGATTGATTATTTGGGCTAATGGGTAGGGTATTTAGTTGGGCTATTGGGCATGTATTTGTAATGGGTTATTGGGTTGGGTTTATGGGGCCCGGACAAAAAATGGTTATGACAGCTGCCCCTCTTTGCGCATTGTTGTGTAACAGGAATAGAGCAAAGATAAAAGAGTAACCATTTTTGTCCAGTCGAGGTTTCTTTTCTAGCCACCGCTTCTTCTCGGGCTTCTCTTGATCTTCTTGGCCGCTCTTGTAACCAAAATCTTCAAAATGGAGGATTCGTTGGGGGAAGACAAAAATCTGAGGTGATCCGTTGGAGGAGACAAAACGAGTTTGGCTTTACGACTCTAACGACGATGCAATGCCTGGAGAAAATTTGACCTAGCTGCAACACTGACGAAGAGACAAGGTCTGCAAAACTTGATCCAGCAGCAACATTGACGAAGACACAGGATCAAAATTTGAAGGTTTGCCCCAGGTACAACACCGACGAGGATGCAGAACCGAAAGTTGGTAAATTTTGATGCATAATTTCTTTTGCATTTTTCTCAAATGCACAGGGATCAACGGTTTTGAGTTGCCTTTACCGGTAGCCGTTTGCTCTGGGCTAGTTGTACCATTCCCCTGGGTACAATTAGTTTATACCAATCGTAACATTGGATTTTTCAAAGGATTTATTTCCTTCGACCATTCGTGAAAATGGATTTTTGATGGACATTTGAATTATCCATTGTCTTAAACTTTACCGTGTTTAAGCACGTTGTGCCAACATTTCTGTCGGACTTGTTAAAAAAGCTTTGGATCCAACTACAACACTGACGAAGAGGCAGGATCGAAAGATGGAAGTTCTGATGTCAGATCCAGCTACAACTCTGACGAAGAGACAGGATCTGAAGGAGTAAATTTGGCCCAGCTACAACACCTGACGAAGAGGCAAGACTGAAGAAATGTATGGTTCGACCAAGCTACAACACCTGACGAAGAGGTAAGGTCTCAAAGTCAATAGGGTTGATCCAGCTACGACACTGACGAAGAGGCGGGATCAAAAGTTAGTATATTTGGTCAAGCTACAACAATGATGAAGAGGCAAGACCTGAAGTCAGTAAGGTTTGACCCAGCTACAGCACCGACAAAGAGGCAGGGTCTGAAGTCAATAAGGTTGATCCAGCTACAGCACCGACGAAGAGACAGGAATGGAAGTCAGTAAATTTTGGTCCAGCTACAACATCGACAAAAAGGCAAGACCTGAAGTCAATAAAGGTTTGACCCAGCTATAACACCGACGAAGAGGTAGGGTCTGAAGTTAGTAGGGTTGATCCAGCTACAGCACCGACGAAGAGGCATAATCGAAAGTTAAAAAATTCTGGTCTAGCTACAACACCGATGAAGAGGCAGGACCTAAATTTGACCGAGCTACAACACCGACGAAGAGGCGCGGTCTAAAGGTGAAAGTTTTGATCCAGTTGCAACACTGACGAAGAGGCAAGATCGAAATTTGAGATACTCATCTAGCCATTTCATCAACGGAATGATAGAATCGGATAATAGTGACTTGGATTCTACTGTACCATCAACGGAGAAGCAGAATTGGATATCATCAACTTATACCTAACATCTCCATCAACGCAAGATGGAAGATTGAATGTCCGTAATTTGAACATTGTTACGTCATCAACGGAGGAACAAGACTGGATGAAAGCAACTTGGACCCACCATTCCATCAACGCAAGGGGCATATCGAACAGCTGCAACTTAGACTCAACCTATCCATCAACGCAAGAGGTGAGATTGGATATATGTAATTTGGACCTTGTTACATCATCGACGGATGAACAAGATCAGATGAGAGCAACTTAGACCTGGCTACACCATCAACGGAGGAACCAGATTGGATGATAATTTGGACCTAACCATTCCATCAACGGAAGGGCATGATCAGATGATGAAGCTTTGATTTTTTTTATTTTTCTTGATTTCTGATTTTTTGATTTTTTTTGATTTTTTTATTTTGATTTTTTTAATTTTTTGAATTTTTTTGAATTTTTTGAATTTTTGAGCTACAACTACAAGAAAGATATAATATCCGAGGAAGAAGTATGGTTTAGCTGCGACACCGACGAAGAAGCAAGACCTAAATAAGGTTTGATCAGCTACACCACTAACGGGAGGTATGATCTGGAAACACTAGGATCCACTACATCACCGGCGATGAGTCGAGATCCAGAGAAAACTTTAATTTGTTGCACCATCAACGGTAGAGCAAGATCTAAAAATGAAGGAGAACATTAATTAGTAATTGTTCAAAATATTGTCGTTGTTATCTGGATGTTTGAGCTTTTCTGCGTATTCGGCCTTTTTCGGGGCTAGGGGTTGATCATCATGTTGTTGCCTCCGTGATTGAAGTTTTCGGTCTCCTTCCTGGACATGTTTATATGTTTCAGCCAAAAATGAATGCATGATGGATGCCCCTAACTTTATGCCTAATGCATGTTCAATGCATGATAACTCGTATGAATGTATGATGTATGCACTTGATGCCAAATGATCTTAATGAATGTGCGAATGATATTTTTTGCCCCCTCAAAGGGATGCCCCTGACTTCATGTTTGGTCGATGTCGAGTTCTCGGTCTTGTTTCGTGGAGATGCCCCAAATCTTCCTTGACTTTGATTATCTTCTTCTGTCTTTTCGGGTGCATGCCTCAAAATTATTTTCATTGAACTTCGTTTAGAAATAAAGCGAATTTGAAGCTTGGAGTATGTTTACACCTTTTCTTGAAGGATAAAGACGATATGTTGCCCCCAGTCAGACCTGGAAATGCCCCTGGATGTGGGGCCTTGTAGAGGCATAGTGTATGTATGAATGTGAAGGTTATTCTCAAAAACGACTTTGGAACATGCCCCTACGTAGGTTCAATATGATGCTAGACTTCGCTTTATATGGTATTGATGGCACAGGGCATCCTGGGGACCGATTTCAAATTTGTGAATGTATTCATGTAAATGCAAAGTGTATGCCCTAGATACGGAGGTACTGATTCAAAAATGGTTCATGTGGCTTAACTTTAGAACTCACGGGATTTATTCGAAACTTTGAACGTTGCATTTGAGATCTAGGGTACTAGATTTTCTCCCAATGATGAATTTCCTTTTTTTAAATTGGGAACCAGTCGCGAATCAATATTTATGCTAGCGAAATGCAAAAATTAAAATGATGGTGTCATGCAATTAATGTAAAAATATGGTGCAATCAAAACAAGAAAATGAGGTCAGTTCAAAATAAAATAACCGAATTAATAAATTAAATGGTAAAAAAGATAAAAAAAAAACTGTACATAAAATAAATAAAGGCACCAAATCCTAAAAAGGGTGACCGCTAAACGTGCAGAGTTTCGCATGGCTTTAAAAAGGTGGCTCATATGTCTCACTATATGCGGTTTGGATCTAAAAGGAAAGGGTACCCGAACTATCGCGAGGACATCGATTCGGGGGAATACGACCCTTATACCATACGGGGGTGAAAGCCCAACGAAATATAAGGACCAGTACTCCAGGAATACATTACAACACTATAAGGAGGTGAAAACCCTACTTAGCGAAGTAATCCCTCGCACTTAAGGATTGAGGAGCCCGGGTAGAAAGCTCATGCATGAATGCCAAGGGATTAAAATTAAATCAAATCGAATTTTTAAATTTCTTGCAAGATAACACAAAATCAACATTGGCATGACTCTCTTAAAAATGTCTCCAACGGAGTTGCCATCTGTCGCAATAGGTGTTTACCCTCTACGAAAAATAAGAATGATTGGCTTTAAAAAAAATGTTTTCTACGGAGTCGAAGGAAACGTCACCCGGAGACCGGGATGACACTACCAACAGAGCACCGTAAATGTTTTAAAAATGAAAATAGTGGAAAAATGGGTGTGAAATATAGAAAATAGATGGAGTCGCCACCGGCTACTTTGGTAGGCCGGACACCATTAAAAGGTAACCAGAGATTCAAAATTTTGGGTTCGGAAGTCGGTTACGCGTGGGGAAGGATTAGCACCCCACAACGCCCAAAATTGGTACCACGTTGATCTGGTGTTGTCATTGCAAGAACAAAAAATCGATTTTTAATTTTAAAATTTAATCCCCTAAAAAAAGAAAACGATCTAAGGAGAACATTTTCTTATTTACAAAACCCGAGAAAGATGACACTTGAATGAGTTAGGATGTCACTTCCTAGCCGGATTCCGAAATAAAGTAAAAAATATTCTCTTAAATTTGCCGAGTTTAAAGAAAAAATATTTGAAATAAAATAAGCAAAAAAAGTATATACAAGTTTAATAATATAATATAATGCATATATATTATATAGTAAAAAATAATAAATAAAAATAATAATATACATGTATTTATAATATACTAAAAATAGTATGCATAGTATAGTAAATATATTAATATAATATATAAAAATAAAAATTATAAAAATAATAAATAACATATTAATGTATACAAAATAATATATACATAATTATAATATACTATATACTATATATAATATATAATATTAGGATAATAATAATAATGTATATATATACATACAAAATACATAACATATAATGGGAAAATAAAATATATTTATATATGATAGTAATAATATGTAAATATAATAATAATAATAAATATATATATAAATATAAAATACATAAAATAAAAATAAATATATATAATAATATACCATATGTAATAAGATATATATATAATAATGACAATAATATACTATATATAAATACAATATATATAATATAGAAATAATAATAATAATAATAATAATAATAATAATAATAATAATAATAATAATAATAATAATAATAATGAAATAAAAAAAACTTAAAAAGTGACCGAATTGAAAAATGATTTTACAATACAGGGACCTATATTGCAAATATAACATGGGGCAGACTAGGAATGAAAAATGGGCTGGGAAAGGAGGATTTAGTGTGCAATTTACCCCTAATTTTAATCTAATATATAAGTAAAAAATTAAAAGAAACCCTTATTATTTCATTTGATTCAAACAAAAATAAAGAGAGCCTCAATTTTCTCTGCCCAGTCCAGCTGCCGGTGGTGTGCCGGCCACCTACGCCGCCGCGGGCCGCCGTCGCCGGTGGCCGGAATGCAAAAGGGTGCGACCTTTACGACTCCCTTCGGCGCCCCGGTTTCAAATCCGACCTCGGATTTTCAAGAAAAAATCCCTAAACTCGAATATCTGAGTCGGAAAATGAAAAAAAGGTATATATTTTTACCTTTTTAATTCGGTATTTGCCCCATTTTTAATTCGTATTTTTCTGAAAAAAATAGAAAAAAACTAGGATGATTTTTTTGAACCTAAAGCCACTCTTTTTTATATATCTTCGAACTCAAAAAATTCCCCCAAAATCTTCGTGTTTACAGATCTGAAAATGGGTATTTATACCCAAAAAATATATAAAAAAATCTTACAACTTGCCCACTTGCTTGCTTTTTAGATCTGACTTTTGCCTAATTTTGCAGGAGCAACTTGGACGGTGGGCGGTGGTGTCAGTGCGGCGGGCGGTGGCGGCGGCAGGGTAAGTGGGGCGGCTGGCGGCGGCTAAGCAAGTGGATAGGGTTCTAGGGTTTGGTTATTTTGTTTAAGGGGTAGTAGAGTAATTTTGTAAATAGGGTATTTTTTTATCAGATTAGGTTTCAAATTATTTGGGTAATTGGCCTTGTATGGGTTTGTAATTGTATTGGGCTAAGGCCCGGATTAAAATGGTTATGACAACATAATTGAAGGAATATCAGTTTTTGAATGACAATTGAGAAGTGGCTTTAAAACCTCTGCCTCTTTTTAATGTCCCTACCAATATTTTTGTCTACTTGAACCTTAATCACCTAAAGGAATAACTCCCCTTATACGATTGGGAGTATGTTTATTTTTGGTCGGTATTTATATTTAACAGTTGTTACATAATTAGTATCTGAATTTGATACATGACAACAAAAATACATGTCATTAATGGATATATTAAGTATAGAATTATATTTAGATATCAAACTTGTGTAATATCTGTTGAATTCACGTATCATATTGAACTAAAAATAAATAAATATTTCATTGGCAATATATATATATATATATATAATATGTATCAAATGATGTTTTAAGCCAAATTTATATGTTGGGTAATCTCTGCTTGGCTTCTGTATTCCCGGTTAAAGAATTATTGGGTTTAATCAAAGGGTAATAATGTTATACTTTAAAATAAGTTTTTCATAAATAAGATTAGAGTGTTGAGTGTCTAATTAATTAGTTTTTAAAACTTTTAATTTTATTTAAAAAAGGAAAAAACTTTGATACACAGGCCGTGTAAACTTTAGTTTATACGTGCCTTTTAATTTTAGGATTAGGGTTTTAGTTTAAGGTTTAAAGTTTAGGGGTTTAGATTGTATGGTTTAAAATTTAAGGTTAGTGTTTAGAATTTATTGTATAGGGTTTAAGGTTTAGTTTTTAGGGTTAGGGTTAGGAATTTAGGATTTGAGTTTTTATAGTGTAAATACACATGCTTGTATAAAATTAGTTTTACACAGACTGTATATCAAAGTTTTACCCATTTAAAAATATATGTTAAAGATTTTAATACAGAGTGTGAAATTTGTATTTTCCGTTTATAGTATATTAAAACTACACATCATGTTATCAACTTTATGGCCAAACCTTCAACTTTTAAGTCGAAAGTAAATTCCTGCTAACTACTAGAAAATATTAGGATAAAATCATCACTAACCTTACATTTTTTTTATTTTAGTCATTAATATTATTTTTTTGTTTTAGTCACTAATTTATTGCTTCTTTCTTATTTTAGTCACTATACTATTACCGTTTTCTTATTTTGGTCACCAAACTATTATTTTGTGCAAAATCATCAATAAGGTTATGTTTTTTCCTATCTTGGTCACCAATCTATTGATTCTTTCCTATTTTGATCACTAAACTATTTCCACTTGTTTTCTGTAAGTTTTTTAACGGCGGGTGACCAAAATAGAAAAAAATGTAACACTAATGACTATTTTGTTAAAAATAATAATTTGGTAATCAAAACAAAAAAATAAAAATAATTTAGTGATCAATGATAATGTTTACCCAAAATATTACAGTCTAAAACAGTCTTTGAGAACATGTTGTAAGCGGTTCTGTTTTCAGACCCAACTTCTCCGTAAGGGGAGGAGAATTTTTGCTGTATTGAATTTGAACCCATTGCCTTTAAGAACAGTTACCAACTTACATGACTGTTCAAATTCTTAACTGAAACTCCCTTCCGGTTTCACTGCTCTCGATTCCTCTAACTGCTGCCCGTTACATCTGCTCTTCACCCTTACCTTCCATATAACGAAACAAATAAAAAATCCATTTATTTCTATGAAATTTTAAAATAAAATTGTAACTTCCACTACTCCAGAGCTGATTTATTTAATTTTATATATCTTTTTGAAAAAGGAGGCGGTTATAACTTCCATACCAACTCAAGTAACAAACTGAACCGAATTAATTATAAAAATGTTTTATTTATTTAAATATTAAGAGAAACAGAAACTAACGCGTCTTATTATAAAGTTCCAGCATAGCCATTTTACGGCTCACACCACCAACTCTTTTCATTTCCATTTTAACTTGAAAAATCTATTTTCTCTGTAACAACACTTGCCTTGATTCTCCATCGGTATATAAAGATGATCGATGGCGGTGATCGTGTGAGAGGTACATGGAGCCCGAAAGAAGACGATAACCTTATCAAGCTTGTGGAACAGCATGGCCCAAGGAACTGGTCCATTATAAGCGCCGGAATTCCGGGAAGATCCGGCAAGTCTTGCCGCCTACGGTGGTACAACCAGCTCAGCCCCACCGTGCAGCACCATCCCTTTCAGCCCGTTGAGGATTCTATTATCATCAAAGCACACGCTATTCACGGCAATAAATGGGCCACCATCGCTAGGCTATTGCCTGGTCGTACTGATAATGCTATAAAAAACCGTTGGAACTCAACTTTAGGCCGGAAACGAGAAACAGAGATGTCATTGGGATCGTCCAAGTCAAACTCGAGCCAGGATGCGTCCCAGTTGAATTCGGGGAGCAAGAAGCAGTGCTTGGAAAGGGTGTTGCATGAGCACGAGAATGCAGGATCGGTGGTGCCCAATATGCAGTTGACCCTGTCAACGCCAGGGGATGACTTCATATCGGAACACACGGAGGAGAAAGGGGAGGATAAGGAGAAAGAAACAGCAATAATAGCGGTGGTTAAGAGCGAGGGCGGAGGTGGAGATGAGCAGAAAAATAGGGTGGAGACGGATGAAACTTGCTTGTTGACAATCATGCAACGTATGATTAAAGAGGAGGTTAGGAGTTATATTGAAACATTAATGACTCATAAAAACCCTTAATCATGTTAGTTTTTCTTTTAAATTTGAGTTCCATTTTTCTTAATGCAGTGGCTAGTTCTAGGAAAAAGGAAAATTGAAGGAAAAAAAAGGGTACTTACTATAAAGACTTTGTGAATTAAGTTTTCGTAATTGGTGAGTAAAAAATAAAATAATTTATATTTTTCATCCTAATATAAAATATGGAGTACTGAATTAAAATTTTAAATTGAAATAATAAGATTAAATAATAAAAATGTACAACTTTTTTCATTTTTCTTAACTAGCACACTAATATATATTCTCTCTTTTCCTTGTAAAGCCTTAATGAAGCTAGCATAGATAAAAAAAAGGTCTCCCAAAACATTCATGATTTCACAAAACTAATTAAGATATAATATTTGATTTATTCTATTGCAGCACTAAACTTAGGTAAAAATTACATACATAAAATTTATAGTGTTAGATTTATGGTTTAAAATTTAAATTGTTTAAATTTTAGAATTTTAGGTTTAATAATTTAGAATTTAAATATTAAATATTATGTACCAAAATATAAGTCCTTTAGATATACATAATCAAACCCAGAAAGTGAGCTATAGTGTATCAATCTGTCTTTAGACATACATAAATCTATGAACATGATTGATCCCCAATGGCATTTTCTTATCAGTAGAATGGCATTTTCTCGGTATAAGTACACAGAAATGAAACATATACGCAGTATACGAGAAAATGAAAAGTATTTAGCTAACGTTGTTCAGTAGATGAAGAAGCCAAGGTTCAACACAAAATGCAAATCTAAACCATTAAAATATAACCATGAACTTAAAACCTTCAACAAAAACAGTACCCATCTGAAGACAGACAGAGATCCGATTGCTAAGGCTAAAGAAAATTAGACTACTTAGATCTTTGCCTCATCTTTCTTCTCTTCCTCTTCAAACGCCTCATACGCTTCTTCTTCCACTGAAATTACCAAAAATAATAAACAAAAGAGAGTAAATCATCAGACAATTCAATCAAACTCAACGAAAATATCACAAAAATGCGGAGCTTTCTAACCTTAGCTCTCATGGTGAAAATGATCCGATGTTTGAGGATCTTCTAGAGAGTACGCGGCGAGAATGAGAAGAAGAACCTCCTGTAATAGAGATCGAGTATGTAATATAAAGCAAATCATAAAACCCTAGATGCCTCCATAGTGAGTAAATTGGGCTTTAAGATTATATTGGATTAAGTAATTTGGGCTTTGAGATTATATTGGATTAAGTAATTTGGGCTTTGAGATTATATTTGGGAGCTGAAACAGCCAGGACCCGTATAACAATTGCTAATTTATTTGGAAAATTAATTAGTATATTAAACGTGATGACCTTTTAGATTGTTCACGTGTCATAATTATAGATCCATAATTTTTATAATTGTTTGTAATTTTTGTTAAATAATATATGAGATTATTATTTGTTGATATGTCAGCGAAAATATAATCTTAATTATTTTTTTGGCTTAAAAGAAAAATAGGTGCCCAAAGTATATCTTTTTTGAATTTTAGGTGCCTAAAGTATTTTTTAAAAAAATAAGTGCACAAAGTTTTAAAAGTTATAATTTTAGGTGCCTGACCGTTAATAGGTGTTAATTTTTTTTAACCAATCAATGCTTGACAAGTGGCATATTTGGGGTGTCTAAAATTATAACTTTTGAAACTTTGGGCACCTATTTTTATAAAAAATACTTTAGGCACCTAAAATTATAACTTTTGAAACTTTGAGCACATATTTTTACAAAAATATACTATAGGCACTTAAAATTAAAAAATGACATACTTTGGGCACTTATTTTTCATTTAAGCCTATTTTTTTTGGCATAAAGCAAAAAAATCTTTTAGTGCTTGATTGAATAATCACTCTAGTTTATATATATTTTGAATTAATTTAATCTTTAACATTTTATTTTGGGTCAAAATGACTCCTTTAAAGATGAAAATTGTTAGTCAACTAACGATAAATGGCTTGAAATAACGTGAAAAACTTACATGACAATACACGCTGATATGGTAGTGTCATATAGACAATGGTGTTGATTTGAAAGAATGTCACACCAGTCAAAATATAATTATATAAAATATAAAATTATTTTTCTACTGATGTGTCATTATGTAAAGTCATTTTAAGTTATTTACCATCAGTTGACAAACAATTTTCATCCGTAAAATGTGTCATTTTGACCTTAAATAAAACGTTGTGGTTAAATTGCTTCAAAAAAAATTAAAAATCAAAATAACTATTCAGTCAAACGTTAGAAACATTTTTTAACATTATACCTATTCTTTTAAAAATTAAATTTGGTCATAACATTTTTTAAATCAAATTGTGGTGATTTAGTGGAAACTATGATTAGATTATTAAATTTTTCACAATACTAATGTAACAACTTGTATTGTATGGCAATCTACATATATGTCACTACTAACGTGGTATTATGCTTTGTTTGCAAATGATTTAAGAAATATAAAATATAATTTGAATTAATTACACCACAACCTCTCGGACTACGACACTCGTTTTAAATTATACTTATTTTTTAAAAGTTAAATTTGGTCATAACATTTTTTAAATCAAATTGTGGTGATTTAGTGGAAACTATCATTAGATTATTAAATTTTTTACAATACTAACATAACTTGTATGGCAATCTACATGTATGTCACTACTGACATGGTATTATGCTTTGTTAGCAAATGATTAAAAAATATAAAAAGTAATTTAAGTTAATTGTACCACAATCCCTCAAACTACAACGTTTGTTTTAAATTTATCTTTAATTTTTTTATTGTTCCAATTTCATCTTCCAACTATGACTCTCATTCTAAATTGATTTCAAACTTTTAAATATTTCAGTTTCATCCTTAAACTATTACCCTCATTCTAATTAGTCTCCAAACTTTTAAATATCCCAATTTTAATTTTAAATTATAATTTATGTCACATCATATTATCGCATATTATACATGAATATTTACATGCCAATTAATAATGTTTATAACAATTCATGTGGTCCATATTGAACCTTGAAACTGGTTTTTGAGGTCTAAGAGAGTAAAGCTTAGCCTGTGTACAGGTTCTCGATCATAAGCAAAATGCTGGATTAGAGAAGTCAAGAGTTTGCCCCATAGTTAGAGTTGTGATTTTTAGTAAAGCCTGGCGAGCGTGACAATTCTTTTGGTAGAAAATGTCGGTCTTACCAGATCAGTTTTCCATTATTTTTCAAAATAGTTTTAAAAACATAATATCATTCATTCATTGACAATACATAAAATTAGACATTATATCGTATACAAACTCATATATTTATTCATTACGCTATTACATAGCTATTATTTGTTTTACATGCCAGATGGAATCAAGGCTGATTCATTCTTCTAAACCCATAATTTCGGGGTTTTTCAACATTTTGTCCAATTCCTTGGCAAACCTTTCCATGGCTGGAGCTGGCAAACAAATTGATACAGAAGTTCCAACTTCTCCTTTCTTGTTCTTGGTTGGTATGAAAAAGCTTATCCAATCAATGGCTTTTGCTGGCCCTGCAAACACCCCCTTACCCCATCCAAAATCGATATCTTCGAATTTGATACTCCGAATCGTCATTAAATCTGCCACGGATTTCATGTATTCTTTTGTCACACTAGCTTTTGCCTGTTTTATTAATTCCACTACATAAGCTAGTGGATTTTGACGAAGATTTCCAACTGTTGTTACTGCTGCTGGCCAGGCGATGACATTCCCATAATATCCCGACGGCAATGGAGGATTGAATTTGGAACGTGCGTTAACAACGCATAGCAAACGGATCTCTTCTTCAGGGTCAAAACTTATAGCAATGGTTCGACAACGCCACAAGCAAGCTGATAAGAGTTCAAACCTGGTGCACTGACGAAGGTGGAGAGGGAGGAGCCTCCGAAGAAGTGAAAGTTCATCGGGGCCGAAGAAAAAGGAACGTTCAACCATGTCGTCCAATGGCAAGGTGGTAGTGGTGACGGTAGCTTCTATTTGGTCATACTCACGGTGTGTGAATGCGACTAGTGGCGGATCTTGAGAATTCAAAAGGTGTCTTTCCCAAACGGGTAAGATCGAGGGGGTGACACAACCTCGCGCCATTTCGCCTACGGCGGACAAGAAATTTTTTAGACCGGCACCATCGCACAAGACATGATTGAAATGTAAGGCAAAGATGAAACCACCACATCTCAATCTTGTTACCTATTAATGAATATTAAATGTAAATAAAACACTAAATTAACACGAACTTTTAGCTGCCCTCCATACCAATAGTTTAATTGACGATATTGAATAAAAATATTATAAGTAATTAAAAAAATATGTTTATTGACTTAATTTCGTAATCTTTAACACAAGTAAAACATTAGATTTAGTACACTGGAGAAGAACTCATGGGGAAGGAATGGTGCTCTCAATGTGTCTAGAACTCATGATCAGAAGAAATATAAAAAAACAAATATGAACAATTTGATCAACCGGCCAAATAAACTTGCTCAAAAAAATTCTAATTTACTATAGCACGATGAATGGGAATTTTATTACCTGAATAAATAGTAATGGTCCATTTAACATTCCTTGCGAATTAGGAACATCATAAATGAGTTCATCAAAACAAGGAAATGGTGGTTGAAGTATCTCACCAAATTGTTCAAGAGTAACATCAGCATCGGCCTCCACAAACATCACACCTTCACCATTACAATCCACCATAAGCTTCCCATTAGCCCCTTCCCTTATTCTACCGGCAAACGGATAATAAAAAACTAGGGTTTGTGCAAGTGCCTCTCTAATAACCTTGGCAGGATCTTTTCCTTCCATAGAGGGTGTGTATCGATAAAAAAATATCATCGGTATATGATCACGAAGATAGGCTTGATCATCAATGTCCGATAATAGTTTATGTTCATGTGGTAAAAGTTTGGCCGGAGCAATAAAATCGACTGTATATCGTCGGATAGAGAATACAAAAGGAATGTTAGAAGGGGTTGCCATGACCATGGTCACACAAGAATATGAGATAAAAGAAAAGGATACCTAGTTGTTGGTGCTCAATCAAGTATTCGGTTTGGCTTAAATACTTATTACTCGTCTGCTCATTTTTATACAGAGACGACGCTAGGGGAGGCAGGGCCTTGACCCCTAAAATGGAAAATTGTTTGTTTAATCTTTTAAAAGTTTTAAAATATTAAATTAATACCATGATGGAATTTCATTATGACCCCAAACATGCTAGCTTTATGATTTAACGTCTTTAAAAAAATTAAATTTTAAATTAATATTGCACTGTGACCATTCAAAAAAAATATTTTTATTTACGCTTATGGATATTTTTTATTTCATCCTTCTTGGATATTTGGCTAAAAATTTTAAGTGATTATACATTTTTAAGTAATCGATTCAACATTTTAATTTAATTTAAAATTTTAATGAATTTAATGAAGTTTGAATCGAGTAATGTTCAAACTACTTTTTATTAAAAACAATATGTTATATATATGTGAATTATCTCAAAGCTCCACCAGTTGAATATAAATTATTTGCCCCTTCTTTGGTATTTTTATTTAGGTTAACACACTAAAAATTTAGATTTAGAACTTACGATTAATGTTTAAAACTAAAATTTAAGGTTAGAATTTATAAAATTACAAGTATAATATATTTTTTAGAATTTATAATTTCAAATTTAAAGTTAAATCTTAAAATTTAATTTTTTAATATTACATTAAAAAAAATATCAAAATGCACAATTGTCCCCACCAGTTACCTTTCTTCAAAAACTAGTATATTGAGCCACATTGGAAAGTCGTCTCTTTCAAGCCTAGTTATCCCCACCTATATCTTATGCACTTAGGAGTTGGCCCACCTATTTAACCGTTTGTGATAATGCAGTGAGGCGTGCGTTTCCTACAAACAATTAAACAAACCCATGTCAACCAGTAGTAAAGAACCAAACGTCTAACAAATTATTAAGGTTGTGCAAAATCGGGTTCTGTTAATTGTTAGTAAATTATTTCGGTTAATCGATAAGTTTGGGTCACTCAATTTTTGACCCTAAACCATAACCATTTAACCGGTTAACCGAAAAATTCGGTTCGGTTCGGGTAACGGGTTTTTATTTTGTTTATTAAAAATATAAATTTTGATAATATGTTAGAAAAAAATATATACTTTTAAAAACCAACACATGATATTAGTATCTTTTTTAATACTCGCAAGTTAAACACTTAAACTTCATAAAATGAAATTATGGTTTTACTTTTGGGGAATGAGAAAATAAAATAAAATCTAATTTTTTAATATAAAATACTAAAATAGCATGTAATATAATAATATATATTATATAGCCGGTCGGTTCGGTTACCCGGTTTTTCTAAAACCGTAAACCGTAACCTAACCGGTATTCTTTCTTTAAATAAAAACCCGAACCGAAAATGAATTTTTCGGTTTGGTTAACCACTTTTCGTTTCGGTTTTTTTGGGTTTCAGAATCGGTTTCGGTTTTTCATTTTTTTTTGCACACCCCTACAAATTATTCGTGAACTGTTCAACAAAAAGTTCGTTTATTTATTAAACGTATGAACATAAATACGGTTTTCTGTTCTCTTAAATAAATAAATAAACACGAACAATTCGTTCGTTCATTTACGTTCGTGAACGTTCGATAATCTGTTCCTTTATGTTCGTTTAAATTTATTTACACATATCTATTTATTATTTTTATAACTAAAATATTATATTTAAAAACATCATTACCTATTAGGAGCAAATTTTCCCTCCCCTCCCCTAGGTAGGAATTGTTCAAAAAAAATTAAAAACCATATATTAAAAATATGAAATAAAAAGATAAAAAAATAAACAATACTCGAACAAATTAACTCTGAAGTTGTAGCTTATATTAATAAATTTTATGTGGTTATTGTTGTTGTGGTTTATGTTTGTTTGTATTCCTTTATGTTTATTTACGTTCGTTTATCATTTTAACTAATGAACATGAACGAACATATACAAACTACATTCTTTAATAAACGAACACTAACAAGAAATTATGTTTATTTAGTTGTTTATGTTCGTTCGTTTGTTCGGTTAAAATTAAACGAGCGAACATGAACGTTCTGTCATTCGTGTTGATTTGGTTCGTTTACCTGCGTATCAACTATAAGGCCTAATCTTCTTACTTCAAAATTGCATCCACCAATGGCTTAGGCTTTCCAAATTTAAAGCATTGGTAGTGACAGTGTGGGACATGTTTTGTAGATGGAAAGAGAAAACAACAATCAACTTGGAGTACGTATTAATTAGATTTCAACATATTATCCAATTCATTGCCAAACCTTTCCATGGCTGGAGCTGGCAAACAAATTGATGCAGAAGTTCCAACTTCTCCTTTCTTGTTCTTGGTTGGTATGAAAAAGCTTAACGATTCAAGGGTTTTTGCTGGCCCGGCAAACACCCCCTTACCCCATGCGAAATTGATATCTTCGAATCTGATGTTTGTGAGATCGGATATCGTGTATGACCCAATAACATTGGGGGGAGGAGAGCAGTTTACTCCGAGTCCTCATTAAAGCTGCCACAGATTTCATATAATATTCCTTAGTCACACTAGCTTTTGCTTGCTTTATTAATTCCACCGCATAAGCTAGTGGATTTTGAAGAAGATTCCTAACAGTTGTTACTGCTGCTGCCCAGGCGGTAACATTCCCATAATATCCCAACGGCAATGGAGGGTTGAATTTGGAACGTGCATTAACAACACATATCAAACGGACCTCATCGTAAGGGTCAAAATTTATAGCAATGGTTCGACAACGCCATAAGCAAGCTGATAAGAGTTCAAACTTAGTGCATTGACGAAGGGGGAGAGGGAGGAGCCTCCGAAGAAGTGAAAGTTCATCGGAGCCAAAGAAAAAGGAACGTTCAACCATGTCGTCCAATGGCAAGGTGGTAGTGGTGACGGTAGCACTAGCTTCCTTTTGGTCATACTCGTGATGGGTGAATGTGAGGGTCTTGAGCATCCAAAAGGTGCCTTTCCCAAACGGGTAAGATCGAGGGGGTGACTAAGCCTCGCGCTATTTCGCCCAGGGCGGACAAGAATTGCTTTATGCCGGCACCATCGCAGACGACATGATTGAAACGTAAGGCAAAGATGAAACCACCGCATTTCAACCTTGTTAACTGTTAATACGAATGAAATTCTAAATTAATACGAATCTTCAACTTCCCTCCATAACATTTGTTTAATTGATTATATTAAATAAAAATATTAGATGTAATATGTAATTAATAATAATATGTTTACTGACTTAATTTCATAATCTTTAACATAAGTAAGACATTGGATTTGGATTTAATTAGTCTTTTTTTGTTTTAGTGTAATCTTCAAACAATACTTTAAACCATTATAAAGAATGTAATTTGTGACCAAAAAAAATCGATTCAAACTTTGTATTTATCAGAAATCGTTTGTTAATGGTAGTTATACGAATTAATTGAAGCTTGAGTTTTCTTTAATTTAAATCAATCTATAAGTATAAACTTTGAAAAAAATTGTAGAAATTTACTATAGGACGATGAATGGGAACTTTATTACCTGAATCAATAGTAATGGGCCGCTTGGCATTCCTTGAGAGTCAGGAACGTCAAAAAGAACTTTATTACCTGAATCAATAGTAATGGGCCACTATTGATGCTAGATGAGTGCTTAGGGTTGCATGTAGTTATTTTGGAATGGTTGCCATGCTTGATTGATTCAAACAAATTTGTTATGTTGCTTTAGTAGTGCAAGCATGTTGAGGATGTTTAAATGGGCCAATTGCAAGTTTTGGTTGTTTGGCAAAATGATAATAGGAAACATGCCTATAGATCATCGTGATAGTATGAATGCCTTGTTTGGTCGATAATTCTGTGATGTTTTGGTAGGGATCAGATCTTAATAAGGTTGTTATAGTGTTTGAAGCATGTTTAAGTGGTTTGGTTATCATTAAAGTGTGTTTAGACGGCAATTTGGGACATTACAGGTTCAGGCGTATCGAAACAGGTGTCCTCGTACCGATACGACTAGGCCATTTCAGGCATAGCATTTCGATACGCGGGAGGGTGTTTCGATACGGGTAAGCCTTTCTAGGCATAGCATTTCGATACTCGAGCAAGTATTCCGATAAGGTTTTAAGCATTTTGGCTAGGCGTTTTGATATGCGAGCTAGTGTTATGGTACGAGTTTTAGCTATTAAAATTTGAGTTTTTGAAATCATAAGGGTGTACCGAAACACCTGTACGCGTATCGGTACGGATGCAGTTAATTCTGTTAATTTAGAATATTTGAAGGCTTCTATTTCTTTCATTTTGGTCCTTGAGCCTTGGGAATGCAATTGTATGAGCATGGATGGTTGTTTTGAGCTGGAATTTGTTATGTGAGCATGTCAATAGGCTAATTGAGGATTGGTGACCTTAATTTCAGTTTTGGTCCTATAATTTAAAAGATTTACATTTTAGTCCTCGAAATGTATGTGATGCAATTAGTTGCCCTTTCGAGATTCGTTTCCTTTGAAAATTCACCCGCTGCAAGTATGATCATGTAGGATTAATAATTTGTATCTAGACAAGATAAAAGAAAAAATGGATCGGTTTCTCGTAATCTCTCTCTGGTTTGCTTCGACAAACCTAATGTAGTTCTCTCTGTTTGGTTGGGCGTCTAGGCCAGATCGAGGGGGTTACAGATCTGACTCTATTTCTAGTTGTAGAATCCTTCCTTTTTTATATTTTGAGTTTCCAGCAATATTGTAACTTGTTTTACAACATCTCTTTGTAGTGAAAGAGGTTGGGGTAGCTTCTAAGGCTCAAGAGAAGATGAGAGCTTGAGTTGTTGGCTTGGAGCTTCGTTTGCAGCTTATCATCAAGGTTAGTATACTACTAACTCCTTTGTGTTCTTGGAAATCATGAATGTTGATTGCCTTGTAGCTTTGTTGATGTTTTGGTGGCTTGAATGTTTGAGACTTCTTTAATGGCTTAATCTGAAATTGGTGTTAAAATTATGTAAAAATAATAGAAAACCACTTAAACCATCTTACATAACTTGTAGGTTCATTTTGTGGTCTTACCTTTGGGTTTGGGGGCTTGGAAATGGATTTATGACCTCCATAAAACGAATTGTGGGTTCGAGTATCGATATGGGTTGAACGCTTATCGATACCTTGTGTTAAACTTGATGAACACAAGCAATTCTTGAAAGGCGTATATGTACACCTAAGGAGGGTATCGATACCCCTTTTTCTACAAGAATTTCAGTAGCCAAAATGGGTACCGGTACGCTTGAGAGCGTATCGATACCGATAGGGTATCGATACACAGCCCCGTGTATCGGTATAGGGTTGTTGGTTATCAGTACGCTTGGATGGGTATCGGTACCCTAAAGGATGTATTGGTACACGTATATGGGTATCGATACCCACTGGGCAATGTAATACCTCAAAATTTTGGCTAGTGACCAAAATGAATAAAATAAAAGTTTGGTGGCTAAAGTATATACTTAGGAAAAGTTTAGGGACTAAATTGTAATTTTTGAAAGTTATGTATTTTAGTCCCGTAAATGAATAATTTACCCCCAATAATGACGTTTTCGTGTTACTTGAATTTTCGTACAGAATTTGTGTTAAAAGCTACAAAAGGGTTAAGTTCGAGAAAATTCGAATAATCGGATCGAATCGAATATTTGAGATACTTTGTTAGATAAATAATTGAAAGATTGAAATTTTGGAAAATTACAAGGAAAAAATTGGTAACTACTAACTTATTGGTTTATTTTTTACCATTGGATGAATATTTTGACAAGTGGTAAGCTTTGGAGCATTTGATATCAAGGGTAAAATAATCATTTGACTATTAAGGAGATTTTTTATTAAATATGATTTAATAACGCCATTTGGCATGAAAATAAAGAAAGAAAATTGTGGAATTTTGGAAAATTGTGGAATTTTGGTTCATCTTTCTTCCATTGCTTCAGGTTTAGAAAAGGGAGAAAAAATTCAAGTTTAAATTTCAAGCATTTAGAGTTGGATTCAAGGTTAGTTCATGAAATACAAATTTATTTTTCATTGAATTCTCTTTCATTTGCTATTAGAAATTCATGGAATAGTTGAAGATAACTCTTGAATTTTGAGGAGAGATAATTTAGGGTTTAGGGATTCAAATGAATTAAGATTGTTATGTGATGTTCTATCATTTCCATGCTTGATTGAAGTTGAAATTGATGTATTCTTGATGGAATATCATTTGGTTAATTAGGGTTTAATATGGAGTTTAAGGATTCAAGTTGAATTTGGAGTTTTTATGGAAGGAAAATGTTGGAAGAATATAATTAAAGGTTAATTTGAGGTGTTGGAATGGTTAAAGGATGCTAAAGATATGAATTATGAAATCTGCCCAGAATTTTAGTCTTTGGCAGTGAGTTTGGAAATTCACCAAAAATTTCATAAAAATGATTAGGAAGTAAGCCAAATACCATTGTATTCCTGGTTCAGTCTAGTTTCATTTAAAACAAATGGTGACTGATTTCGATTGGGATATCAAAAGATATGAATTTTTAAGTGACGAACGGTCAGAAAATAGAGTAGCAGTTTGCTCTGAAATTCAACACTGGAATTCAAATTTAAATTTTTTTCATAAATCGTACGAGTTGAATTTGGGCTATTAGTTTATATGGTTGAACATCTTATCGAATCTAGCTTCTGTCAAAACAAACGAAATCAAATTCCAAGTTGTATATTATTTTATATAAATATTTCTTTGAAGGTAGCACAGACTGACAGATTATAAAATGAGTACCTTATTGGTGTTATTAATTTGTGCATGTAAGGGATGAATGTGAAGCATTCAAGTAAACACGAGAAATTGGAAATTCAGTAGATAAAGCAATGACCAAGCTGGAAGTTCTCTTAATACACACATTTTAGTTTGGGATAAGAAGTGTCAAGGTGAGCGCATTTATATGTTTTAAAAGTATTTGGGAAGACTTACGATAAGTCGACCTATATGATTTTACCAAATTGGTAATGTTGATTTTTATGTGAAATATAATATTTTCACAAGAAAAAAGAGATGGTTTTGTACATGATAGGTTATGAACTACCTTATTATATTTTGTTTATGATAATTTTATTATCATATGTTGATGATTGTTACAGAATGAATTATGGTATAATGGAGTAAGAACTTCTCTATTATTTTGATTTATCAATGATGATATTTTTACCATCTACAGAATGATATATTGCAAAGGTAATGGTATTGTTTTATTTCTCAAGATTACCATTGAGAGTTACAGTATAGTGGCATGCCATAAGAGACTAGCAGTCTAGGACTGCATTGTAGCTACACTTGCCACATGGTGGCTAGCATTCTGGGAATGCATTGATCTTCGGATCTAGTAGTCTGGGACTACCATCACTTCGGTGACTAGTGCTCTGGGAGCACAACGAGCTCGTATTAATGTAATGTTTGCCTTTTTCCTTAGGGGAAATGGCTAGTACTCTAGGAGTACACGATCTCATATACTTAGTTTCTCTCTATACGTATTTCTTAGGCTATTGTTATAAAAGAACTTTTACAAATATATTCATAAATATTTCATCTTTGCTTTAAAGCAATATTGATTTGAAATAGTTTTATAAGGGAATTGTTTTTACTATGTTATACTTAAAGACTAATTATTATTTAATTTTATGATTACCTTATAATACCTCACTAAGTTCGTACTTAGCGTGTGTTTTGCCTGTGCACACGTAGGTGGTTCAAGACATTGGGTGTAAGTAAGGCGTTGCATCAAGTTTAGAAAATTTGCATCAAGCTACTTCAGTAATGACATCGTACTTGAGTTTTTTTAATTAATTTTGGTGGCATGTATAAATAAGATAAATTTGTCTATTTTGGTTCATAGTCTGTTATTTATCAAACAGATAATTTATTTTTTGTAAAGTAAAGGAGTTCCGATTTTGTGTACAAGTTAATTTTAAATATTTTTTAAAAATATTTTTAAAGGTTTTAAATTTATATAATTTTTGAATAAAAAATTATGTTATTGCTCTGTGACATCTCTGACTCATATTCAGTAATCGAATACGGGGAATGAGGTGTTACATGGCAATCTGCCTGAAAAATACGTTTTGAGTTCGAGGGACCCATAATTTGAGGACCAAGGCCCAATGGGCTTCTAAAGTGGTAAAATGATGGGTAAAACTAAGAAACTAAGATTTAACCCCTATATACGTACATAATGAGTAATAACATGTTAAAAATTAGTATGACTTGTTGTGTTGAAACAATAAGGATCTTCGGTGGATCGAATATTATTGAGTGCCATGTAAGGGCATTCGTTGTGGTTGAGTACCTTGATTGTCGGGATTTGGATACCCAGTTAGAGAAAGAGTGTGTTGCAACACCATGAGTATTAATTTTCGAATGTACGTTCTCGAAGCTGTGTGGCACTGGGTCTCATTCGAATATGCTTGACGAGAGATTTCAAGCATGGGTGTACGTTCCCAAAGTTGTGTGGCATCGAGCCTCACCCAAGAGTGTACGTTTCCGAAGTTGTGTGGCGCCGGGCCTCACTCCAGTTTTGTTGGTATGGTGTACTATGTGTCATGTGTGTGGTTAATATATTCTATTGTTTTGTTATGTGTTTAGACGGCTAGAGGCCGCGCCAATGTTGTTATTTTATGC
The DNA here is from genome assembly GCA_019671005.1 of Hibiscus mutabilis. Taxonomy (NCBI): domain Eukaryota; kingdom Viridiplantae; phylum Streptophyta; class Magnoliopsida; order Malvales; family Malvaceae; genus Hibiscus; species Hibiscus mutabilis. The sequence goes on from CM033751.1 coordinate 27,972,443, forward strand.
CATGATATCATCATTTAGCTACTTGCTCATATTTATGATTTGCATGAAGCATGATTGAGTGGAGGTGTATCCACTGAGCTTCGTTAGCTCAACGTTTGGAATTGTTGTTTCCGTTCGCAGGTTAATAGGTTGGCGTGCATCGTTGGAGTACCATCAGAATATGACTTCAGCATCTACTTGTGTCTGAGTATAGTACTTAGATTATTGGGCTATGTATTCGTAGGACCCTATATTGTATTGCAACTCTTATTTTGGAGCTCCCATGTAACATGTTAAATTGGTTTATCAACTCTGAAATATTCAAACTTAATGAATTTTATGAAATAATGTGCTAGGCTAAATCTAGTTACTAAATTTTATAGTTTTGGGTTTGGGCTTGAGGCCCAATTTGTAACCTCCGGTTTGGGATGTTACATACATGCACTACAATTTAATCCTTAAATAATTATAAGGTTAAATTATCCATATTTTAACGGAAACTGAACCCACAAACAAAGAAGTAAAGAAAATGAATGACCAGTTTTTAATTACATTTAGTGATGAAAAACTTGATAATTTTGCAAGCCAAATTTCATTTATAAAATCAACCCACCATTCACAAACAGAAAATCTAGATTCTTGTTAAGTTTCAAATGGGGTAGAAGGAAAAGCCTGACCGCTTGTTCCTAAAAAAAACCTAGTCGCTTGTTCCTAAAAACATTTTAGCCGCTTGTTCCTTCTCAACTAAGTTATTTTGTTTTTTTTTTTAATCTTATTTTAGCCGACGATCAGCGACATCAATTTTGGTGTTGGTCGTTGATCGTTGGTGTTTAATCTTCTCTATGTTTTTTATATCTCGCTTTAGTTTTTTTTTTTAATTTTAATAAAATTGTATGTGTTTTGGTTATCTTCTTCTCGCAAATCTTGTTGCGTTTGTTTTTTCTGCCTTTGTAGCACATCTTTTCTCTGTCTTTATGGCACGTCTCTGTCTTGTAACATGTTTTTTTGATACATTTGCGGCCGCTTGATGCTCGTGTAGTGTTCCTCACGACGTTTGTTCTTGATTTGGGTTTGTCGATGGTCTTGGATAGCTTGATCCCCTTTTGTGGTTGTTTGCAGATGTAATCAAAACTGTGCAGCGGATCGAAGCCTATAAAACCAGCGTAAAAGGTATTTACAGTTTTTTATTGGAGTTTTCATTTAATTCATGTTTTGAAAACTCCCTAGGGGACTCTTCCTATAACGGACTTCAGAGATTTGTTGTGGTACAAAGAGGAAGTGTCTAATTTAGCCGAAGTAGCCCTTTAGTTTTCTTTTTGGATTTATCGTTTTTTTTTTTGGATGATTGAAACCTTTGAAAGGTTATGTTCTTATTTTTTTTGTTTATTAATACAACTGCTTGGTTTTAAGTTTCAAAAAAAATAGATTATTGTTTATTCATCCAAACAAGGGTAAAAGGGTACATTTATACATAACGCTTATCTTTTAACTTTATCCCAAATTTCATCAACTGAATACATTGATGTAGTAACAATCACATTTCATTATTCTTTTTAATACACAAGTGTTATTTAATACAACACACCTCTTTTACATCTGCTATACCAAATGAGATTTTATTGATTTATCCGTCACTTTGAACCTTATAAGGTTGATTCTCTTATCATAATATATAAATCAACATTTTTTGAAAAGAGAATTAATTTATTCATCTATGAAAGACATCATATAATGAAAGGTTCAATAAGCTATGGTGAGACTAAACCCAAAAAGTGCTATAAACGCGCTGTAACGGGGGTTCAGCTGCGTCCAAATGCAGTGCATTCATAGTTGGGTACTACTATACTGACTACTTTGCTTAAAAGTCCTTAAAAGACATTTGGATAATTACCATGTGCTGGTGTTGATGCTTCTTTGCTTGGGCGGCACAGTTATCCCAACTGAACCCACCACCCTGCCCTACATTTAGGATATTTTTGCCTTCACTTTTCCACAAAATATTATCAATTACTTGTTCACACAAACCCTTTTGATTTCTGATATTAATTCAAACTTGATCTTGGGACATACATACATAGTAGATTCAAACCCTACCAATCAACAAGTGAGAAATCTTCTATACATATGGAATTTGGCTAAAACAACACACATGTGCTTCCTAATTCAACTCATAAAAAATTCTGGCCAAAACTCTCAGTAGATCCTCCGCAGCCAGCCGGAAAATCACCGAAAGGTTCTGTGATAACCTGATCATTGGTACCGCCGATAGCAGCAGGAGTTGCGGTGTACCGAGCCAAACATACTCGAGCAAGGGTCAAATCATGTTGAAGCTGGATCATCTTCTTCTGCAACAAAGCTATGGCACCAATGCAACCGTAGACTGGCTCCCTGAGCCGTGCTTCGGCCTCATACGCCAGGGAATTCACCATGTCTTCCTGCTGCTCTTCCGGCACTTCGATCAGGATCTTGCTCACGTTGCTGGCACCGAAAACCTTGTGGACTTTGGCGAATTTCTTCGGCTCATCGAATCGGAAATAGGGTGCAAAAATACAGTTAGGAGTGCACCTCCTTTTCAAGAGCTTGCAAGCTGCACAGGAAGAGGTGGAACGGGGCTCCTGACCCCTCATTGCTTCATATCATACTCTCTCGAACTCTTTGTATTTTCAAGGCTTTAGCTTCAGTGCTCATTGCTCTTGTCTAATTTCCATTTAAATAGGCTCTAACTTTGTTAACAGTATGCTACAGTTGTTGGATTAAAATCCGTAATTATGGGCACATATGTAAAATGTATGATGCTATTATAAAGTATGACACAAAATCAAGTAACCAATTATGTTAAGCGTGTGATAGGTATTAAAGTGTCATGGAAATAAAAGTATAGATACCGTAAGATATATTTATAATTCAATGAGAGACAGAGTTATAAATATTTAATAGTTGATTTAATAACCAACTATATAAAGAAGTAATGGTCCCCAAGAAATATGTTAACTTATTTTTCTCTCCTTCCCGTCAGAGAGTTTTATATCAAGAGAAAACATATTTTCTTGGAAGATCAATACCAAATATTTGAGATTTCAACATCAAGATTCAAGGTTTTCAGTCTATCAATTAATTCAGGTTGTTCTTGATGATTTGATATAATAGATCTTGGGTTTAGATTTCATATCGATTATGGTTTGGTTCTAACAAGTGACATCAGAGCCTGGTCATGTTGAATCATTGAGAATTTATTTGATTTATTTTTGGGATTGATACGTTCTTAAGATTTTGTGGGTTTAATATTTTGGTTTAATATTTAGATTTGGAATTTGTTACGTTTAGAGTTTTGATCAAAAATTATTTTATTCTAATTCCCGATTTCAGTTATTCGGTGATTAACCTTATTTGAAACTTTTAAATCCGTCCATATCTGATGCACAAACGGAAATTTGGGATATTACTGAAAATCCCGAATAATTTTTAAACCTTACTTTAAATTAAAGGATTTCTCTCTGTACATGCAATCCTTCTGCTCACCCTGCGTCCACAATATGTTATTTTTAAAAATATCATATGATATTTGATTGCATGTGGTAAGGTTCTATTAATAATAATAATAATAATAATATTAATAATAATAATAATAATAATAGCAAGCTCGTTTAAGTAACAGAAAGTTATTTGGCTTTTGGACATTTAGTTTCTAGATTATTTAATGTCATATATTATTTTTTATGGCATTTTATTTTTGCAACTAAATATTGAGTTTTTTAATTACAACTTACTACTAGTTCAGTTATATGTTGTTAACGCGAAGCATTTTAGAACATATATTTGGGTTGATTTATATTCAATTCGGTTTGATCAAAATTTTAGTTTTGCTCTTTAGTAATTAAGAAAGAATAATAAAGTTTGACTTGAGTTTTGTTGTGGTAAATTTATTGTGGCGGAGAAATTTTATAATCAGGTTAGTTCTCGAAACTTTATATGCAAGTTATCTCTAATAACCTATGCTTGAATTGTTCAATCACATGTGGTTTTGATCTTTAGGAGAATATATAGTAATGTTAAAGTTTTATTTGATAATTATTGAATTCATTTGTATGACACTTTGATTATGACTTCTGGTTGTTTTGAATTCAATATTCCGGTGATATATGAAGTTAATGATTGAAATGCATTTAGTTTAAATTATATATTTTACCTTAAAGTTTGAAAATCCTGCAAATGCATGTTTAAGGTTTAAGAATTTTTTTAAGAGACGGTCAAAGATTTTAAATTTTAGGTTATTTCAGAAACTTAAGTGTTATTAGAAATTTCAGTTTTGACTGTTACAAAATTTTAAATTTGAATATCGGCATATTTATATTATATATTTTAAGATAAATTAATTGAAGCATTAAGTCACCAAAGTGACCTCTATTGTAGAAATTATTTTATTTTAATATATAGAAGGTTTTGTGCATGTAAGTCGGATTATGTTAGTATTAATCGGCCCAAAGGAAGGTTAATAATTAACATTATTACATGTACAACTGTGGTAATAAATATGTGATAATTATTCAATTTTATATGTGAGCAATAAATCGGCCCAAAGGAAGATTTTTGTTTGACATGTTCTTATTATCAATGTTTGATTATTGTACCAAGATATCACTTGCAAGTTAATATTTTGTCCAAAGATAAAATATTAATGGAGTGTTCGGTATCTTGATATGAGGTTTACCTTTATTCAAATTTATTATTATTTTGGTTATCTTTTAATTTGATTGAAAGATAAAATTAAGACAAATATTTTAAAACAATTAAATTTATATTTTGGCTTCGGATGTCTAATATTTTAATAGATTAATTAAACATAATGTCACCAAAGTGACCACTTTTGTGTAGATTAGTTTATTTAAAATATTAAGATAGTTATGGGTTTTTGTAATTCATGTGTTTATTAATTGGCCCAAATGAAAGTTAATATTTGGTAGAATTACAACGACAACTGTGACGATAAATGTGTGACAATTATAAGGTATTTTATGTAAGCAATACGTTAGTCCAAAGATTAATCTATTGTTTGACATAGTTTATTGTCAGTGTTTGATTGCTACAACAATAGTATCGCTTATGGTTAATATTACTGTCTAAAGACTTGATATTAATGTTGTGCTTGGTATCTTGAAGGGAACTAGCCGTTATTTTGAATTTATTTGTTTACTTATGAATACTTATGTGAGCTTGTTTTTATTTTATTTATTTCTTATTTTTATTCTATATTTAGGCCATTTATCTTTGCTGTCACAATATCTGTTAAATACATTCTACACTCATGTTAGTGAAACTAGTTTCAAGGAATAGAAAAGACACTTACATATAGTATTTGGTTGTATGAACATAGACTTTGCAGTAAGGGAAGAATAACTTGCACCTCTCACCGCGGTAGGCACCCATAAAAGGGATTTTGAGAGGTGAGATTGTTCAAATCGCACGAGTCTAATGATTATAATGAATAACATTCTATAAGTCTTTAGGAGTAAAAAAAATCTAAAGAGATTGCTCATATTAAGGGTTTCCTTGACGAAATTAATAAATGTTTTACCCAAAACATTAAGGTTAAGATGACATCACTTATGACTTATTTGATGTCTATGAAGTATAAGGGTCAAGGAAATGTGAGGGAGTACATTATGAAAATGTTTAATATTGCTTCAAAATTTAAGGCACATAAGATCGAATTTTCTAACAATTGTTTGTTCTTATGATTTTGGTATCGCTTCCTATACAGTTTAACCAATTCAAAATTAGTTACAACTATCAAAAGGAGAAATAGACTTTAAATGAGCTTATTTCTCATTGTGTTAAAGAGGAAGAAAAGTTGAAGCATTATATGTGTAAAAGTACTCATTCAGTTAGTGCTCATTTAGTTAGTGTCTCTAAGAAAATAAAGATAATAATGGAATGATAGAAAATGAGTCAAACATTTTTTATCAGATCATAAAAGTTCTGACTCTCAAAAGTGGATTGATGTCATTCAAGAAGATTATAATTTTATGCAAGACAATAAAGTTTAGGAACTTGTCTCATTACCTGAAGGTGCAAACCAATTGGTTGTAAATGGATATTTAAAACCAACATGGATGCAAATGATAATGTGGACAAGTATAAGGCATATCTTGTATCTAAAGGATATACTCTAAAAGAAGACATTGATTTTGTGGAGACTTTCTCTCAAGTTTCATTGAAAGACTCTTTCAAGATAATCATGACACTTGTTGCTTATTTTAATCTTGAGCTACATAAGATAGATGTTAAGCTTGTGTTTTTCCAATGGCGACATTGAAGAAACTATTTATATGGTACAATCATAGAGTTGTGTCTTATGATACAATATCAATGATATGTAAATTAAAAAAATCCATATATGCGCTTAAGTAGGACTCTCATTAATGAAATTATAAATTTCATATTGATTATCCCATTTGGTTTTGAGATAAATTTAGTCAGTGGGAGTAAACCAAGTGATACTCATATTGCTAAAGAAGACAAATATTATCTTACTCAATGCCCTAAAAGTAACCTTGAAATTTAGAAAATACAAAAGATTCCATGTGCATAATCTATTGAGAATTTAATTTATGCTCAAGTATGTATGCGTTCGGATATTGCGTACATTGTTAGAATGTTAGACAGATATTTAAGCAATTCTAGTTTGAATCATTTGCTAGCAGCCAATAGGGTTATGAGATATGTTTAGAGAACAAAAAAAATTACATGCTCACATATCGGAGTTCTGGTAAGTTAGAGATCATCAAGTTTACAGACTTCGATTCTATTAGAATATTAATGCAAAAGAATTTTGTCACATGGGCTGCTAATTATAGATTGAATAGAAAGACCACTTCGGTTATTTTATGACAATAAATATGCATTCATTTTTTCTATAAATAATAGGAACACTTTAAATTTGAAGCACATAAATATTAAGTTCCTAGTTGTTAAAGAAAATTCAGAGTGGTTGTGTGTCTATTGAGCATGCTGGTACAAACTCCATAATTGCGCACTTATTAAGAAACTATCACCCTAGGTCTTTCATGAGCACACTACTCATGTGGGTATAATGTTATTTAAGGATATTCGGTTTTAGTGGGAGTTTGTAATTTTGAAAAATGCTCATTCGGTTTAGACACAATTTCGGTTACTTTAGTTTGAAGTTTTTTGAAGATTATTTTCTGCAGAAATAAAGTTCTTTTGGTTTATGCACACTCTGAATTCAGGAAAGTTTGATCTCACTAAGGTTTAGGAGGACCGGTTGGAAATAGACATGTTCGGTTCACATTTCATGTAATTTTTCATGCTACGCATCCATGATTGATCTATGTCATTTAACTATATTTGTATACGTGACCATTGATGGGTATAGTCATGATTGATATGGCAAAGGCTGCTTTGATCCTATATGGATATAGTTGATGGACGAGATTGCTATAGAATACTTATTATATAATAGCAAATTTTTGAGCTCATAAGGTTGTACATTTATCAGGAAACATATGTTGACCAAGTGGGAGATTGTTGGATTAAAATCCACAATTGTGGGCACATATGTAAAATGTATGATGCTATTATAAAGTATGACACAAAATCAAGTAACCAATTATGTTAGGCATGTGATAGGTATTAAAGTGTCATGGAAATAAATGTGTAGATGCCGTAAGATATATTTATAATTCAATGAGGGGCAGAGTTATAAATATTTAATAGTTGATTTAATAATCAACTATATAAAGAGGTAGTGGTCCCAAAAAATGTTAATTTGCTTTTCTCTCCTTCTCGTAAGAGAGTTTTACGTCAAGAGAAAACATATTTTCTTGGAAGATCAATACCAAATATTTGAGATTTCAACATCAAGATTCAAGGTTTTCAGTCTATCAATTAATTCATGTACGCTTCCGCATTCAGTTTATTGTTCTTGATGATTTGATATGATAGATCATGGGTTTAAATTTCATATCTATTATGGTTTGGTTCTAACAACAGTGAGAAAAATGCTTTACTTTAGGGGGGTTTAATGAACGAACTTTAGGTTAGTAAAGTACGAAATAGTATTGTGTCTATTATTTAGTTAGCAAGCAGCAACATCAACGTCCACATATGTTATAAGAAATATCAACCAATTTTCTTAAAAATTATAAAGAAAAATGGATCTTTTGACCTTGAACTCGATACTTAATGATAATTAATTTAATATCGTGCATAAAATATATTGATAATGAATCGTGCATTGACATCTCAATAAAAACTCTTTAAAAACAAATTAAGTAATTAAATTGTAATATGTCAAGTTACAATCTCATGCATATTCTTTTTAAATTTGTTTGAATTTTAATCTCACCATGTGTAAGTATATTTAAAGTTATTAAATTCAAAACATAATTTTGTAAATGACAAAAGTATTTCCATCAATCTTAAAAGAACCTGATCAAATGTTAATGGACGACTTGAAAAAGACAAAAGACAAAAGATTGCACACAATATTTGTTGGTGTATGTATTTTATATGTAGATATTGTGAAAGTGAGGGCCACGGGCGAATGCTCAATAAAGCTAGAGAGGTCTTCGCACCCCCAAAGTTTTGGAAAAATTATACAATGTCCTTGAGATATTTTTGAAATTTTAATTAGGCCTCCTGAAAACTTATAAAAATTCTCATGTGATAAATTTTTGAATATTTTTAATTATTCTCTCAAAATTGTTAAAAAAATTCATTAAACACTCCAAAAATAAAAAAAAAATAGTTAGATCCTCGTATTTAAAAAAATTGGATAAATCATTCCATTTGTATTCCTCATATTTAAAAAATTATATTTTATTAAGTGCTTTAAAATTTTTAATTAGACCTCTAAATTTTAAAAAAAATAATTAGACTTCAAATTATACATTCAAGATCCGTCGGTAGGGGCCAGAAATAATTGTAGAGAGGGAACCATTATAAATAAATTAATGGGCGTGATTTGGTTGAGAAATGATAGCTCATAAGATAAAAGGATAAGACTCCCATCTGATTGAAAGAAATGGACTTTCACAACAAAAGTGTGGAGAGCCCGATGGCCTTTTATATCTCTCATAAGAAAATTGGAATAATCTTAATAATTTATTTTGTTTTTTTATTTATTTTATAATTCATATTGTAAATCTATAACTATTATTTTATAGTAATACTTTTAAATTCGAATATAATTCTCATGTTGTAAAAATAATATATGTTTTCATTACACCTAACATTTGTTAATACGTGATTGAATTGACTTTAAATAACAATTTATTTAAAGGTGAGTATAACTTTGTTATTTATTTAATTTCTTTTAGTTGGGAAGGAAAAGAAAGAAAGAAAAATATCACTTCAAATCATTTGACGAAATTTCTATGGGTAAGGAAAGGAAAGGCGAAAAAGAAGATAATGATGCTTTCGAAAGGGCCATTGTAACGCTTGTCGTGTTGTTGTTTTTTTTTTCCAAAGTCGAATCAAAATTTATTATTTTATTAAATAAAAACATTATATTTTAATAAATATCGATATACAAATTTATATAAAATAAAATAATATAAATATTTTTAATCACACAATCAATTAGTTGATCTCTGAAACCCATTTTTTAGCACAAAAATCAACGTTATATTGGTTACATCCATAGTTATGGAACGGACGGTGGTGATTGAATTACGCTTGCGCTTCAACAGAGAATATTGGGATGGCAACGGGGCGAATTTTTGGCCGCCCAAACTCGCCCCGATTTATAAACCTATAAATATGATCTTGTTCTGTCTTGAATATAAATATTAATTTATCCGTCTCGTTCCGATACATCACCTCATAAATCTGATTCAGATTTAACTCGATCCAAAAATTTTAAAAATATATTAATTTTCGTCGACGATAAATGTTAGATCAGACCAAACCACTATCACAATCACAAAATATAGGTTTCAAGAGATTTTAAACTTATAAAAAATAAATAAAATTTAATTAAATTACTCATATAAAAAAAATACATATTTAAAAGAATAAATTTGAACTATTAACCGTCAGAATTAGATATGTTAAAACTCAAACAATATCTAACAAAAATTTACGATAAACATAAACAAAAAAATAGCTTAAAACCCTATAAAAGTATTTTTTATATAATAGTATTTTCATAAATATATTAATATATATTTTTAAAATATACCGGGTGGAGCAGGAAATTTTCACCTCATCCGAACCCGCCTCGCCCCGATTCTCGAAATTTAAGAGAAAAAATCTGATCGAATAGGGTCGAGCACATCAAGTCGGGTCAAATCAGATATTTTTACTATCCCTAAATTAAAGGGGTGAATGGGATCTGCAAATTCAATCCTTTCTTTATATTAATATAGTTTGTTGTATAATATGGAATCATTTGTGTTTTTGCTTTACAAGTAAATAGTTTATTGAGAATAAAAAGGTAAATGGTTTAAACAGACGGTTTTATTAAAAATGATTTAATTATTATAATTTATAAAAGTGGAACCGATTGACTTGAGTATATAAGTTTGATTTAATCAAATTGACATTCCTTCAGTTGGTTAATTAAATTATTTATAAACATCACCTTACAATGTTAATATTCTTTTAACCTAGTTGTTATCTATCAAATTTCTGTCGTCTGTCACTTTGTTTTTCTTTTTTTGGTTGGTGGTCAGTGATCAAATTTAATATTAGTTGTCGACCACCAGGTCTTTTATTTTTATTATTTTTTCATATTTTAATAAAATCTCTGCCTTTGTGACACGCGTTTTTTCTGTTCTTATGACACATTTTTTTTATTTTTTGTAGTTCGTTTCATCTGTCATTGTGACATGATTTCAACATACCTTAGTGGTCAGTTGGTGCTGGTACAAAGATCTTCACGGCGCTAATTTCTAATTATGATTCTGTCGGTAGCCTTAGAAAGACGGATCCCCACTCGGCTAATGGTTAGTTGCCGATGTAATCAGACCTGGATAGCGGAGAAATCTGCCTGATAATTTAGTTAGCTCACCACTCCTTTTTCACCCTCGTAAAGCGTCTCATTTGGATAGAGACAAAAAAATTCATGGAGGTTTCTGAATTTTGGTATACTAATCTCGATGGAAGTGCCTAATTTTTTTTTGAACCATTGTAAAAAAAAATTAGTGAATTTGTCCTTTTTTTCTCTTTTTGATGCATTGTATTGTATTATTTTTCATGGTGATTAATAAAATTCAAATTCTATTGTTCAAAAAAATTAAATTATTTGGTTCAGTCAGTTAATTAAATTATTTGAATGTTAGATTAGGTTTGAGTTCTATTAACTATATGAACCCAATATGTGGTTTCAGTAAAAAAGTGGATGATATTAATTTTAAGATATTCGAGTTCAATCGTTATGTCTGTAATGCGTGTATATTATCAAATGGTTAAGAATATATATAAACATATATTACTTTGAAATCACATTTAGACTATTAAAAAATTTATTAATTATAATAAATAATATATTCATCGGTTTTTTCAAACGGTTCGATTCACAATTTAAAACATCAAGAACTGATCGGAGGAACCGATCAAACTAACTCTAAAATCGAAAGCTAATGTAATAGTTTTTTGATGGACTAAATCGAAGGGGGCTTTTTTTTATTTTCTCGTGCTTCTTTTCAACTACTAACTGCAATCAAACTACTTTTCGAGCTTTGGATCAGGTTAGATTTTAACTTTAAATTGCTCAATTATTTTCCCGATTTTAAATTATCAATATTATATTATCAACTTTTTTAAATACTGATGTAATTACATGTAGTACTTGCTTAAATTATTTTAATCTTTTTGACAACGCGCACACACATCTTGTACATATAAATATTTAAATTCGAGTCTTTTAGGATGAGTATTATCATTTTTTCGGCTTAAAGGTATAAGAAACCCTTAAACTTTGAGAGGAGAATCAATTAAGCCCCTTAATTTTTTTTGCACTCAATTAAGTCTTGAATTAAGAAATTAAATCAATTAAACTTTTTTATAAATAAAATAATTAAAATCAATTACACTTTTTGACCAATATTGACCGTTATATTTTTTTCATTCTGGACAGAGTTTTCATATCCACATTTATTGTATGAAATATGTAATTATTTATGCAGCATGATGAATTCTGAAAATTCAAACTGGTTGCATTTTTCATATCCGAAGTCTAATAACATTTTCTATGGTCAATGTCGACCAACAAATTGTACTTCGTTAAATGTGTATATAGATTTTATAGTGTCATGATATATATATATATATATATATATATTAAAATATTTATATTTATGAGTATAATGAGTGATTTCAATAGTAAATGATAACGTATTCCATCTAAGTAAATCAGATTCGAATAATTCAATTTATAAGCGTGTGAATCTAAATTTAAAATCGAACACATATTTCTTGTACTCAGATAGGATTATCAAAAATTATATTTATATTTGTATCTTTTTACATACTCATAATGCATTTTAAACGAATTTCTAAATATTAATGTATTTGTATTATCTTTTGCTGAATTAAAAATTTTGATATAACAATTAGAAATGAAAAATATTTTTGGACTTATTGAAATATTACAAAAGTAATTTAAAGTCCAACAAACTTGAAAAATATGTTTCAATTTTTAAAACCTCAAAAATATGTGTTATTGATTTTTTTATATTTATAAAATATTTTTAAAGTGTTTAAAAATAGTTTTAAAGCTTTTAAAACATGAAAACATTGTTTGGCACTATTCATACACGAGTACTGTTCATGGTATCGAAACAACTGTTTATAGTATCGAAACTTTTGTGCCAGAAACTTAATTTTTAACTTGTAACAGCTATATTTTGATAAGGTATCGAAACGTTCATGAAGGTTATAAAACCCCTAAGTGCAGGAGCCTAAAAATCACGAAAATTCATCTCTAAATGGCTTTAATTCATCCTCAACGGCTACAAACTCATTCCTCCTTATAAATACACATCAAGGACACTTCAAGAAGTAAGAGATGAACATTCAAGCCTAAAGATCATTAGAAAAGAGCTTCAAGACTTTATTCTTTCGTTTTCTCTTGTATATTTTGTAGAGAGCTTCATTGTAAATTTTTAATGTTCATCTTTTGAGAACCTAATTGTGCAAACACATTTGTTTTGTGAGGTTTTTGTATTTCTCATATGGAGAGTGCAACTCAAAGTTTTGGAGTATAAACTTTGAGGGAAATGATTCTGTAACACCCTCAACGTATATTCGATATTTGAATACACATTAAAGATGTTACTAACTGATTTATACTGATTTTCAGACTTGTAAAAAAAAATTTACTCAACAAAGTAGTTCAGTGGTTGGCCCTTTTTCAATTTTCAAACAAAACTATGTCTAGCAACCGCAGCTAGTTTTGACCCTGAATTTGTTTGTAAAATACTTTTAGCAATTATTAAAATGAGAATATAATTCAGGGTGAAAACTATATATGCTACCTAGACCCTTTCAAGATTTTAAAATCACTACGCGATAAACGACCAACTAAGTTTAAAACTGTTTAAAGCATATTTTCTAATATTTTTAATTCTTCAAACTAAGTCATGATGCTAGATCATACGAAATAGCTACTTATTTAATGTCTATACATGCCCCACTAGAATAGGATGTGGTGATACTTACTGATAATACAGACTAACATGATTCAATGATGTGCAGTTCTTCCTCTGCTATCTAATCCGAAGTACCTACGTGTGATACGAAGCACACGTTAATTATAACTTAATGAGGCATAATCATAACAATGTAAAACAATGATTATAAATAACTCAATTCTGCAAAATGACCAACGATTTTCAATTGCAGTTGACAACAGTTTATCGTGTATAGAACTATTTTACTTGTATAGTTCATTTAACTAATATAATATTCAAATCATAGGATTCGATCTGTCTTACATGTCTTGTGTAAATTAAGCTTTTTAGCTTAACTACTTACATAAATGCATTTCAATATGATTTATATCATCTATTAATTCTGTCATAAAATCATAATATCAATGGTTCATGATCATCAAGTATTCATGCTTTCATCACGTAATCATTTGCATATCATATTCTTTAACATAGTCATACTTTCATCATGTAATCATTTGCAATATAACGTTCCTTTAGAAATAGCCCAAAGTATATAATATGAGATCAAGGTACGTGGGTCATCTTGATAAGACACCATAGTGTCTAACATAACGTGAACATGAATACGTACTCGAAGACGCTCTTTGCGCCTCATAAAAGCACCTCGTCAATGCCATTAGTAATGTGGGCATGGATCCCCAGGGTGCACACCAAGGGCTTGGGTTCCCAAGGTGGAAGTGACACCGTAGTGCCTAACTTGAACTTGACAGATGAGTACGTATTCGAGGACGCTCTTTGCTCCTCATTAAAGCACCTTGTTAGTGCCATTAGCACTATGGGCTTGGATCCCCATGGTGCAACACCAAGGGCTTGGGTCTCCAAGGTGTATGTGACACTGTAGTAGTCACAAAACATGAAACATATCCAACTATAGCAAGAACTCTCATATCATAATACTTGGGCATTTCATTTCATTATCAATCAATCATTATCATTCATGTAAACAGACAATTCACATCTCATATTTCATCATAATTTTTTTCATATGTACTTTCCATTATTGTATTATGCATCAATGTAAATCATATAGTTGATATTAGGCAGGTCATACCCAATATCTAAAATCCGATGTATCTTAGATAAATCATTATGCCATATCAGCGTATCTCATATGTCATTTTATATTTCATGCCATTTACATAACTTTGATCAGCTTACATTTTCATTAATATTAAGATTGACTTATTGCAAGTCTCTCTCATGTCATATATATATATATATATAATAAATAAAAATACACTCATTCTTATCATATATATAATAAATAAGTAAAAATGTACTCACCTGGGCCATTTATTAGCATGCCTCACTAAATTCTACTTGATCATTTCCTTCATAGTACCTCGAATCTTCTTTGATTCGGATTTGATTTCATTAACCACATAAATATAAACAAACATTTGTTAGATTCATTTCTAACAATATTTCGATCAAGCTATCTAATCATTTAACATAAAATTTTCCATAATTAACTTCTAATTTATACTAATTTCTTCTTATTTTTCTACTTGTCAATTTAGTCCCATTATTTACTTCAAACCACCAATTCATCATCTTCTTCATCAAATAGTTATTCAAAATAATTCTCTCTAATTTTCTTTCTTTGCCAAAATAGTCACTAAAATGCAAAGTTAAGGATTCAAACTTCTTAACTTTGCAATTTAGTCATCAAATCAACATTACTGCCTTAATTCTATTATTTTATCTAAAAATCAGATTTAATCCCCATCCAAGAATTCATTTTTCTATTTGGTCTCTTGATTTCGACAAATTGTCAAAATGGTCACTAATTCGATTCAAGATCGGTTTAGCATTCTAACATCATTTTCACATCTCCAACATCACTAATTACATAAATACACTCCAATTTCATAAAATTCAAATCCGGTCCCTTAACTTTGAAGATTGCCGAATTGGTCCCTATGTATTCTAATTTTAAATCTAACTTCATACAACATATTCGATTCATAAAATCTCATTATCATAATTTTCATGAAATTTTCTCATTATTCTTCCATGTGGCCGAATTGGTCACTTGGCTTCTCTAGGCTCATTTTTCATCCAAACAACATTCTAACATACTTAAATAAATTTTCCAACATATGTTCTTCATTTCCAAGAATTAACATTTAAACCCCCAATTTATTCCTACTTGCCAAATGTGGGTGTCTAAACTTTTCAAGGACTTTATTTTAGTCCAAATGCCATAATCAAGCTTGTAATTTCATAATCTCTTCAAATCCACCACTATAACAATTTCACAATATTTTCCTAATTTACAAAGCATGCCAAAATAGTCACTTAGGAAACTAGTTGATGATTTTTCATTCCAACATTAAAATCAAGCTTATAACATCATAATTCTTCCATATTCATCCTTAATTTCAAAACCCTACATGAAACCCCAAATTCTAGGGTTAGGGTTTATGTCTTCAAACATAAAATTAATCTAAATCTAAGCTTGATTTCAACTCCACAACACTTAATTTACTTAAATCAAATTTCAATTTCAACATAAATCATGAAACCCTATTTTCTCTCTCATCATTAACATGAATAATTCTTCAAATTACCATACAAAATTACTATCAAAAGAGAGAGCATGAAGCATAGATCAATTTTTCTCAAAGCAACATACCTTGATTCTAACTTTGGAGCCTTCAAAATTGCCTTGGAAAATTTTGTGTATATTTTCCTCTTTCTTTCTCTTGGTTTCGAATAGGTGGAGAAACAGATGAACTAATTTTTGTTCATCTTTTACTTATTAATGCCACATGTATAAAAAATTAATATTAAATTCATTTAATCTCTTAGGTCCAAATAATCCTCCAACTATATTCTTATTTTCAAAATTGTCATCTTGTAAAATTGAAACCAATTTTAGTTGGATGCTAACTAGAAACATTAAAATATTCATAAAAATAATATTTTATGAATTTTCCATGGCTTATGGAACTGCCTTTAAAATTCCAATTCGACCCGATTACCCGATAATCACTTACTACAATTTTTCATTTTTCGAACCATCAGATCAAATCTGAATTTCTCATAATTGTGTTCTCCGTAAATAAATATTTTTAACATACAAAATATACTATAATTTTGTAAAAATCAAAATCTTGAAATTTTGACTCGATCTAATGTACTGATAATTTTACCCAAAATCTTTATCGGATAAAATTCTCTTAATAATTCGTTATCAGATATCCATACGAATAATATTAACTCGAACTGATTCCTTTTTATCAGTATCAAGTACTGACATAAGACCTTCCCAATAGGTCACCCATCCTATACCCTGAGCACACTTAACTTTGCAGTTCGATCGAAATTTCGATATCTTATACTACATTTTTATTCCCAGAATCTATATCAGATTTTTCTCCATGATCTGTTTAATCCATGTACAAGATAAAATAATTACTGATAAATTCTCCAAATATCCATAAAATAATATATTATAACTCTTCCAAAGTCTATGGGATCATCTTCGAAATTTTAGCTTGATCTGATTTACCGATAAATATCGAGAATTTTATCGGTTACTAAATAAATTCCTTAATCAAAATAAATCATAAGACTCATCTTGAATCGAACTAAAATATTTCCAACACTTGGAAATAACTTTTATAACCTTTCTCTACCATACAGTAAAATTTCATATTATTATTTTTTTAATTCGATCTGGTTATCCAATTTCCACTTAAACTTTGACCGTTATTTCCCAATAATCGAAATATCGGATCAAACCAGTAATTCCTTACTCGATCCACACCAATAGGTGTTCTATCTTTTTATAAAATAAAACACCCAACTTTTGGGAAATTACAACTTTGGTCCTTCAACTTTTTATATTTCAACTTGTATCACCCTTTTTTTAAAAACTTGTCATTTTGGTCACTAAATTTTAACCTTGAATTCTCATTCCAATTTTCCTTGGATTTTAAGAAAATTTTGTGATTATCCTATTTTACTCGTTCTATATCACATAACACCTTAAAACCTCAGAAATTTTTTTTCTACAGTCCATAATTGAGAAAACCCTAGCATTTGCATTTTAGTCATTTCAGTCACTAAGTAAGCTTTAAGCCCTTATCTTAATATTAAATGACTCTTAATCAACATAGCAAAATTTTGGGATATTACATATTCACCAAGATTTATCAAGATTTTGGGTATAAATCTTGGTGAATTGTGTAAGGTTACTCTTTGTCCTTAAAAGAAAGATAAATTAGTGAAAATCCTTAGTGTGGATAGTTAAGGTAGTGAAAGTAGACTTGGTTTAGAAGTCGAATCACTATAAATCTTGTGCAATTTTTTTTATCTTTCGGTTGCTTCTACCACAATATCTTGTTTACCAATTCAACACCTTCTTGGCGATTTTCGATTGATCGATTCGAGCTCAACATCTTTATATTATTATTTTATATTGTATTATGATTTATATTTGTTTCTTATTATATGTTGTTAAACCAGGGTCGTCTATTAGGGAAGCACCATTAGTTACTACTCATGGCCTCTAACTAGCCTAGAGCCCCTGAAAATTAATTATTCATTTTTTTTGAAAATAAATAATTTAGTCTAACGGTAAAATTTAATTCTCTTTTCTAAATCTCAAAATTTAATTTTCTTTCCCAAATTTTAATTTTCTCCATTATTCTTCTCCAATCTAATGACAAAAAAAATGATACAAATTCTTTAAAATTTTTGTATTCATTGTTCAAAATCAAGTTCCATGTCATACTCACAATTCAATTAGTTCAAAATTTCTTAACAAAACAATAAAAATAATATGTGTAACAAGGTTTAATCATGTTTTATTAATTAAATATTAAATTAATTATTTAAAATAATAAAATATACTTTTATTTTATTAGAATCTATTTTGAATTTTTGCCCAAGACCCCGAAAGTTTACAAAACAGCCATGTGTCAAACTTAAGAAAACTTGTAATTTGGCCTAATGACGCTTTTGGCTGACAAACTTTTCAAAATAAATCATTTTAACATTTAAATTTTTTCATCCATTTTAACCTTTGAATTATTATTTTTTTTCTTATATTTTTCTTATATTAATTCAACTGACGATAAAATAACAAAACTCTCGTATCTTTTAGATTTTTTTTTACAAATTTTCATGTTTTCCCGACTTCTATACTTTTTTTATTTCTCCTACATTTTTTAATAAGTTAAATATTTTAACATTTTTAATATTTTATAAATTTTAAATATTTTTTATTTTTACACAAGATGACAAAATATCGTCAACATTGATAAAAAAAAATAAAACACTTAACGTCAATTTGACATGTTCATTATTTTTTCTGCCGGTTGATTTAATTTAACCGGTTGATTTAATTTAACAATAAAATAAAAGTATTAGCATTAACAAATAAAAATTTTAAAAATAAAATAATTTATTTTTTAAAAATTGATGGTAACTAGAATTTGTTTTAAAAAAATAAAACGGTAATTAAACTTTCAAGAGTTACAAAATGACAATTAAGTTTTATGTTTTGTTACGAAGGTAACTCGGATGTTAATGGCCGTTAAATACTTAACGTGACTATTATGAAACTTTATATAATAATAAATTTAATCCCAATATTTATACATTTAACCAATTTAGTTTTAATTCGAAATTCACTAAATTTAACACTCATTATTTACATATTTTTTCAATTTGGTCATGTTTAGGATTATTGTCTTTTGTTTCAATGAGCTTTTATGCTTTTCCCTCCTACCTGATTCGAGGTGAGCAAATCCATGGTTTTGGAGAGCTGTTGGTTCCGATGGAAAAATTGGGTTTCTGGGTATTGACAAAAAGGGACTGTCATTGAACTTAGATGGTGAAAATGATTAAAATAATAATAACTGTGGTGCTGCTTTTGGTTGCAAAAAAAGGACACGTAAAGCTTTGTTCAAGAGGCCATTGGAGACCAGCTGAAGATGCTAAGCTAATGGAGCTTGTAACTTATTATGGTCCTCAAAACTGAAAGTTGATAGCTCAACGTGTCCAAGGAAGATCAGGTAACCCAAATTTTCATGTCAAACGAGAAAGATTACCATTTTATGTATTTCACAAGTAAATTTTAGAAATGAAAATAAATGGTTTTGTTGATTTAATTAACATAAATGATCAAAATTTAAACTAAATCCATTGATTCAAAGTTGATGTTTTGTTGGAAGGTTAAACTTAGTGAGTTTTTGAATTAGGACTAAATTAATTGAATATGTAAATATAAATGATTAAATGTGTTATTATACAAAATTTCATAACAGTTACATTAAACACTTAATGGCCTTTAACGTTAAAATTACCGTTATGTAACAAAATATAAAATTTATTTATCATTTTTTAATTTTAAAAAATTTATTACTGTTATTTTTTTAAACAAAATTTAGTTACCATTTTAATACTTTATCCTATAATTAATGTTAACGTGTACCAGGAAGGGCCAGCCTGAAACGCACTGTAACAGGCGTTTTCAAGTCAACTAAACAGGCTCCAAACTACGGATTATTTGAGATTCCAATGGAAAACCACGTGACATAGAATAATTAATCATTCTTTTATTACACACGGCAACCTGGAAATAATGTGGAAATCAAGTGTTAGTGTACATACAATATATAAAATATTTAATAAAGATGTTTTTTTATAAAATAATGATATTATGCTCAAATTTATTATAATGTAATAAATTGTTATTTATTGCATTAAAATTGAAAACAATTCAATAAACGCTTTTAAAAGGATGATAAATGTCTCGTTTAATTATATTTTATATTTTGATATATACAAAAATACTTATCACCATTTCAATGATGTTTCTAGAAAGTTTCTTTTTTCACTAGACGTTCTCTAAATAATCGTCTTAGTTTAATAGAAGGTTCTTTATTTTTAGGTTAGGTGTTCAAATAAGGCCAAACCTTTTTAGAGTTGTTTAAATAAGAGTTTAATCTTACAAAACGATCGAATGTGATTTTTTGTATTTGCTCAAATAAAGACTTAATCTTTCAAAAGGGTGGGTAATTTTTTCGAATATACTCAAATAAAGACTTGATCTTTTGACAATGCTTTTAAACAAGGGCCTTCATTTTAACATATTAGAAACCGATAGATCCTTACAGCATACTTGAAAAAATTAGGTCCTTAATTGACCTTTTAAAAGGTTAACATTTATTTGTGTAGATTCGAAAATGTCAAACCCTCGTTCAAACATTTTAAAAGATCAAATCCTTATATGAATAACATTAAACTCTTATTTAAACGTTTACTCATTCTTATTTTTATAATTTTTCCTAAAAAAATATACTCTTATAATCTTTCATGTTAATTTTTTTTATTGAAAATAGTGTTTTTAAAAATATTTTAATTGAAAATAGTGTTTTTAATAATATTATTAATAATCTAAAGAAAACAATAACATTATAATAATATAAGGATAACGAGAGAAAATTTGGTTAAGAAAGTAACACAATAATGAGTCTTTGTAAAATTTAATATTAATTAGCCGACTAATAAGTCGGATATCATTGTTATATAAAAAATATATGTTAAATTTCTTATTCTAGATAAGCCTAACGTCTTCAAATTTTCTCTTCAATAATGAGTAGCATTGAAATTGCCGCCAAAATAGAAGGAGCAAAATAGTTTTAAACCTTTTTTTGAAAGAAGATAAAGAAACTGTTATACAAACTACATGCTGACAAATATACCTTATGCATGTCCTTCAGAATCAAGTGAGTGAATAAAAATTAGTAAAAGAAAATAAATTACATTTCTATTTTTTTCATTAATCTGAATCGTTTTTTCAAAGCTACGATAAAGGGTAGCTATTTCGACGGTGACCGGACGGACACCTAATGAGACCGTTAGTGTTGCAATCGCCACAAGTTCGGAACCCTGATTTCTCAGAGTAGATCTTATGGCTACCGTCGCATTTGGGACAGAGAACAAATCTCAACCCTTCGCATAATAAATCACAGACACTGGACCCCGTTAGCACCGGCAACCCACCAATCAGCTTCTTCAGTTCTCCACACTCATGCAACCGTTTGACTTCCTCAACCCCACCGACGTACGTCCCGCCAATGAAAACCAACGGGAGAGTGAAGCTTTTACGCCCAATAATCCCCTGCAACTCCTCCAAGAAGCAGGAATCCAACGACACATCTCGTTCGTCGATCGGGACGCGGAGTCCCCGAAGGATTGATCAGACGGTCTTGCAGTCCTCGAAGGTCTTGCGGACGACGCGGAGGCTGATGAGGTAGACAACGACGCGCTGGTCGGCGTTGGGGAGGATGATGGAGGAAAGGGCAGGATGGCGGTGGCCGAAGGCGAGTAAGACGGCGGTGGAGAGCCTGACGCGGTGGAAAATGGAGGGTCTTTTGGGAGATTGAGGATAGAGCTGGGAGAGTTGTTCCTCTTTGAGGATGGCGTCGATGCCTTTGAAGGAAGAGAAAGAGAAATGGGAGGGTGATTTTGTGGGGTTTGCTGCCCTGCTGGGTGATCTTAGCCACTGGGGAAACATTTTTGGAGGGAAAAGGGAATGGCTTTGAGAGTTGAGGAGAAAAATTTGAGGAGGGTTATTTAAAGTATTTTTTGAGATTAGAATTCATTGCAATGGCTGAATGAAACCCTAGATCTAGATGAGACTGGAGATTCTTTGAGTGTAATAATGCTTGAAAATGAATGACCTTTGGTTAAAAGGTAGTTTTAAAAAACCAGAACGTGATTGTCATCCTTGTTGTAGCCGAGTAAAGTGTATATTCTAAAAGCATTGGCACCAGGGCATATTGGACATTTTCGAGTTCTTGAGCAAAAATTAAAATTAGACCCTTATATAAAGAAATTATATTTTATTATAAATAGAAATTTTTTACTCATATTTAGGCCCCAATATTAAAAGATTAGGTTTAGAGTTTAGGGTTACAGTTTAAGGTTATAATTTAGGATTTAGGTTTAAGGTATTGGGTGCATAATTTAGAATTTAGTATTTAAAAGTTAGAGTTAAAACTTAGAATTTAATTTTTTAATATTATGCACAGAAATGCGCACCGAAGAGGGACAAAAATTTTTTATTCATCTCATTACTTTAAACAATTAATCTAATATTTCAAACACATTATTTTTATTGTTAGATTAATTTATTTATTTATTTAAAAAAATTAATGTTTTACGATGAAATTAATATATTTATTTGATAAATTATAAAATTAAAAAATATATATATATAATAAAATTTTTAGGGCCCTAGACTGGTTGGGGCCTGAGCAGTCGCTCAGGTGTTCCCCTTATAGCCGGCCTCATTGGCACATGGACATGGTCAGCCTTGGGCAGTATCCATTCAAAGAAAAATAGTGCAAAACCAAGGATTTAGGGTAAGAAAATCATATGAAATGCCACCAAAGACTTACCTAATTCTCTTGAAAATTCAAGCCATGGAAATAATGGGCGTACAAAGTTGGTAAAAACAAAAATATTACTATTAATTATTAAAAATGAAGCCTCCACTTCCTTCCTTCTCAGGTCTTCTTAGAAAGCCTCGTATTTCTCCTTCTCCTTAGTCCTTACCTCTTCACCCTGTTAACTTTCATTGTTTTCGTTGCTATTCTCTACGGCGAAGACTTCATCTGCATTTTTGGACAGCTTGAACCGATACCCGGTCGAGCTATTCTCTTGAATTGCCTTGGTTTTGACTGAGCTTTGGGGGTTCGGGGTTAGTGGGAGACTCATTGAACCGATGCCAATATGTATCGATGATCTGCCTTCTTCACAAGCTCATTCCTAAGCATGTTTCGAGCCAAGGTATTTTATCGTTATACCTAAAACTTGTCTTAAACTTCCTTTGTTTTTTTTCCCCGTCTTATACTTGTTCTTGTCTATAGGATTACAATGCCAGCATCGAATTCTACTGGGCTCCGCTCCTTCTCGAATCGAACTCGTATAACGCAGTTGTTCATAGGATATTGGACCGGAGCGTGAGGAAAGGTTGATAAATAAGCATGGCAAGCGTTGGAAGGGCGTTGACATCTAGGTTTTCAACACCTATTTGCGGTGGATGACTGGATTGGAGATGAAGATCTTGTATTCTATCTCATTACAATAATATTTACCATTTCTTTCTTGGTTCAGTCAATAATGGTATAATTTATGCATGTATTTCAACAGGAAGGGGTCGTTAGTGTGGGCCTAAATGGGGATACTAAAAAGGGACAGGGGGATTTATATTTCATGCAAAGTGAGTGCAACGAACCGATCCAATGGATTGAACCAGTTGAACCGATAACTAAATGATTCTTCAATTAATACAATTCCTACATATTTTTACAGGGGCATTGACTGGGGAGGTGAAGCAGGGGAGAACTGTTACGATCAAACAAGTATGATTGAAGATCCGAATTACTGGGGTTTGGATAGTAGAAAAAGCGTAATGAAGGTGATCGGGGAACTGCTCGAAAACCCCAAGTTTCCCATCACGTTTCTCAACATCACTCAGCTCACTGCTCACGAGTTACCGCAACCATTGACGCCGGAGCAGTTAGCCAACCCTGTTAGCTATGCCGATTGCCTACATTGGTGTTTGCCGGGCCTTCAAGATACCTGGAACGAGCTTCTCTTTGCCAAGCTATTTTATCCTTGAAAATACCTTCTCCACCACCATGAAATTTCACTTCATTATGATAATCGCGTTCGTGTCAAATAATTTTACTTCATTATGATTTTTTGGGCCTAAGAGAAACTACAATCAATCTTGGGCCTCAGCATATAAACCGGTGTCGAAGTATATGTTGATTAAGCTTTTTTTTTTTTTTGGGGGGGGGGTTAAAATTTAGAACTATCAAAAAGATGGAGTCAAACCTTACGCAAAATCGAACAAGTGGGATGGAAAACAAAGTCTAACCAAATATGCATCAACAACCAGAACTAACCCAGGTGGTAAATAAAGCTTAACCAAATAGGCAACATCAACTTGAACTAATCCGGGTGGAAAACAACTCCTAAACAAGTAGGTAACAACAAAAACTCCAACCAATTCGGGTGAAACATAAAGACTGCTTAGATTTGTATCCATTCGAATTATATTTATATATTATCTGATTTTATATTAGGATTTATATTAATATACTAAAAGCGAAAATTAAAATTTTTTATAAGTGTCTTAGTTTTAAGTTTTAGAGATTAGGTGTAGGATTAAGGGGTTTAAAATTAAGGATAGTAGTTAAAATTTAGGGTTTAGATATTATAGTTTAGTTTTTATGGTGATATCATGATAATTTAAGTTTTAATCTATAAACCCTAAATGGTGAATTCTAACTATTGTCTTTAAATTCTAAACTCATAAATCATACACCCTAAAATAACCCATAAATTCTAATTTTATAAAGTGTAGAACGGGGAAATATATTTGTAAAGTGATAATTAAGATATTGTTTTAGGTTTAATATTCTCTCTTTTTAAATCAATCAAACTTTTAATATTATTTATGTTCACCTTTCATGTCATATTTAACTATACATTTTAATTATTTCAAAAAAAAAACTATACATTTATTATTCTCTATTGAACATTAATTCAGAATATAAATTTGAGTGTGTTTAGTTAAAATTGTCTATATTTGAAGGGTTTAAGAATTATAAATAATTTAGATATTATAAATTATAATTTATTTTAAATTATTATTATTATTATTATTATTATTATTATTATTATTGACTTTAAGATACCAGGTAGTTGTGAATCGTGATTAAATTAAACCTGATTTTGCCTACAAAACTTTAAAGACGCCGCCATGTCAGCGCGAGGCGAACAACACTAAAGGCGCATGTTAGACAAGTTCAGAGTTCAAAAGGGGTGGGAGCGAAGAGATTGAGGACAACGGTGGGCATTTCGAAGTTCACTCTCTTTCATTCCACCAACTGCTTAGCTCTCTAATTCATTTCTTTCTTCCCCATTTTGCCCCTATCTATCTTGTTCCTCCTCATTGTCGATTCCACTTAGCTCTTCTTTTCTCTTCCTATGGAGTCCGCCGCTGCTCTCCGATCATTTCACTGTAACTCTCTCTCTCTCTCTCATTAATACTCTATTTTTATATTTATTCTTCTTTGGTTTCCTTGGAAACCAATTGACAAAAGAAAGGATAAACGGTGACATTTCTGAACAATTTTTAAGTTCCAATATATGTTTTGGATCTAGTAATCGTGTTTATTTTTTGTTCACTTTTTACCGTTTTGTGTAAATTATGAGCTTTCGACTTTGAGAAGTTTGAAATTAGCTCCAAAAATTGCGGAGATCTGCCTTTATTTATTTAATTTTCCCTACTTGCTTCTTCCTTTCATGCTGCGAATATCGGTTAAGAATGTTAAGCTAGCTAACTATGTCAATCTAATTTCTGTCAAATAAAATTAGAATTTGTGCTCTTGATATTACTTTCTGATTCTTCAGATCATGCTAGGTTCATTCTTCAATACCCGATATCCAACAAAAAAAAGGATATCTTTGGGAGTTCTGATGGAACAAGTTTTGGAAGTTCTTCTCCAAATGTATTTTCATTTAGGTTTTATTATTTAGGTTGAAATATAATATTGGCACATTATTTTATTCTATTTGTCTTCTGGAATTTCAGAATACGTCTCCCAAAGTAAAAAAATGAGCTATTTTTTTTATTGTTTCTATAGTCGAACTATGAGGTTCAATGTTTTCCCTCATGAAAGAACATAAGAATTGAGAGAAAAAGTGGGTGCTGATTTTCATTCTTAACTTGCCAAGTGAACTGTGTATTCCTCATAACTAATAAGCAACAGATTCACTGTATTTTGAACATTTTCTACAATAGGAATGTTTTATTTCTTGTTTTCTGGAGTCCTTTAGTTGGGATACTTTGTAAATCATGTTTCTTATACTGTGTAAAGTCTGTGTTGTCCCTAGGTACAAATAACATGATCTGCTGCTGGCTTATCCAGTTCTTTGTTGGCGTCCATTTCTTATCATATATGCAATTTTATGAGTTTACATTTTAGCTTCTTTTGCCATTGAAAGTACATATGCATGCTATTATTAAAATTTTAGATTCTGTAGGTGCTGTTCCACAAGCTAATAGCTCACTTGAAAGGCCCATTACATTTCGTGTGTCTTCTGGCTACTGGCCAAATTCAAGAAAATCGTGTGCCCCAGGCTTCATGGTGGGCGGGAAGAACATTTCTTCTACAAGAGGAACTGCAACTTTAACAGCATCTGCAAAGACATCTGAAGCTACAGTAACAGGCAAGCCAAATGGTGACATTATATTTACTTCTGATTAAATTTTATCTGACGGTCCTTATTTTAAATTTTTATTAATTATAGTCTAACTGCCACTGGACCATGGCACAGTGCTAAAACTAATTGCCATTGCATTTGGGTTATATTCTTATGTTCAAACTTGGCCCTTCATTATTAATGATTTACACTGGTTGTAGAAAGCAAAACTCTTATATTTTTAATACTAGGGATTGTTAATTATGTTTTCCATCCATTAGATAGCACCTGCCAAGGCTCATTGGAGAAGAAATCTTCACAGAATGCAACTTTTCCAAATGGATTTGAGGTGATTGTTAGATCTGTAAATTGAGCCTTTTACATTATTGCTTGCCATTGCTCACTTCTTTTTTATTTTAGGTGGCTAGATAATTAACGTATTAGTTGCTTAAACTGTCAGGCATTGGTACTGGAGGTATGTGATGAAACTGAGATTGTGGAGCTGAAAATGAAGGTTACTTCCTTTTCTCTTGTCAGTTTATATGCTCGCATGCTTCTGCTGAATTTTATCTCATGTCTCGGTGGTTAACCTGAAAATTTCCTCTTATGATATGTCTCAGTGCAGCTAGCCATCTTCAGGTTTTTAGTTCCTTTTATGAATGTTGCATTTTCCCTCGAATAAACATTTTTCAAATCAATTATCTGTTTCATTGTGGTAGATTGGAGACTTTGAAATGCATCTGAAGCGGAATGTTGGTGCCACAAAAGCTCCCATGTCCAACATTTCACCTACAATAGCTCCACCGATCCCATCTGAACCAATGAATGAAACAGCTGCTGCTACCCCACCTCCATCACCACCAAAACCCTCCCCCGAGAAGCCTACTCCATTCAAGAATGCTGCCTTTGGGAAGTCATCCAAGTTAGCTGCCTTGGAAGCTTCTGGATCTAGCAACTATGTTCTAGTACCTTCTCCCATTGTACGTACTGTTTATCAAGAGCTAGGTTTATAGTCTGTCATATATCTCTTCACACACTGTTTTGTAATTCCCATCACTTTACTGCAGGTTGGTACATTCCGAAGAGGTAAAATAATTAAGGGGAAACGGCAACCTCCCATCTGCAAAGAGGTACTAGTTTCCACTTGTGGATGTCTTGTAATTTGACTTGGCTTTTCTTGATCCTCATAAGTTGTAAATACTTGCAGGGTGATTTGATCAAAGAAGGACAATTGATAGGATTCTTGGATCAATTTGGTACTGAACTTCCTGTTAAGGTGAATTCAAATTATTTCCACTTGTTAGTATATTTTTTTTCATTTTTAAGTAGGTATTTAATGGCTTGTGTTATTGATTTGTTAACAGTCGGACATAGATGGAGAAGTCTTAAAGATCCTCTTCAATGATGGAGGTATAATTTTATCTGGATTTCATATTTATTTCGGTTTTAATGTCTAGATCCCTTACGGCAATGCCAGATTAAGGTTGATTTTTGTTGAACCCTGCCTTTGTTTCAACTGTACTGAACAGATGCCGTTGGATATGGAGATCCACTCATTGCAGTCTTGCCATCCTTTCACGGCATCAACTGATCTCTCTCCTTTGGTATTTTGGAGGAGATAACGTCACAAAATCCTTAGGGTATGCATTCCGTTTCCTTGCATCATATTGTAGTTTAATTTGTTCATCTTTTGATTGAGTAGTCCAGGCACGATCATAAAATGCAGTTGTAACTGTAATCAATGTTGGTAGTGTGTTGAATTCCCAGGATACCATACAATAATTGTGTAAGCATATCACAGATTGAGGAGAGTTTTATAAAATGTATCACCTAAATTTTTTGTATAATAATTTTTCAGACATTTGTTTGAGTTTTACACAACTGCCTACCAGTTTACATAATGGCTACCTGAATAGTCAGTATCCGACTTGCTCATGCAAAAAGTATGGAACTGCCCTAAATAAGGCCATCGGATGCAATTTAGTCTGAAAAATATATGGCAGCAGACACAGACATTGAAACACTAATGAAAACTAGTTCCACCAAGGCCATGGTGTAACAGATGGTGAGCAATGTTATCCCTAGCCAGCACGGCATTCGAAGACCTCAAGCTATTCCCAGGTATCATCTCATCATCAAAAAGCTCAAATTGTAGTTCAGGGTCCATCTCCTCATTGTTCATCTCACAAATGTTATGCAAAACACAGCAAGCCCCAAGCACCATTGGCAACTCTTGAAGCTTTACCTCGGTTCTCTTTTGCAAACAAGCCCACCTCCCTTTCAACCTAGCAAATGCCTCCTTAGCAACGTTTTGAACCTCACCGATTTTTTCATTGAAACCGTGCTGAGCCCAAGTCAAATTATGGTGTGTGTATGGAACCAAAAGCCAATCCATCAACGGGTACCCAGAATTCCCAACAATCCAAACATCCTTCAACCCCCCCTTATTGGCCCTTTGGAACAAAGCAGACTTCTCCAATACTTGATCATTAGGCATTGAACCAGGCCATCCGATACAAACATCTCTGAAAATCCCCTCTCGATCGACCACTCCTTGGACTGTAATTGAGTAAGATGTTTTCTGGTTCCTTTCTGTATGCTTTCTATTGAAATAAGCTGCTACATTAACCTTGGGTGCTATAATTGGCACATGAGTTGTATATAGTGAGCCCCCTATACTTGGAATTCTCGATATAGACTCGAATTTCCCTTTAATTTCTTTCATTTTCTCCTCATCAGGCCATTGAAGAAACTTGGGCATCAAAACAGTGTTTATAGCTGAACATACCTCCAATACCAGCTTATGACAAGTTGAAATTCCAAGTCCGAATCGTTTCGAAACCAGCCTAAGCGGCTCCCCTGTTGCCAACCTCCAGATACAAGCAGCCACTCGCTGTCGAACCGGGATCGCATCCCTCAACAAAGTATTCCTCTTCATCACCACCGGCTCCAAGTCGCTGCATATCAACCTGAACGTCAATTTACTCATCTGAAACGCCTTCCTAAACTCTTCCTCGGGAAAATCCTGATGGTTACAACGATCCCACCAGTCCTGGGATCGGTCTTTCACCCATAACCTCTTTTGCTGACCCGTCGCCATCGCCGCCCCCTGACTCATTCCGTCACCCAAATCAACTTTGTCATTCCCGGGTGCTGTAGCAAGGGTGGCTACCAAAGCCGAAGCCGAATTCCACGACCGTTTCCTAGTAATTAAACCATCCAAATGATTGACTTCAGAGTAATGCTGTTGAAGCTGGTCGTAGAATTCAATCATTGCTTCAACTTTGCTTTTGTGATTGGATTCAAACAAAGCTTTCTCGTGTTGGGATTCGGTTATCCACTGAGCTTCCTCTTGTTTGGCTTCTTCTTCTAGTAACAACAGCGAAGCAAGGATATCACTCTTGTTCAATTCTTCTTCATTGAAATACTCATTGCCGTCCCCACCCTTTGAGTCGTCTTCCTTTTTATGCTTCTGGTTGAACAGCTCCTCGAACCAGGGGTTAGTAATACCGTAATAATCCTCCGGACTGTGAAAGGTGAAAGAAGAAATGTCCATATTTTGATGATTTGAAAATCGGAGATGGGAACCAACGGTGTTGGAATTAGCCGTGTATATATATATATATAAACAATGAAGAAGAGGGGCGGAGGAAGGTCGGCGGGAAAAGGAAGCGCGTGTGAAGGCGCTGGTTTTGAGGTGACTTGACTTTTCTGGACTTTAGTTTGATAGGAATTTTACGCGGTTGAAGGCTGAGATTGGGAGAAGAATATTCTTCTATTAAAGAATTTTAAAGTGAAAAGGGAAAGTTGGATTGAAGTTTCATAAGGTTTGAGGGAAGGATCAACAAATATGTGGGCGGGTTTTCTCTGACCAGATCAATTTCCAATTGATTCATTGGATTTTAGTAAGTATTTTTTAACTTTGCTGTAAACCGAGATGTAAATGATAATTTATGTATTAAAGTAGAATTTTAAAATTAAATACCAAAGTGAAAATTTGAGTATAGTTCAAGAGTCAAAATGAATATTAAGCCTAAAACTAATTAGGAATAAAAAAATAATTAATGCTAAAAAAGATTACCTTAGAACTTAAATTCGCTACTGATAAAAAATGAAGAGAAAGGAAAGATATATATTATTCACCATGTTTAATATGAAAATAATGAAAACACTTCATTTTATTAGTATGGTAATGAGAG
The DNA here is from genome assembly GCA_019671005.1 of Hibiscus mutabilis. NCBI lineage: Eukaryota > Viridiplantae > Streptophyta > Magnoliopsida > Malvales > Malvaceae > Hibiscus > Hibiscus mutabilis. The sequence continues at coordinate 28,003,560 of CM033751.1, forward strand.
GTGAAATGTTGGAAGTTTGCTAATTAAGCAGGAGATTACAATCATTACAAATGTTAAATTTATGGTGTTTTAGGTAACCTGTTGAATTTTCAATTTCGCTGATAAAGAAAGTTTTCAATGATTTAAAAATTTTCAAGCAAGTATTTTAATTAATAAATTTTAATGTTCAGCATTTACCACATAATTATATTTTGTATTAAATTTCAAAAAATATAAAATTTTATAATCTATATCTATAATATATAAAAATTACGAGTTTAAAAGAACTTCTGAATCGACAAAAATATTTTTATAATTAATTATATTACTAATTTAACATTAGAAAACAATATTTTAATATATTAATTCTATTATATTTAAAAAGTAATTTAATTGTATAAAAGTGATTGAAATTAACACATGTTTTTGCTCTTGTTCGGAAGTCATAGTTTAGTTTAGTTTAGGTTAGGTTAGGATAGGACGAAAGGTATCAAAAAGTGTAATATCAACCACAATGGCCAGTGGCTCACACCATATTTTTGTCTCTACATTTCTCTCCGAGTCAGCGCTTACATCACACTCTAATTCAATCAATTTGTCCATTCAACTTTGAAAATTACTTATAATTTCATCAACTATGTTCAATTTGACTTTATTATAATATTTTTTAAGAGGGTAATTAATATTATTGCAATAGGTGTCTCGAATATTTGAACAATTTGTGTTGTGTCCAAGGATTAGAATTGTTGGTTGAAAAAAGGGATTATGTAAAAGTGTAGGCCGTGGAAGTTGGATCGATTACCCAATTCTAAGGCTCATTCCAAGCCTTGTCCAACTCAAAATACTTTAAATTTTCAACTTTTAGATTCTTGTTTCTTTTTAATGTTATTGTCGTATAATTAAGTTCGGAATAAAAATTCTACGTCCCTCTTCGGTGTCTCTATTTATGTTCTCACACTAAAGCATTAGGTTTAAGAATTGAGGTTAATGTTTAAGGTTAGAGTTTAGAGAATTGGATATATTATGTATCTTTTTAGAATTTAAAGTTTAAGGTTTAAGATTTGGAATTTAGGGTTACGACTTAGAATTTAGTTTTTAGTGTTAGGACATAGAACGTGACACCAAAAAAAGACAGATGATTTTTCTTTTTAAGTTTGGGTTGCAAATCACGATCTTGATTGTAAATTAAAGCAGTTTTATTTTAATAAAGTGATGCTATTTGATTTATTGATTAATTCATATATATATATATATCATGAAGTTTATATGATAATGTCCTTTGACAATGCAAATATACCGTATAAAAAAGTTATTCGAACCTAAATCACATAAAATGAATAATATTTTGCTTTTCATTAAAATCACTTTATGAGTTCATATTTTTATATTTAAATCTTGATACAGGTTAAATACGGGTATTTGATAAAAATAAAATAAATAAATTGAATAACATTATTTATAGAAATTAATACTTCATATAAGAATTTAAGGGTAAAGTAAATAGTTTGACTTGTAAAATTAGCAGAGCATGTCGCGTAGGAGGTTCCATATTACTCGACTCGAAAAAAAATTAAATTATTTGATTCGACTCGTGGCGACAATATTTGATTTATATTGACTTGTAATTTCTAAAATTTGACTCGAAATTTTTTTAAATAAAGTTTAAGTTATAGAATGAAAATTTAGATAACTCGAAATTTATAGTAATTAGGTGATCAGTTTTTAAATTCGAGTCGAGTCTCTCAATTATGCTAGACATTTATATATCACATGTAAAAGAATGGTTAGGATTCACTTATATTGTGTAAAACTCATTTAGTTTATACCTTTTTTGAACCATTGGATGAGGAATTGATGGCAAATAAATGATTAAGATTATTTCCTTTTTTTCATGTGGTAATCTTCTTAGTTTTCACGGTTAATTTTAACCATCTATTCACCTTCATCTACTATCCAAAAAATGTGTAAAACTTTCAAGTTTTACATGGTGTGAGAGAATCCTATCTCATAAAAGAATATGAAGAAATATACAGGTGTATTGTATTTTGTTATAGAAAACTGTTTAAATTGAAACTAATTAGTATCATAACATTATAAATGTTTACAATTAAATTTGAACAAAAACTCGAACTCGACTCGAAAAACTCAAAATTTTTTTACTTGACTCGATCGAATGTCTACCCCTACTATTAATATATAATATATTAACCATTTACTTGTGTTGTTCCGTGAGATTGTGACCTAAGTGGAACAGTTTATTCTTAACTGAAACAATATTATATATGTTCACATGTTCCTTCCTTAGAAGCCGACATAGAATTTAGGTCCGAGTTTTGAGTCATTTCCCATTTACCTTTCGGTTGCTTATGTGTCCCAAAATATTCGAAGGCAATGAGCTTGCGTAAAACTGGACGGTGGACAATGTAGATTATATCATCAAAGTTTGTTTTGCTGCTGGTGGGAACCCTACTTCTCCAATGTAACACTCTCGGCCCCAAAGCCACCTGGAAAAGCCGTTAACCCTGGCTTCTTTTGTCCTTTTGAGTGAAGAAATATTGGCCTCTATCATGTTGATTCAATAGTTCGCCCATTCTCCCTTTTCTATTTTAGTGTCCAGTGGTCGAAGCTTGAAATAAAAGACAACTGCTTATAAAAAGGAGATAAGTGGGTGGGGATCTTTGTCATTTGTAATGCGGAGGATCGTTCGATAAATTAGTACACAATTCTAACCACAATCCATTAATTCTTAAATTATAACCTTAATCCCTAAATAAATAGAGTTTAGATTGACATAGTTAGAGATTTAGATTTTAGCTTATAAACCCTAAATTATAACCTCAATCCCTAAATTCTAACCACAGTCCAATTCTAAATCGCTAAACCTAACCTTAACCTTTAAACCATAAAATCTAACCCTAACACTAAGGCGATTGTGTATACTTTTTTCCACTGCATGTGTATTGAACAATTACACTTTATAGAATATAATTTAATAGGGCAATTTTCTTCAGTTCATTTAGTAGAAATGAAATATGATTTATTGAAATACAACTCATTTGAACTTATTAAGTGGTTTCAATAGTAAATGATATTGGTATTGCTTTTAGATGACTTGAGTTTGAACATTATAGCTTGCATGGTGCGTGTAACTTTTCAAAAAACTAAAAGTAAAGAGCAAATACTACCATATAATCACACTAAAATATTTTAAAAAATTATGCATATACATTTATGACAACAGATCTATCAAAAAAAATTATGACAACAGATAGATTAATAACTTCTCAATATAATTTCCTAATAGAAAGCCTTAAATTAAACAAAGTAGGAACAATGTCTTAGTTACTCCATCTTGATCAATACATCAAGGTGATTCATTCAGCAATCTTAGTGGCGACAAAAGAGATTCACCAATTAAGGAGAAATCGACTTTCTTGTGGAAATATTGTTTAACACATTTCTTAATATGCATGCACATATAGGATTGTGATGTTCGTTGTGTGGTTGAGTACTCTTTATATTTTGGATAAATTACAAAAATCATTGCTAAATTTTGCTTTTTGGCCTATTTTGGTCATTAAACTTTTAAAACGATCAATTTACTCACTGAACTTTATACATTGATCTATTTTGGTCATTCAATATTATTTTATTAATATTTTGGTATGACTTAGCCTATTTTTTATTATTAAATATAAAAATAAATTACTTTTATTAATATTTAATTATAAACATAATTTAAAATAAATCCAATGAATTGCACGCTTGGGAAAATTAATCCGGTGAAGGGGAAATCAAGTTCGATTATTAATGGAATGGAAACGGTGGGAAACTCCATGGTAAACTACATTGTTGCGAGAAGAAATTCCAGAAAGGAAAAATCGGGATCGGTTGTTAACGGGAGCTCCATGGTAAATTACACGGTTGCGAAACTTAATCCTAGAAAGGGAAAAGCAGGTTCAGTTGTTAATGGATTGGAGGATCGAGGAACGAAGTCAAAAAGGGGGAAATCAAAATCAGGTTCGGTTGTTAACGGCGGGGGGGAGTTTGGAGCGGTTCAGATCTGGGTCCATCGCGGTCGGGAGGGCAACAACGATGGCGAAAAACGCGTACCATAACAAATTCGACGACTGTATGAGTTAATATTAGGGTGGAGTTTAGACGAAGATAGCATCGAAGGGTTCCGATTAAAGCTAGAATGGTGGAGAAATGAAGAGCTGCCGAATTACGACTGGAGCAGCGACACGTCTAATTCCTTTTCTGGGACTTCGTCCTCAAAACGATCAAGACATGTTAGAAGACACTCCGACAATGGCAGATCGTTTAAATGCTTTGGTCACATTTGTGGGTGCCACTTTACCATCACTTGCGACGGCGGTGGTGGGGCAGACAGCGGTGAAAGAAACGGAAACTTGCATCGAACACTCTCTATTTACCATCCTAATTTTTTATTTTAAAATATATTTATAATTAAATATTAATAAAAATAATTTATTATTATTTTAAATTATTTCTTATTTAATAATAATAATAATAATATATGCCAAGTCATACCGAAATTGAGTGACCAAAACAGGTCAATATATAAAATTTAGTGAGTAAATTGATAGTTTTAAAAGTTCAGTGACTAAAATAGATCAGAGAGTAAAGTTCAGTGATGATTTTATAATTTACCCTTATATATTTTTTTTAAAAAAATTCACAGTTTGGGTACCGACACCGTAGATGGGCATGCAGTGTTTTGGTGACTAATTTAGGTAGTTTTGGGTACCAATAAAACCTTTTTCATGATTCCTTAGTGAAGTGGGTTAGAAAGGATTCATGAAAAGATTGGTTTCTTAACCGAAACAAATCCTTGCCAGCTCAAGAACACAACCGACGCCAAGATCCATGAACACCATTTCTTTCAAGCAAGATCTCACTGATTTGATTTCCATAAGAGGCATTGAAATTTAAGTATATCCAGCTAAGCTCCCATTTGCTCAATTTGGGTACCTGTCAATTTCATTTCCATGGTTCGGACTTGGAGCATCGCCTGCTGTGTTTTTCTCCAACTTTTCAACCTTAATCATGGTAAAACTAGAAAAATATTAAAATTTGGGCTAGTGGAGGCCCACAAAGATAATCAAAATTCAATGATAAATTTGCTCTTTTGACCCTTCAATGGTAAATTTTCCCTTAAGAACTGGCTAACACAAAGGATAAAATCCTGGAGGAAACCAACAGGAAACAAGACGTGGTTCTTGCCCTCTACTATGCCTTAAACACTCGAGACGTCGAGACCGTTCACCAAGTCCTTGCCCCCGACATCGAATGGTGGTTCCATGGCCCTCCTACGTGCCAGTTTATGATACACCTCCTCACCGGAGCTTCATCGGAGCAGTCTTTCCATTTCGAGGCGGATCCTCTCTCGCTGACCACCTTTGGCTCCACCGTCATCGTCGAAGGCTACGATCATAAGAATTCCATCTCTTGGGTTCATGCCTGGACCGTCACGGATGGGATAATAACACAAGTGAGAGAATACTTCAACACTTCTCTTACTGTTACTCACCTTGGAAACTCTAGCCGATCCCCACTGTCCTCCAAATACGATTCATCATCGACGTCTGGTTCTTCATCAACGGCTGAGATTACCCCTTTGCATTGCGTTTTTTGTCTGGGAGAGCAGGTTTTCCAGCAGGGTTGGCAAGTCTGTGCCGGGTCTGGTCTTGGCTATTTAATTTAGTCATCGCATTATCCTCTCTCTCCATGATCAGGTGCGGTCGTGTGTGCTTAATATACGATGAATAAAGAAAACAGTGTTTCGTGTCAGTTCCTTATTGGTGTTGTATGATTTGAAGTAAGGTCCTGTTTTGTTTCCACTGTTTTTTTAACTTTAGTGGTCTGTTTGGAGATTTGTGGGTACATCATGGGAATGACAACGTGTTGTCATCGCCGCTATCCCTTTTCCAACATATATGATAGAATGTGTATCATTATCATATTTATATTTTAAGACATTCCTTTTTTTTTCGATATGTATTGAATGTTCTTGCCTCTTTCCGGATGGAATATTATACACATTCAGAAATAAAATGTGTCATTTTGATTTCCTTACACCAGCATTAATATTAATTCTCTCTTCTCATATAGAAAAGAAAAAAAAAGAGGTCTTGAAATATATAAGCGGTGACACTGCACATCATATCAAACATGTCTTTTGTAAAGAGGGTAATGACCCCGTGATAAATGGTATCATAGCGACTCTTTGACCAGGGATTTAAATAACCATCGCGGTCGCGTTTTCAGATATAACGGAGGCTATTGCGGTCACTGAGGGTGTCGCGGTCGTGAATTTTTTAAAATTTTGCACAATTTATTGTAAAGCATACTAATTATAATTATAAAAACTCAATTTCAATGATTTTTAGAGTACTTTTTAACACTTATGAACTTTTATTAATATGAATTTGAAAGTGAAAGTGATTTTGTTTAAAGAATTCTAGATTGTATTGTGATTCTGTTTAGTTTAGTTTAGATAATAAAATCATATGAATATTATAAATTAACAATGTGCACCAATAAAAGGAATAAACACGTGAATAAACCTAAATAAAAAATAAAAATATTAGTATAATAAAAATAATTAATAATATTAATAAAAAATAAAAAATAATAAACATATTATAAAAACTAATAATAAACAATAAGCATATTATAAAAAATTAAAAAATTATAATATTATTAATAAACAATTATACCACATTAAATATAAGTCTTTGTTCTCATTTATTTGATTTTCTTTTCCAATACTTATATTCAATATATACTCTAATTTTATTATTAAGTAAAAGGAAAATAAAATTAATATAACGTTTAAGGACTAGATTTAACAAAAAAAATTAAATCTTTAAGGACTTAATTGAGATAAAATAGAAATTTAAAGGCTTAATCAAGAAGTTTTGAAAGTGTAAGGGATCAATTTGAATACGGGTTAAAGTACTGAGGCCAAACTGAGAACTTTAAAAAGTTCAATGTCACTTTATGTAATTTACCCATTTTTTCCAGAATTTTAATCACGCGTTCTTCTTCCTCCTCTTCCGGCATTCGCGTTTTTCTTCTTCTTCCTCCTCCTCTAGCAGCCATGCGATTGTTCAGAACTTGAAAATATTGGCCCGTTATTATCGCTATCAACCGTTTCAACGTTAAATTACGGCTGGGACGGACCGTTACCGACGTGAATCTATAACCCACTGTGATTTTCGCCAGAATCGGTTTCGACGGCAGCGATACTGAGATTTTTCAGCCGAGATCTCAGTTTCGGTCCGAGATTTAAAACCCTTCCTTTGACTGCTCGATTTCACGCCGAGCACCTATGGCTAGAGTAGTCAGTATAGACAACCGTGACAATTGGCCCATCACGAGTGTCAGCTTACTTTACCAAAATTCTAATTCATTTTCACGCTCTTTCCCCTCAAACATATGCTTATATCAGCATCCTGACAACAACACAGCACTGGAAACGATATTGTGTACTTGAATTTGAGGTGATTGTCGTTGGCTTTGATTAGATGTTTAATTCGTTTGCTTCCAGTGTTATGTATTTGGGTAAAGTTGTTTCATAAATTGGTTAGAGTTGAGACATTTGGATGTTGTAATTTGCGTGGGAAACGATAGATAGTTGTTGAATTGTAAGGCAATCAGGTTTAGTTTGATATGTTTTCTGTTAAGTCAAGGAACTGATCCGATTTTGTGATGCTGGTCTGTCATAGGTATCTTTTTTATCATATTTTGAAACCTGTAGTCTATAGACAAGTTTATCGTTGAAGCTTCGTGGTTGATAAGAAGTAGATTCTGAAGAATGTATTGGCAGTAATAAAATTAAGCTAATGTTTCAGTGTAGTCACTGATCAGTGATCACTCTATTATAACAATAGCTTTCATAGATCTACACATTTCTTATAAAACTATCATTTTTTCTTAGAAATTAACAAAAGATCATTTAAACTTAGTGTTAACCCCATAATATATTCTTAGAAAAAAAAGCTCAATAAAATGCATAAAAAACAGTAAGCATTTAAACAGTGAGCATTTCTAATGACAAATCGAAAAGAAACAACTGGTTAGATATACATCAAAAGAGGAAGAAGCAGAATTGATAAATAGGTTTTGGATTTACCATTTCTTTAACCTTCTAAGGCTTCTTCCGAGCTTCTGTATTTTACCATTACATTAACTTATTTATTTTGTTATAGAGTGAGATAAGTTCATATATTCGTGTGATTTTAGTTACTTCTATTTTTTATTAATAGAACTTTTCTTATAATCTAATTTCAAAAAGAATGAAGAAAACAAATTACAGAGATATTTCAAGTTTTTTGTTCAAAAAGAATTCAAAAAGTTATTGGAGGTACATTTACTCCAAATTCTTCACCATCTTAAGCGAGTTTGCAAGCTTCCTCTCCATCAAACAATGTTACATCATCCGATGAGAATGAAGAAACTCAAGATATTCTTCAAAATCATGTTGAAGCTAGTTCGATTCCTAGGGGAGAAGCACCAATTGATTGTAATATCCCAAATTTTTTGGTTAGTGACCAAAATAGAAGTTTTGAAAGTTTGGTGGTCAAAGTGTAAACTTTGGAAAAGTTCAGGGACTAAATTGTAATTTTCAAAAGTTATGTATTTAGTCCCGTAAATGAATAGTTCACCCCCAAGAATGAAATTTTCATGTTACTCGGATTTTTCATACGGAGCTTGTATTTTTGGCTATTAAGCGATAAAGTTTAAAAAATATTCGGATGATCAGATCGAATCATAAATTTAAGATATTTTAAAGGATGATAAAGCAAGGTTAAAATTGTCATTTCCATGTTTTAAAATGGTAGGATTTAACATGGACCATTGGATTTAAAGTAAGTTTCCATGTTAAATATGAATCGTTGGATGAAAAATGGCAAGATGGTAATTTTGGGAAATTCCAAGGGCAAAGTTGGTAATCACTAACTCCTTGGATTGTTTTGGACCCTTGGATTGGTAGGTATACATGTGGCTTGATATGGAGCTTTGGATTTCAAGGGTAAAAGGGACATTAGACATTAAAATGAATTTAAAATTCATATTAATTATATTAAGACAAATGGCTAAATTAAAAGGAATGGAAAACTCAAGATTTTTCATCCATTTTCCAGCCTTATTCGAAACCTCCTAAGGTAAGGGAGAAAATTTTTCTTTTGATTTTTCAAGCCTATTTGGTTAGATTTTGGATGAAAGCATGAAATAATAAGTTGATCTCCTTGAAATTCCCTATCTTTTGGTACCATTTGTTCATGTTTTCCTTGCTTAGAACCTTGGTTTTGTGATTTGGTTGGATGAAGGGGATGTTTAAATATGATGTTTTAAGATGAGATTTTGATGTAGTTGTTGTTTTAGAATTATATTCAAGCTTGTATGATGATTAAAACTTCTTGGAAGTAACTAAATCCTAATTTGTTTAAAGTTAGGGTTTTGTTAGGAAGTTGAATTGGGATTGATTTTGATGTAGGAATAATTATAGAAGCTTGGAAATGAGTTTTAGAAGTTGAATTTATGCTTGAATCAAGTTGAAAATTTTGGATATAGTGACCTTTCATATTTGGCATGTTGGAAGAAATTAGGGGAAAATTTTGGAAAATTTCCCTAAGGCTAGAAATCATGTGAGAATGATGATACAAGGCTTAGAATGTTGTTTGGACCAATTTGGAACTTTTTTAAGTTCTAGGGACCTTTTTGCATATTTTGGGAAAATTAAGGATTAAAGTTGAAATGTTGAAGAGTTGAGGTATTATGCTGAAATTTGATGTTAGAAGGTAAAGTTGGTCATTTTGGAAGTTTTTAAAGTGTCAAGGATCAAATGGCAAATTAAGGAAAATATGGGATTGAAATGGAAATTAGTTAAAAAGCTATGTATTAAGCTTGAAAGTATTTTTGGAATATTTGTTAAGGATTGAATTTAAAGTTTAATGGCAAGGGACCATTTTGAATAATTTGGAAAGTTGAGGTGAATTATAAAATAATTTATTTTATAGATATTTTTAAGAATTTTATTCTTAATGTGCTTATGTTAGAATGATACTAACATACGCTTTAAAATGTATGTATTCGGTATAAAGTGATTTTATAGATCGTGATCAAGATCGTACTACGAGCATTTCTAAAGACAAGGAAAAAGTTCGAGATTAAGGTTAAATCGACAGTATTTATAGTGAGGCATCAGGTGAGTGCAATACATACATAACATTATGCATAGATGTTTTATACATCGACGGTAAGACTTGCGATAAAGTCTACCGGGTTTCTATATTGGCATGATATTTACGTCATTGATCATAAATTTGACATATTTTAAATATGTCAAAGGGTGAAAACAAATGCATTGATCACTAGCTATTGATGATGATATGCTATGGATGTTATTTCGGGTATGAACTGCCCATGTAATATAAATTGATATACATTGTCATGGATGGATTAAATATGGAAATTATGCCCAAATAAGTCAATTGAGGGACAGGATATAGTTGGCATGCCATAGAGTCCAGCAGCACGCTGCATAACTGGGATAGCACTATAGTGTACATAGAGGACACTTAGTGTATGGTAAGCACAACCTTATAAATGTGCATGTATTATGGTAAGCACGACCTTAAAATGTGCTGGAAACACTTCGGTGCATATTAGACTCGTGTATCAAGGGTCCTCATAGCTCTATATTTGGGCTGTGAAATCGGACTAAGAATTCAGGTTTTATGAAATCGGAAAATATTTGGTAAAAAGGTTAAAGAGTTTATATACTCTAGAAATTTTGGCAAGTATATTGAAAGAATATTTTTTATCCGGGTATATCATATTTATATATGATTAACATTACGGTAATTCATATCTAGTGATTTAAATGCATAAAAACGTTTACATGTTATCATTATGATTGTTATGTTAATTGCATTGGTTATTATTGTTGCCTCACTAAGTATATTCTTAGCGTGCGATGGTTTTCACGCGTAGGTAAAAAGGAGAAACCGGAGTAAGGAGCAGGCATTCCATTTATCTAGATTATAAAAACAGTATCAGTAATATCATCTTTTGATGTGTTTGATAGTTCTAGGTGGCATGTATATGTTAAAATTTATCGGTTATGTACTAGTTACATATGGTTTGTATTAACTTCTAAACTAGTTATGTTTAAAGTAAAAGACGAGTAGTTTTATTATATAAAAAATTGGGTAATAATCAAATAGAAACAAATTGAGCAACCAGGTAGATTTTTGTTTTAGGCAGTTTTTAGACAGTTATATTATTTATACATTATAAAACAGAATTGTTATATTACTACCTGATTTCGGACCTAAATTGATAAGGTAAAAATTCGGCAAAATGATTTTTGTAATATATATATATATATGTGTGATATTCTAATTAGTATTTAGTATAAAATACTGGTTAGGATGTTACATTGATGATGGAAGATTGAGGAAATGTGATGTTATTAATCTCCCACGACTCAGGAAAAAGAGAAAAATGAGTTATTTTCATCCAGATGATAGAGATACAGCTCGGAGAAATTATATCCAAAGATAACCTTGTCAACCCGATAATCACAAGTTTTTTAAAATAATTTTTTGGGAAAAAGTTGTCATTCTATCCCTAATTGGTTTAAAAAACATGAATATTAGTTTGAGTATAGTGTTGAGAATGATGCAGCTTTCTGTTTTGTGTGTTATTTATTCAAGGATGATAACTCACATGGGGGAGATGCTTTTGTTGGTAGGGGTTTTAGAGCTTGGAATAGAATTGACGCATTTGTTAAGCATATTGGTGGACATATGAGGGCTCACAATAAAGCATTGGAGAGGCTGAATGATTTCAAGAATCAAATTACTTACATTTCATCATGTTTCTCTAAACAATCCGAGGAATCAATGAGTGCTTATCATTTGCAATTAGAAGCTTCATTGCATGCTTAAAGTGGTTTTTGCCTTGTTAATCCGAGGAATCATTGGTAATTTTCTTAAACTCTTGCAATTTCTTTCAGTGCACAATTTTGATTATAGAAAAGTTGTTTTGAAAAATGCCATCGGTAATTGTCAATTAATAGCTCATTCAATTCAAAAAAACATAATCAATGCTTGTGCAAAAGAGACAACTAAAGCAATTAAGGAAGAACATGATGGTGGGTTTTTTCAATCTTTGTTGATGAGTTTGCATATATTCTGATAAGGAGCAAATGACTCTTTGTTTCGATATGTTAACAAAAAAGAGAAGTTCAAGAGCGGTTTCTTGGTATTTTTGCATGCTGTAAATACTACTTTTTTACTTAAAAAGCTGCAGTTAATTCATTACTTATGGCACTAGTAACAAGCGAGGATCAATTAATGGTCTTAAAATTTTAATCGTGAATAAATCTCCAAGTGCATATTATGTTCATTGCTTTGCACATCAACTTCAACTGATACTTGTTGTTGTAGCTCAAAAGAATAGGGATGTTTGATGGCTATTTGGTGATGTTCTTGCACCTTTGTTCAAATTTGTGGGCGGTTCACCTAAAAGGAAACAATTTCTCTAGGAAAAACAAGTTGAGCGTGTTACGGAGGCATTACCTTTGGATGAGTTAGAATCGAGAACTGGTTTAAGTCAAGAGCTTGGTTTGAGTAGAACTGGAGATACTCGACGGGGATCACATTTTAAGTCGATTTTGAACGTGATTTCTTTGTATCCTTCAATCTTTGAGTCACTTGATGTCATTGGAAAAAATTTTGAATAGAATGACACAAACAAAGCCGAGTCACTTACCCATTGAATGATGTCATTTGATTTTATCTTTGTGGCACACTTGATGTTATCTATTTTTGGAATTACAAATGTGTTAAATTTGGCTTTACAGAAAAAGGAGCAAGACATTATGAATGTGATGTCCATGGTTGATGTAACTAAGGAGAATCTTCAAGATTTGAGAGAGAATTGATGGGATGAACTCATGAAAAAAGTTACATCATTCATGATTAAACACAAAGTGGAGATTCTTGTCATGGATGCTAAATATGTTATCCCGAGAAGGAGTCGTTATCGTAGAAGTAAGCAGCCACAAGTGACAAATCTCCACTATTTTCGAGTCGGAATATTTCTTAGTGTAATTGATCTCCAATTGCAAGGAGTTGAAAATCGATTTAGTGGGGTAAGTAAGGAATTACTTGTTTGTATGTCTTGCTTTCGTCCCTCTAATCGATTTTTTTCTTTCGATAAGGAGAAATTACGATTACTTGTTGAATTATATTGTAACGCCCCGGTTCTAGGGCTTAGCGGTTTGGTGGTTTATTAGACGGTCCGGTGGACCGAAGTAGTGATTCGAGTCAGTTTCGGGATAGTATATTTTTGGTGTTGGAAAATTATGGAAAAATTCTTAAAAATCATTATTAATTATGTATTTAATAATGGTGGAATCAATTTTGAAAAATGAGTTTTGGAAGGTGGACATTTTGGTTAGTTACCAAAATGAAAGATTTGAAAACTGTTTGTAAGTGACTAAAATGAAAAGGGTCAAATTCTTAGAATCTTTAAGGAGCTATTTTACCAATTGATTTCTGATGATTTGTCCCTTGATTTAACTGATTTTAACATATGGTTTAATTTGTAATTAAAGAGGATTTTTATTAAAAAGTTAGTTATCTTTTCCAAAACAAAAATCACGTCATTTTCTCTCAACTTTTACTCTCCATTCTCTCCTCAGCCAAACACTCAGTTTTTCATCAAATTTCCAGAGGTGATGTGGTTTCTAACTTGATTTTATTGTTTCAAATTGTTTTATAAAGATTGTTTATACAAAATCTCACAATAATCTTGTGTTTTCTTAGCTTTTCACAAATCAATTGAGGGAGAAACTTCACAATAGAGGTAAGGTTCGAGATCTCATCTATTGTATGGTTCTTTATTGAAATTCTCAAGCATTTGATCCTTGTTTTTGTGTTTCTAATCTGATTTTCCGATGTTTAATTGAGTTATTTGGGGGAAATGAGTTTATTCGCGAATTGGATCTGATTTCCAATAAGTAAGGTTGCTTTGATTCATATTTTGGATGTTTAATAAGGTTGATAAGTGATTTTTATCAATGGAATCCCGAAACTTAAGAATCTCTATTTGTTTAGGTTGTTAGTTTTGAGGTTTTGTGGTGTTCTTGTGGTTGTAAGGTTGCTAGAGGTGGTAGGTTGTTTTGAATCTGTTTTTAGATGTGTTTTGGTGTTAAAAGTGATGTTAGTTTGATAGATGTTGGCTGGGTTGTGAATCGAAGTGTTTTGGTTATGTTTTCAGTTGTTATGGAGGGTTAATTGTGAAGATGTTGTGGAAATCCGAGAAGGATTGTAGTTGTTGTGTTTAGAATGCATTATGATGCATTAATCCTCTATTTTTTTGTGGTAAAAACAGGGGAGGTTGGTCTGGAATTGTTTGGAGAAACGTTGGAGGCTTCGGATACTTGATTTCGCATCGACGATTCGAGGTTTAGCGTATCAGTGAATGAAAACGTGGTTTAAAGCGTTTTGATGTTTTGGAACATAGTTTTGGGAGTTAAGGTAGAGCTTGAAACGCTTACCTAGACTCGGAAGTAAGTATAAAGTGGTTTTTCTCTCTCGGACGTGCTAGTTTGAAATGGTTTTATGCACTTGTTTTAATTTACATGTTACCTACTGTTTAAGCATGTTTTAAAGTATTTGACATACTGTTTTTAAGCATGAAATGCTGAAGGATGCACATGGTAAGTGATCCTTGTAAGTATGCGATTTATACTTGTGTTTTAAAGCATGGTTGTTGCTTTGGAAATGGCATGGTTTAATGCTTGTTAAAAACAGTGAGGTAAATGTTGAAATGGTTAATTATATTGGCAAGTGATATGATATTAAAATTGTTATCAGATATAGTTGGTCGGCCATAGGATTGAGTACACTGTAAATAAGTCGCATTGGATGTTGAGGGGTTTATACGGCATACCGAATACTCCATCCAAGTACCCTAACGGTAGAGGGGTTAAACAGTACCGAATACTCCCGTTAGTAGATTAAGCGTCTAACCGATGATTGGGGTGAATGACCCTGTGGGTTGTTATGGTACCCGATTGTTATTGTACTCGGTTGTTAATGTACCGCGATTGTAATTGTATCGCTATTCCGGTTGAGATGGCTTGAAGTGTTGGGTTAACACTTGTTGAATCTGTGTATCCGATGAACTCTTTTGTTAATGGACTTGCTATTGATCACTTGAAAGCCAATATAATTGTTAATGTATCATTGAAATGTTTATGTTGTATAATGTGATTTATACATGTTTCTCCTTAAGCTTTGCATTTGGTAGTAATGCATGGGAAAGCTTAAGTAGAGCGTTAGCAATGTGATTTGCTGTTGTTTAATGATACATGTAGCATATGGTTTAATATGCTGGTTTTAAATGATGTAAAGTACATGTTTTAAAAGGGGCATGATGATGTTTTAAAGGATGATGTTATGGAAATCGTTTTAAATGCATTGATGGTGTTTGTTTTTTAGCACTCCTCACTAAACCTTGTGTGCTTACGCTCTTGTTGTCCATCAATGCAGATAATTAAGGTCTTGGAAGGCAGCAAGAAGCAAGGGGATCTTGGCAAGACTTGTTACTAACGTATGTTAAATACTATACTATAATGAATAAGGGCAATGGGGTACTTATTGTGTTTTAGAAGATGTTTTGTGAAACTCCATGTTTGAGAATGTTTCTTTAGTTGCTCTTGGGTTGTAAATGGCCTTTAAGGATTGTTTTGGTGCTGGTTTACCTTTTGATATGATGGTTGGATGCATCTTAGGAAGCATGCCTATAGATTTCCTATTTGATGCATGAGTCCTTGTTGAGTTGTTAGATTTGTGATGATAGTTGGCATGAGATATGTTTGATATGTTAGTATTGTGTTTAAAGCATGTTGGAGTGGATTGAGTATGCTTTTGGAATAAAAAACCAGCCAAATGTGACATTACAGGCCCAAGCGTACCGATACGCGGGGGACCGTATCGGTACGGCTAGGCAATTTCAGGCTTATGGGATCGGTACGGGTCTGCAGCATTTCGATACGCCTAGGCAAATTTGGCCTGGCGTACCGGTACGGGGATGGGCGTTTCGATACGAGTTTTAGCCTCTGGAATTCACTTTTGTAACTCGAACCCGCGTATCGGAACACCTAAGGAACCGTATCGGTACGGTTTAAAATATTTTAAAAGTTTGGTATTTCAGTTAGACATATCAAAACGGCTTGGAGGTGTATCGAAATGATGTGTTTCAAACCGTATCGGTACGAGCTTACCCGTTTCGATACGGATGGCCGTTTTTCCTGTTAATGTCATTTTGGGCAGTTTTGCTTTCTTTGCTTTTTAGTCCCTAAATCTTACCGATGCAATTATATATGATAGAATGATCAGATTGAGCTGAAATTTGAGATGAAGGGTTGGAATCTGACTAATTAAATATTGGTAACTTAAAAATTAGTTTTAATCCTAAATTTTATATATTTGCAATTTGGTCCCTAAGTTACAATTGTGATCGATTTGATGTCAAATTGATGCCCGATTGAGTTGGGTTGCACCTAATGTTTGCATGAACATGTAGGGTTAATAATTGGCATATAGATAAGATAAAAATAAAAAAATGGACCGGTTCGGTTGTACCTCTTCGATTTGCTACGACAAACCTAATGTAGCCTTCTTGGTTCGGTTGGGCGTCTAGGCCGGGTTAAGGGGGTTACATCTATCCTAGAGAATTTTCAAAAGCTAGATTGTTGTTATTCGAATATTCATCGAAGAATTTCATAATCGATATTCGAAATTATGAGAGATTTTGGGATGTGAAGAACCTAAATGAACTTTCTATCAAACTTGTTGAGACAAAGAAGCACGAAGCTCATTCAAGAGTCTAATTACTTTTAAAGTTAGTGTTGTTTCTTTCCGTAACAACGTCAACGGTTGAAAGAGCTTTTTTAGCAATGACTATCGTAAAAATAGATTACGTAATAGCATGAGAGATCAACTAATGAATAATTATTTGGTTACTTTTATAGATAAATATTTGTTTGTGGAAGTTAGCACGAATGTTGTTGTACGTCGATACCAAAATATGAGAACTCTTCGTGAACAATTGTAGTCATCTTTATGCACTATTAATTTGTAATTTGAATTTTCTATGACTTTTGAATATAGTTTTTGATGACTTATTCAATTTACACTTGAATTATATATGATTATATTTATTGTCGATCGGTGAACTACCAAATATAAAATCTTGGATCCATCATTGACCACTTGTGTGTAAACCCAAGAAGACTTTCTATGGCTTTCGACAAATCCCACGAAATTGGTTCCTCAAATTAAAACCTTTTCTATACAGTCTTAGTTTTATAGCATCTTCAGTTGATACATCCTTATTTGTTCTTAAGAATGATTTTGAGGTGTTGTATCTTGTTGTTTATGTCAAGGATATACTTATAGCTGGTACATATGAATATCATATTGTGCATGTTATCACCTATTTACATAAACAACTCTCTTAAAGATTTAGATGCATTGTGGTTCTTCCTAAGAATTGAAGTGCATGAGATTCATGATGGCTTACTTTTGAACTAGAAGAAATATGCCCTTGAATTACTTACAAAAACTGGTCAGCTCGATTACAAGGTTTTATTCTACACCAATAGTTACATACCCTAAGCTCAGTAGGCATGATGATGATCGTTTGAGTGATGCCCAAGTAGTGAGGTCTCATAAATGGAGCACCATGAGCGATTGATCAAGGCTCCCAACCAACCTAGGGCTCTTAAAAATTAATTACTTTTATTTTTTAAATCTTATTTTTTAATTTATCAAATGAATAAATTAATGTTGGAGTATGCCCAAAGACCAATCATGAGATGGTTGTAAAAGACATACTTATTTTATCATGTTTATTAATATAGAGCCATTATTATTTTTCAGTCTTATTCTGTGCATTTATAAATAAACTAAATTATAATAAAGTTCTTACAATAATATAGTTATTCTTGAATGTCCTTAGTCGGGTATTATTGTGGGCATGGACAACAATAATATATTAAGACTAATATGTTGTTGATTGATGACAAAGTGTTGTCATTGACATGAAGATGTCAAAATCAATACATAAGTATGTGTTAGAGAATGACATATTGGACTAACCCGCTATGAGCATGTTTCTTGGATTATTATGTGACAGTCACAACATAGCTCATAGTGATAACTACAT
Source organism: Hibiscus mutabilis (assembly GCA_019671005.1). Classification (NCBI taxonomy): domain Eukaryota; kingdom Viridiplantae; phylum Streptophyta; class Magnoliopsida; order Malvales; family Malvaceae; genus Hibiscus; species Hibiscus mutabilis. Next base: position 28,021,818 of record CM033751.1, read on the forward strand.
GTATGATCCTCGGATTTGAGATCATCATTATTTCAACATGGTGAGTGACATATTTTGATGTGGTCAAACGTGTGTCGTAACTAACTACACTATAAAGACCAATATTTGATATGTCACAATCTATGTAGCAGAATATGGTTGATCAAGATAGGATTTGTCCCTCTTACATAATAGGAGTAATATCATAGGCCACTTGATTGAGTGAGACTAGAAAATGCATGGCCATACTCGAATAAATTGATATAAGATATCATAGTTATTCGTTTATAATAGTCTACTCAAGATATCAAGAAATATTAGATGGACTATACAAGTGTGACTATTCCATGACTTGTGTTCGATCTAGATATGAGGACAAAAGGATGCAATACGTGAAAAGAGTTAATCACGAAAAAGGTTATGTCGAACCACAACTTCCTGTAACTTAGGTGCAATGATGCATTGCTAGATGTCACTCATTGCTTGTAATATTAGAATTGTTCAAGATATTACTGCTAATGTTACATGAACCTACAAGGATCACACCATATGATTAAAACGAACAAATATCGACTAGATAGCATGTGTACAAACTTGTTGTGCACGTAATAAGTAAAAAACCGAAATTATTATAATTATTGTAATTATAGATAATCTTGTTTATATATATTTTAATACTAGATAATTATTGTAATTATCAAATACTATTAAAATATATATATATCTAAAGAAACCTAATTAAAGTAGAATCAGATTTTACATATTTAATTATATTCGGTTAAATATATTGTATATTTAATGAATCCGAATTTAATTAGAATTAGGTTTTTGAATGCTATATAAAGGCATAAGGTCTAGCAGTCGAAAATATGCCTCTTGCAAAAAACCTTTATAACAGTTAGAGAAGTAAAATATTGTTCGTTTCATTCGGGTGGACTGCGTAGAGGTTGGCACGCTGTTGTGACGACTTGGATTCGATATCGTGCTAGAAGAATTGGATTGTTTAAAATTTAAGGTAACGTTTCATCCCTTTTCACCTTGGATTCGTCCCTCATACATGGATCACGGGCATAATACGCCGGATAATTTTTCTGCTGCGTCATGGGGTGTACCGACGTTTCCCTACAATTAATCTAACAATAATTTTTTTATCAATAATATAACGGTAAAATTTAATTTTCTTTCTGAAAGTTTAAAATTTAACTTTGTTTCCCAAAATTTAATTCTATCCTAATTTAATTCTCTGATATTCTTCTTCAATCTAACGACAAAAATGATACAATATTCTTCAAATTTTTTGTATTTATTGTTCAAAATCAAGCTCCATATCATACCCCGCAATTCAATTCCTTCAAATTTTCTTAACAAAATAATAAAAATAATATGGTTAGCAAAGTTTAATCATGTTTCTATGGTTTATTAATGAAATATTAAATTAATTGTTTAAAGTAATGAGATATTATTTCGTTTTATAGAGATCTATTTTTGAGTTTTCGGGCCTCAAAAATGTTTAAGACGGCTTTGTGGCCAAGGTTATCGAAGTGTGATGGGAGCACTTCAATACACTTGTTATACACGGTCAGATTTGTTTTATGCCGTCAACAAATTTTCTCAATATATACAAAACTTTACTAAAGTTCATTGGCAGGTTGTGACATGAATATTATATTACTTGAAGGGCACTCTTGATCATGGATTATGATTTTCCCTACTCTCTTTTGTTAACAAGCATTTTCGATGCTGAATGAGACAGTGATGTTGATGATAGGAGATCCACCTCAGAGTATTGTGTTTCGTTGGGGTCACATCTTATCTCTTGGAACTTCAAGAAGCAATGAAGAGTTTTACGCTCGACTGTAGAAGAAGAGTACAAAAACTTGGCTGATACCGCTTTTGAGACTCTTTGGATTCAATCTATTTTAGCAAACATGGGGGGTTCGGTTGCATGATGTACCCAAAGTTTATGTAATAACACTTGTGCTATCTGTAATAACCCATTTCACCCAAACCAGTACCCATTACCCAAACCAAATCAAAAACCAATTAACCCGACCCGGATCCAAACTTAACCCGACCCGGCCCGAAACCAAAAAAAACCCTAACCCTAATGCCATTAATCCACCCGCCGCCGCACTTTCTGCCGCCGATCGTCCACCGTCGCCGTTCGCTATTTCCGGCGACCAACCCCAAACTATAACCACAAACACCATAAACCCTAAATTCTAGATTACAAACCCTAAACCAATCCAACCAAAACCCTAAAATTAAACAATCAAATCTATCCCATGCCACTACCCGATACACCCATGCCTCTGACCACCAACCATACCTTGTCTTCAAACAACCCCATAAAATCCTGCTTGAATCCGGCCATCCATCTAGATCTGTATATTAAAAAAAAGATGGGGTGGTTATTGTTAGATGGGTTATAAAAAAATCAGAGAGTTAGGGGGAGGATCCGAAAAATTGTAAGGAAAATCTCAATAAAAAGTCAGGTTTTTGAGTGAAATAAAAAGGGTAACTTCCATATCTTGCTTTTCTACATGTTTCGTTTGTCTTTTCGAATCTGAGAACAAAAAATTTTACTAAGGTTTTGGTGTGAAAACCATTGTTCGTTCTTTAGTTTTAAAATTCTAGATCAAAAAGAAATAGAAGCTTACCGATAGTTTGAAGGTGTCGTCGTTGCCGTTCGGGTCCACACAGTGAAGCCGAGCCGCCGATAATCGGCATGCAATGGCCGGCCGAGTGAGGGAGTAGCGCCGTCGGCCGTCTAAAGTTGAGAGAGGAGAGTTGGGTTTTTTTTAGATTTTAGATTTTATTTTAACTTATATTCGAAACAAACAATAACCTCATATGTATGTTTGAGCCAACATCTAAAACGACACAATTTGGTGTCCTTGTTTTATGAAAATGGTTAAATTTCGCCAGTGGTCCCTCTCTTTTCTCCCTCTTTCGTTATGACCATGGGATATTTCTTTCCTTAGTCCTTCTGTTTGTTTTGCATTCTTAAAATCGTCTTTTATTTATTTTTCTTTAGCTTTCAAGTTTTGTTTTATTTCAATATGGTCACTTTATTTCTATATTTAGTTTTCAGCAGTATATTTCTGTTAATTTACATTTATTTCCTTGCATTTCGCATTTGCTTCATGTTAGTCCCTTTTGTATTATTCTAGCCATGCATTTTATATTTGTGCATTTTAGCCCTTAACATCTAGTTTCATGATATATTTTATATTGTTCCATGCATTTTTATATGATCCATGCATTCATATTAGCATTATTATTATTGTTGTTGTTATTATTATTATTATTATTATATTTTAAGTTAGATTAATATTCATGCATGTTTTAGAGTAGTGTTTTTATGTGTTAGAATGCATTTTTATGTGATAGATTAATGTTTATGTATGTTGGATTAGTAGGTTATGATGTTAGTGTTGATTTTTTATTGCATTGTATTTATTTATGTTTATGTTTGCTATGATCTAAGATTGCATTTTGGAAATATAATTGTCAATGCGGTGCCCTTTTATTCGAGTGTAAACGGGGCCAGTATCAAGCGTAGTGATAGTGGTTGGGCGTTTACTCTCGAATAATGGGGCCTTTAAAATCTACTCGCACATATAACCAAATTTTAATTTAATCGTCACTTTAATCCTAAAAGTTTAATATTAATAAAGCGGTAATTATTAAAGTACCAATTTTGGGCGGTGTGGGGGTGCTAATCCTTCCCCATCCGTAACCGACTCCCGAACCCATCCATTTTAAATCTCTAGTTTTTACGGTGTCCGGCCTACCTAAGTTGCCGGTGGCGACTCCATTTTTAAATAAAACACGGGTTTTTCTAAAACCCCGCGGAAGAAAATATTTTCAAAACTAAAAATAATAAGAACCAACGTTTTTTAGCGCGAAAAGGATATCGCTACAGATGGCGACTCCGCTGGGGAAATTTTTGTTTTTCAAAAACAAATGAGAGTCGAGCTTTTTTCAAATAATTACCGCTTTATTAATATCGAAAATTCCGGATTAAAGTGACTATTAAACTAATATTCGGTTATAATTGCGCGTTTATTTTAACGCATTTAAAATTTGGCATATAAACCCGTATTTTTTAAGTGGGGGGAAAACGCTAATGCTTTCGTAGAGATATTGTTCTCCAGTGTAGGCCTAGCAAGTACCTTCGGGGCTCGAGTACCTTATGCTTTCGTAAGGATATCGTTCCTTCGTACAGGCATAAGCGAATAGGTCCCCTGAATTGAACTCGGTTGAAAGAAGCCTATAATGGGTGATGACCGGGGGCCTTGCTACTCTTAGTATAGGACAGCAAGGACAATTCGGGTACCTCTTAGTACCAAAACTGCATATAGTAAGCTGTAAGAGCCAACCCTTTAGAGCCATGTGAAACTCTGCCCGATTAGTGGTCACCCTATTTAGGCTCTGGTGCCTTATTTCTTGTTTATGTATATTTTTTATTACTATATTTTTGTTATATTTATCATTTGTTTTATTTAATCATTTTATTTGGTAATAACTCGTTTCATCTTTATTTTATTCTCATCGCATCGATTTCATCTGCATCATTGCACAACATCATCGCAATCTTAATTTTGCATTGCATTCACATAAATCATTTTGCATTTAAGACACATTTCGCATATAGATGCATCAATCTTAAAATCGATCCTCGGGATGTCCCGTGTCATTAATACAAGAGAAAGCAAAGTCGGCCAATTCAGCACCATTACCAAACCTCCACAAGAACTCAAGCTGAGGGCATCTCTCGACAAGTGCCAAATTCCAACACTCACCATTCACTCTCCATCACCGAAATTAACCCACCACCTTTCATCCTTCAAAAATCATTCACACTCACCATTTCCAACCGAAAACACAATAAAGTTTTTTCCATCTCCACTACCATCGCTACCTATCGACCAAAATACTCGATCAGAGAACCCTCATTTCACGGCCTGAACCCTTATGATTGAGTCCTTTCGAACTCTTGACTTACCATCGCCCGAAAACCAAGCCCTTCAACTCTACCATTCTACCCAAAGCCATTAAAAAATTGAAAGCCGAGCAAACCTTTGCTACCCTTTTTTTGGAATCATACCTCCACATCTTTTACAAACATTATGCCTCTAACAAGGTCCAGTCCGGGGGCATTCTTTGCGAAGGTTCAACCTTCATTACCGAGTCAAACTCTTGCATCACTGACCATAGTCTACAAAATTGCACTTAATCCAAAATAATATTAATAATGAGATTCCAGGAACCAACATGACAAATCCTAAACCCAACTTAAGAGGCAATGTAACGCGTTCACGAGAGCACTAAAAGTCATCCAAAAAGACGACAATGCAACTCAAAGTTGAAACATGCTACAAAGGCATTCCCAGAACAATATGTAAAAGTTGGGGGGCACCCAAACAGGAAAATGAGTCCAAAGAAGATGTTCGAAGCCGAAGGAGGTTGGGGCACCGCCACACAAAGGACCAAGATCCCGACATGACCAGTCGAGAATCAGGGGCATCCCTTTGAAGACCAAAAAAATCAAATCATGTCGCATTCATGCATTAGTTGCATTCATCTTGCATTGAATCATTCTTGCATACATCATACATTTAGATTAAGTGCATACACCGAAGCCACCATGCATTTAGGCATAAAATTAATGCATTTTTTCTTACAAAAAGGTTCAAAATAAACCAAAGAACCTCAGCCATTGGGGCAACAACACAACTGCCAACCTCTAGCCATAAAGAAGGCCAAACACAAAGGGGATGCTGAAGCATCAATAAAAGGTAACAATGACAAATTTTGTGAACATTTACTGATTAATGTTTTTCCATTTTCAGGTCACACCTCTATGCCAGTAGAGCCGCAGAAGTAGCATTTTCAGATCTTGCCTTCATCATTATTGATAGGCCAACATTTCCAGATTTTGCTTTACCGCTGATGGTGCAGCAGTATAGACATCCTGAAGATCTCGTTTCTCCGTTGATGGTGCAACAGATCCGAACCTTTCCCCAAGCAGATCGAATTTCTATTCAGGTCTTGTTTCTCTGCTGATGGTGCAACCAGACCTAATTTTTCTCGAGTCTTACTTCTTTGTACAGTTCAAGAAAAAAAGGAAAAATATCAAAAAAAATAAAGTTGAAAAAAATTAGAAAAAAATAAAGTTGAAAAAAATAAAAAAAAAATCAGTAAAAAAATCAAAAATGAAGTGAAAGAAAAAATGAATGGAAATTCAAAAGAAAATTTATCAACTTTTATCCCCCGATCTAGTCTTTCCGCTGATGAAGTGGCTAGGTACAAGCTATCGTCATCCTCTGATCATGCTCTCCGCTGATGGTGTAGTCGGTTCCAGGTCGTCATTATCAGATCCTGCTCTCCGCTGATGGAGTGGCTAGGTCCAAGCTGTAGTCGTACTCTGATCCTGCTCTCAACTGATGGTGTAGTCGGTTTCAAGTCGTCATTGGTCAATCTAGTCATCCGCTGATGGAGTGGCTAGGTCCAAGCTCTCGTCGCCCTTAGATTCTGCTCTTCGCTGATGGTGTAGCCGGTTCTAGGTCGTCATTGTCCAATCCAGTCCTCCGCTGATGGAGCGGCCAGGTACAAGCTATCGTCGTCCTCAGTTCCTGCTCTCCGCTGATGGTGTAGCCGGTTCTAGGTCGTCATTGGTCAATCTAGTCATCCGCTGATGGAGTGGCTAGGTCCAAGCTCTCGCCGCCCTTAGATTATGCTCTCCGCTGATGGTGTAGCCGGTTCTAGGTCGTCATTGTCCAATCCAGTCCTCCGCTGATGGAGTGGCCAGGTACAAGCTATCGTCGTCCTCAGTTCCTGCTCTACGCTGATGGTGTAGCCGGTTCCAGGTCGTCATTGGTCAATCTAGTCTTCCGCTGATGGAGTTGTCGGGTCCAAGCTCCCGTCGTCCTAATCTTGCTCTCCGCTGATGATGTAGCCGATTATTGGTCGTCATTATCCGATCTAGTCCTCCGCTGATGGAGTGGCTAGGTCCCAATTGCTGCTATCCTACTTATCCGCTAATGGTGTAGTAGGGTTCCAGTTAATGTTCTGCTTCTCCGTTGATAAATCCAACTTTACTGATTTTCAAGTCCTTTTATTAATGAAAAAAGCAGAAAAAGAAGAGAAAAAGAGAAAAAATAGTAGAAAAAGAAAAAAAATAAGAAAAATAAAAAAAAAGAAAAAGAAAAAGAAGAAAAAAAAAGAAAGAGGAAAAAAGAAAAAAGAAAAAGAAAAAAGAAAAAAGAAAAAGAGAAAGAAAATAAAAAGAAAAGAAAAGAAAAATGAAAAATCAAAATTTATCAACTTTCATCGCCCGATCTAGTCCTCCGCTGATGGAGTGGCTAGGTCCAAGTTGTAGTCGTCCTCTGATCCTACTCTCCGCTGATGGTGTAGCCCAGGTCGCCATTATCTGATCCAGCCCCTCCGCTGATGGGGTGGTTGAATCTATGTTACCAACGTTCTCCGATCTTACTTCTTCGTTGATAGAATAGTGAGGTCTAACATCTATCTTTTGACCCGATCTCTTTGTCGGTATTGTAGCCAGGATATTTTTACTCTCATATTACCGTGATGAAAATAAATAAATAAAAAAGAGAAAAAAAGAAGAAGTTGTCAGTTTTCTGGTCTTGTCTTTTCATCAGAGTTGTAGCTGGATCAGACATGGGAACTTTCATCCTCCGATCCTGCCTCTTCATTAGTGTTGCAGCTGGATCAAATTTTGTAGACCCTGCATCTTCATCGGTGTTGCAGCTGGGTCAATTTTCCTTTAGGTATTAGCTTATTATCAATAATGTAGCTAGTTGGACTCATTTTGCCTCCCCAACAGACAACCCCCAGTTTGAAGAATTTTGCTCCCCAAGAGTGACAAGGTAGATCAACCAAGACAAGAAAGAAGACGCATCAAAAAGAAAGAAGATCTACAGGAGAACGAAGACGTACGTCAAGAGGGGACGACCAGCAGACAGGATGAAATGGGTCATTTTTAGTCTTTGCTTCGTTGCCGTTACACAACAACGAGCAAAGAGGGGCATCTGTAATAACCCATTTCACCCAAACCAGTACCCATTACCCAAACCAAATCAAAAACCAGTTAACCCGACCCGGATCCAAACTTAACCTGACCCGGCCCGGAACCAAAAAAAACCCTAACCCTAATGCCATTAATCCACCCGCCGCCGCACCTTCTGCCGCCGATCGTCCACCGTCGTCGTTCGCTATTTCTGGCGACCAACCCCAAACTATAACCACAAACACCATAAACCCTAAACCAATCCAACAAAACCCTAAAATTAAAAAATCAAATTTATCCCCTGCCACTACCCGATACACCCATGCCCCTGACCACCAACCATACCCTGTCTTCAAACAACCCCGTAAAATCTGGCTTGAATCCGGCCATCCATCCAGATCTGTATATTAAAAAACAGATGAGGTGGTTATTGTTATATGGGTTATAAAAAAAATCAGAGAGTTAGGGGGAGGATCCGAAAAATTGTAAGGAAAATCTCAATAAAAAGTCAGGTTTTTGAGTGAAATAAAAGGGTAACTTCCAGATCTTGCTTTTCTACATGTTTCGTTTGTCTTTTCGAATCTCAGAACAAAAAATTTTACTAAGGTTTTGGTGTGAAAACCATTGTTCGTTCTTTAGTTTTAAAATTCTAGATCAAAAAGAAATAGAAGCTTACCGATAGTTTGAAGGTGTCGCAGTTGCCGTTCGGGTCCACACAGTGAAGCCGAGCCGCCGATAATCGGCATGCAATGGCCGGGCGAGTGAGGGAGTAGCGCCGCCGGCCGTCTAAAGTTGAGAGAGGAGAGTTGGGTTTTTTTTAGATTTTAAGTTTTATTTTAACTTATATTCGAAATAAACAATAACCCCATCTGTATGTTTGAGCCAACATCTAAAATGACACAGTTTGGTGTCCTAGTTTTATGAAAATGGTTAAATTTCGACAGTGGTCCCTCTCTTTTCTCCCTCTTTCGTTATGACCATGGGATATTTCTTTCCTTAGTCCTTCTGTTTGTTTTGCGATCTTAAAATTGTCTTTTATTTATTTTTCTTTAGCTTTCAAGTTTTGTTTTATTTCAATATGGTCACTTTATTTCTGTATTTAGTTTTCAGCAGTATATTTCTGTTAATTTACATTTATTTCCTTGCATTTCGCATTTGCTTCATGTTAGTCCCTTTTGTATTATTCTAGCCATGCATTTTATATTTGTGCATTTTAGCCCTTAACATCTAGTTTCATGATATATTTTATATTGTTCCATGCATTTTTATATGATCCATGCATTCATATTAGCATTATTATTATTATTATTATTATTGTTGTTGTTGTTATTATTATTATTATTATTATTATTATTATTATATTTTAAGTTAGATTAATATTCATGCATGTTTTAGAGTAGTGTTTTTATGTGTTAGAATGCATTTTTATGTGATAGATTAATGTTTATGTATGTTGGATTAGTAGGTTATGATGTTAGTGTTGATTTTTTATTGCATTGTATTTATTTATGTTTATGTTTGCTATGATCTAAGATTGCATTTCGGAAATATAATTGTCAATGCGTGTCCTTTTATTCGAGTGTAAACGGGGCCAGTATCAAGCGTAGTGATAGTGGTTGGACGTTTACTCTCGAATAATAATAAGAACCAACGTTTTTTAGCGCGAAAAGGATATCGCTACGCTATCTCTATGGCCATAAATTCAGTGCTCCATGCAAAAACTAAACACGTTAATCTCGATTTGCATTTCGTACAAGAAAAGGAGGCAATGATTTTTTAAGTTAATTATATTCCTGCTTGTTGTCAACTGGCCGATATCTTAACTAAATCTCTTATTGTTCAACACTTTGAGCTGCTTCGCCGAAACCTGAATGTGCCTAATTCTCTAGAGGGAAAAGCAAAAGTAAAATAGGAAACATTGAAGTAACAACTGGCAGCTCATTTGTTAAAATTGTTAGGTTGTTAAAAATGTTTTAAGAGGGAAATTTATCTTTCTAGAAGGAGCTCTCAGTTAGGATAACACCAGTGAGGGTAACAAACAAGAGAAAAGAAAATAAAAGAGGAAGAAAGGATAACCGACAAAGAACTTTTATTATCTTTCGGAAATATCAATTCTGCTTACATTAGAAAGAATAAGCTTAGGCTTTTATAGACCCAACTAATTCAAAACTAACTAAATCAAGCTGGCCCAAGTCAGTTACAATTGACTAACAAATTTGGGTTCACATGTTACTAGAAGATACCCTATTACTCAAATATTTTCTCGATTTTCTCCTATTCTTGAAGCTCCTGTAAGTCAACAACTCCAAGCTTCTTTCTCATATTCGCAAAACAAGCTGGAGGTATGGGTTTAGTTAAAATATCAACAATTTATTTAGATACAGGGACATAATTGACTATGAGTTACCCAGCGAGAACCCTTTCTCGAACAAAATGCAAATCAATTTCAACATGCTTCGCACAAGCATAGTGAGTGAAATTTACAACCATTGAAACTATGAAAGTGTTGTCATACCATACTACGGGTAATCCAGAAATAGACACCCCAACTTCTTTCAACATTTGCTCTATCCAAACAAGCTCAGAGACAGAATTTATTCAAATTGCTCAACATAGCTAGACTGCTCAACAGGGCAGACATATCAGCATTAGAATCTAAGCCTAATGTAGTACTAGAGTTCTGAATTGAAGAAAAGACAAACACAGTTTTCTAATCAGGCACAATAACAACATTGGCAGATGTAACAAATTGACTACGAAAATTAGACTGTCGAGCATCAGCATCAAGAAGAGTGGTGTGAACAAAACAAACACTAGAAGGTGCGACCCCAGCAGTGAGAACAATGATAACAGATTCATATTCAGGAGGCAGACCATTTAAAATTGCAGTAATATGCCCATGCTCAGAAATAACCTCACCACAGTTAACCAAATTATCACATATAGATTTAATTTTCATCAGGAAATCTCTCATACTAAGTGTACCCTTCTTTTGTGAATGAAGTAACCTCCTAATATACATGAGTCTAGATGTAGTCTTGCCACTGTAAATCCTATGTAATGTATTCTAAATTTTAGATGCAGTGTTAAGACCAATGAGATGTGGAAGAACATTCTCACTAACAGTTGAGAGCAACCAAGTAGTAAGAGTATCATCTTATTCCTCAAACAACTCAAAATCAAGATTTATACTCGATTATTCTGTGTTATATACTGAGGAGGAGCATTAACTTTACTATCAATGAATTTCTAAAGCCTAAGAGTTTTAATTATCAATAACACATGTTGATGCCATAACAAATAGTTATGATCATCAAGCACCAAATTGATTTTTTTTGTAGAAAATAATCGAGATGTATTAGTGCTTACTTTAGATCTATGAACAATATTATTTTTAGAACTGTAAACAGAATTATTAGTAGCATGATGAGTGGATTCTTCAACAGTCATGATGCACAAAACAGATAAGATCACATCCAGGCAACAAATCCAAACAGATCTCAACCACAAAACTTCAGAAAAGAAGCACAGATCTCAGCCACAACACTTCAGAAAAGAGAAACAGGTCTCAACTACAGATCATACTTAGAGAAGACGAACAGACAACGATTCTAAGGCAAACCAAAAGAAAAGATGCACAAAAACAACAGAGCTAGAGAAAAATAAGAATCGAACAAATTTTTCAAATAGATGACAACAACAAGAAAAGATCACAATACAAACAGCCAATCGAGCAGAAGAAACAACGATAAAGAAAATCACGGCAAAAAAACAAAAAAGGAAGGTCAGATCTCACCAAATCAAGAGCCAAATTAAACAACAATTCGAAAAATCACAGAAAATCCAGCCATCACGAGAAAGAAAACACCAGAATCACCGGTGATTAGTTATCAGAATCTCTGATACCATGTTAGGATAACACCAATGAGGGTAACAAACAAGAGAAAAAAATAAAAGAGGGAAAATGAATAACTAACAAAAAAACTTTTATTATCTTTCGAAATTATCAATTCTGCTCGCATTAAAAAGAATAAGCTTGGGCCTTTATAGACCCAACTAACTCAAGATCCGGAAGAAAAACCTGCAAGAGTAAAAAGAAACTCGCTTCAGATTAAATATCCACTTATTTTATTTAAAATTATAAAATTAAAAGAGAAATGATAAAGAGATGTTTGAATATGAGTGATCTTGCTATGCCACCGACGACGAGACAAGATCGGGAGATTGGATCAAGCTATGACTCTGACGAAGAGGCATGATCCAGTGATTAGGTTGCGATCAAGCTACAATTCTGATGAAGAAGCATGATCTGAGAGATTAGAGGTGATCAAGCTACGACTCTAACGAAGATGCATGATCTGAAGAGTTAATGGTGATCAAGCTACGACTCTGACAAAGGGGCATGATCTGAAGAGTTAGTAGCGATCAAGCTACGACTCTGACGAAGAGGCATGATCTGAAGAGTTTTGATCTGCTACACCACTGACGATAAGTCAAGATCTGAAGATGGATTTGATCAAGCTACAACTCTGACGAAGAGGCATGATCCGGTGGATAGATGATCTGTTACACCAATGACGATGAGTCGAGATCTAAAGAAAAATGATGATCCGCTGCACCACTGACAATGAGTCGAGGTCTGAAGAAAAATGATGATCCGCTACACCACTAACGATGAGGCAAGATCTAAAGAAAAGAGATGATCCGCTACAACAGTGACAATGAAGCAAAATTTGAAAAAAAGTTTGATCTGATGCACCACCAACAACGAGTCATGCTCTGAGAGTAAATGTGGTAGATCCGCTACACCACTGACGATGGGAAGGACTTGAAAAATAGAAGTAAACAATAGTTAGTGATTGTTCAATCAGAGTTTGAGTTTAGATTTGACTTTCTTTGCTTCGAGGTCTGCCATTTCATGTTTGGTGTTGTTATACTCCTTCTTTGAGGTTTGAACTTCTGTTGGTCCAACTTTTCTTCGCGGCTGAGGGCTTGTCAATTTGTTTTTGTCCTCCATGATTGAGGTTTTTCATCATGAACCTGTTCGTTACGCATGATTGAAGTAAATACACTTAGCATGAATGCATCTAACTTGGTGTGTATGCATGTAACGCGAATACATGATGAGATGAATGGCATGATGTTGATATGGATGGCATGTAATGCAATTGGCCATGATGTTGACTATCAAAGGGATGCCCCATGACGTTCTGGCCATACTGACGGCTTGGTCTTGTTCTTGCCCCGATTCTGTCTTGTAGACTAGATAGGCTGTTGTCTTGTATGCACCGATGCCCCAACCTCTTGTGGGTTTGACCATCTTCTTCTGAAATGTTACCTTTCTAGGTGAATGTCAACTAGTAAATGCTTTTTTTGAGCTGAGGTATCAATCTGAGGGCTCATTTATGGTTAGTCCCTGAACTTTTAAGCTTCTTTGTTAGTAATGCAAAGAAAACTTTTTGTTTCAAAATTCAGACTACATGTTCTGAATTCAATGTGAGATGCTTATTAAAAAAATTGAGTTTTTCTTTTCAGATTGTGAATATATCAAGCAATACTGGATGCCCTGAATATCAAGTGCACGAGCAACACTGAAATGACTTACCGAGGATTGTCCCAAGCAAATCCTGTGTCTAGGAGGCCTCGAAAGCTGAATTGATGTTTGAAGATGTGAAGTGTGTTTTAAGTCATTTCGGTGCTTAACCAACTTACCTTTGGCAGATTCATTTATTTTTGTCTTATTGTTGTTTGGGGAATCTAATTCATCACATTCCTTTGGCTCGAAATAAATGATGGAGCAAACAACAAGTTCCCGAGCTACTCAGCATTGTCATGATTTTGAAAATATTACCATCACTCATGAAGCGAAGGGTTTCGATTAGAATGAGCTTCAGTGGAGTGCCCCAAAAGTTCCATACTCTTATCTGAAAAATATTTATTACCAGGTTTCGAACATTGGAGTGCTTTTTAATTAATTTTGAAAAATGCCTATTAACAAGCTTTGAAGTGCTTTTTGAAAAAGACCTATTACCAACCTTTAATCATTAAAATGTTTTTGAAAACACCTATTACCAGGCTTTAAACATTAAATTGCATTGATTTGTTATTATTTATAGTCCTTAATTTGAGATGCGAATCACATATTCATAATCTCCGCAGCTTAGGATTTCAACTAGACACAGGTTATTCAGGCCCAACATTCGGGTCAAAGTCAATGTCCCTTGTGCAATTGATATACGGGGACTCAAGAGACAAGTATATACACAAAATGAAGAGAGAGTGGAATAACAAAATACATCATTTTATTGAAAATTAAAGCATATAGTCTTAGGCCCTTACAAAAGATCAACACCGCATTTGGGCTTAGGCCATTGGATTTGATTTACATGCATTACCTAAAAGAAGTTAAAAGCAACAAGGAACCTACTGAGATTGTTTAGCTTGGTATCTAGATATGGGGGCAAGACGAGTTCATTCCTCAAAGAACTACATCTATCATCGATCTTGCCAGTCTTGACAGCATTCTCAACGAGCTCACCGGATAACACAAGATTGGCAAAGTTGGTAGTCGCGTTGCCTATCAAGCGACCCAATACTGGACCCTCCAAAGTTTGGACGAATGTGACCACCGTCTCTCTTTCACTAAGCGGGGGTTGAACTTGAGTTGCCATGTCTCTCAAATGTTGGGCATACTGTCTAAAGCCTTCATTTGCCTTTTTGTTTCATGTGTTGTAAGGTCCAACGGTCTGGCACTATGTCACTAACATGTCGGTATTGTTCTAGAAAAGCTTTGGCCAAGTCCTTCCATGACTTAATCTGGTACTGGTTGAACTGATTGTACCATTTTGTGGCAGATCTTAAGAGACTGTCTTGGCAACAGTAGATCAGCAGTTTGTCATCTCTTACATACTCTGTCATCCATCGGCAGAACATTGTGAGATGTGCACGAGGACAGCTCGTTTCATCGTACTTTTTTAATTTTGAGACCTTGAACTTATGAGGTAAAACCAGATTCGGGACAAGGATGAGTTCATGGGCCTCAAATCCAACGAATGTGTCCGTTACCTCCATGGCTTCCATCTTTTCGCTTGCACCGATCCTCGATCTCTTTAGAGGTTTTCATTCTAGGTCTCTCAATTTCAATTAATTGGTCCATCTCCGAGATAAAGTTTTTGGCTTGATTGTCCCCGAGCTTAACTTCTGATGTGAAGGGTAAATTGATGGGGAATGAGGCACCGGCCTGATGGAGTGGTGCCTTCCCACGAGAAAGTATTACTTGAGGATTTGGTTGCCCCCTAGCAGGAGGAGGAGTAAAGCCTGGCGGATATGTAGGATACTCATTCCCATCAGTGGGATTAGGGTTTCCTGTAGGATTTACAACAGATGTCTCTCCTTGAACGGGAAGCTTAAATTCGAGTATTTGGGCAATTTGGCCTAGCGTGTCTTGTTGAGACTTTTTGAACTGCTCTACCATGTCTTGCCTTTCCTTAGCTAACTGCTCTTCCATCTTTCGGGCCAAATCCATTTACCTGTCACTTTGGGTTTGTTCAAGCCGATCTAACCTCTCTTCGTCAACCATCTTGGATTTTGTCGGGTTCTGTAGGGATGCTGAATTGTCTGAATTTTCCTTTGATCCAGAATCACTGTCACGGGACATCTTAAAAGTCAGTCTTGATGTTTTCAAAATGAATGCATATAAATGCAGAATAGATGCCCTAAATGCAAAGGTATTAATGGAAAAATGAATAATTTAATGTAATCAAGATGTCATGCTATCGTAATGCAAAGAAATGAGATTGATGACAATGCAATCACCGTAAAATGAGTGCATGAATGAATGCAAAAGTGTTGATTGAAGAACATTCTCATTGAGAGGCTTTTCATAATGTAGATCGAGTTTCATTGTGACGAGAAAAAGAGAATAAGGGCGTCTAGATTAGCATTTGCCCCACTCGGGCTTCGAAATCCTTTAACTCATCATTATGGACTATTTCTCCCATTACGAAAGCCCTCAATTTTGAACTGTTCTCGAATCAACACTTTATGTGAAAATGATTAGCAAGCGACACAAGAAGAGTTTGTTAGTAGCAAATATACTATAAAGAATAAGAATCGAATAAACATCAAAGCGACCTAGCAGTATGAATTCTAGATTTCTATGGTTGTTCGCATGGCTCTAAAGGGGTGGGCTTCCTAGGTTCTCACACATGTGGTTTAGGTCCTAGATAGGGGTACTCGAACCTATCTCATTATCTACTAAGATAACAAGAACTTCGATTCTGGCCCATGACATGCTTACGAATCAGATTTGGTTCGAGGGAAAGCACGACCTAGTGACGTAGATGGCTGCTCACATGTCAAAAAGCGTGGATTTCGAGAGTGAATTACCGACCCGTGGAGGGCTGCTCACGTGGGTATGTGGCGTTTCACTCTCACTTAAGAGACAAAGCTCGGGTATAGAGCTTGATGAGTATGACGCAACACATATCGGTGATGCTTGAAGAATTAAATAAACAATTAATGCAAAGCCACTAATTATCAAAGCCCGTCGAATTAAAATGTATCTTTGAGAAAGAACAAATTAATTAAAGTCAATATGAATTTCAAAATTTCCATCGATTAAAGCAACGTGTGTTTTTTGGCTTAACTCTAAAAAATTGTCCCCAGCAGAGTCGTCAACTGTAACGACCCTTTTTAAAATTCAAAAATGTAAAGGTTCGAATCCGGGATCACTAAAAAGGAAAAATGTATTTGGTTTTGTGTTTTGAATTTTTTTTAATTTTTAGGGATATTTTTGAAAATTGTGAAAAATGGGATATTTGGGAAAATTGGTGAAAATTGAAAAAAGTTGGATTTTTAGGGATATTTTGAATAATCTTTGAAAGGGGGAATTTATTTTAAAAACAGGTTTTTATTTTGAAAACGAAGAGTTGGAGTCGCGAGAATTTATTTTAAAAACGTGTTTTTATTTTGAAAACGAAGAGTTGGAGTCGCCACTGGCCACTAAGGTAGGTCGGGCACCATAAAACCAGAGATTCTTTTAAAACGGGTTCGGGAGTTGATTACGTGTGGGAAAGGATTAGCACTCCCATCACGCTCGGAAAATCGGTACCAAAACAGACATTGCTTTTAATCGATGGAAATTATTGAGATGCAAAAATGGATTTAATTAACTGTTCTTAATCGAATATAAACCTTAATTGAACGGGCTTAATCAACTTAGTGGGTTCGAATTAATTATTCGTTTAATTAATAAGGTTGATTGTACATCGAACTGTAGATTAAACCGACATCGAATAAGCCCGACTGTCGTGTTAATTTACAGTTCGACTCGAGTACGTTACCTTTATGCATGATGCAAACAGTTAATAATGATGTCATGAATTATCAGAATTTTATTTCAAATTAAGGTTTACCTTCAGACGGTAAGAATTAATTCGAATATTTGGTCAACATCCAATGAACTAGGACTGTTTCGACACAAATACCGAAATTAATAAATAACTCCTCCTTTTTAAAAGTTAGATTAATTAATTAATGATGTGAAATTAAATATATTAAAAGTTAAATAAATGGCGAATTAATGTATGTCACAAAATATACAAATAAATAAAAAAAGGTAAATGCGAGAAATAAATACGATCAAAGTAAATAAATGTGAAAATTAAAGAATCCGAAAAAAGGACCGAATCGAATATAAAAATAATCGGAAAAGGACCAGATCGAACAATAAAAGGAAATGCAGAAATTAAATAGCAGAAACTTAAATGCGAAAAAGTAAAGTGCAAGAAATTAAATACGGGAAAGTAAATTGCGGAAAGATAAATACAATAAATTAAATTGCAGAAATTAGTGGGTTAAATGGCTATACTAAACGAGCCGTAATAATACGAGTCATTCCATGTTTCGGGTCACCGTAAGGCCGATTCGAACAAAAGAGCGATAATTAAATATATATACATATGAAATTGAAAAAACATATAATATTATAACATAAAATAGTAATATATACATATAATTATAATTAACGTATAACATATAATAACTAATACATAATATATGTAACATACTTACTAATATATATATAATACTATAAGTCAACCTAAAAGAAAATGAAACAAAATATAAAAATATACATAACACTGTATACCTATATATAAGGATTATAAAAATATATATATAAAACACTGTATACCTATATATATATATATATATAATAGGAAATACTGGAGACTCAACCGGTATAATTAAGGCAAAAGACATGCTTTGATATAAAGAGGAAACACGATAATTGAAAAAAAGGCAGTATTTAAAGATTTAAAAAAAAATAAAATACAGAAAACGGTTCCTTTTAGTTTGAAACCCAAACATTTCAGATCTTTCCCCATCTCATTCCTAAACACCTCTCGGCTAAATCAAACACAACCATGGCCCCTTTGCTCCGAACAAGAAAATACAGACCGTTCATCGGCAGTCTACCTCGCGGCGGTTCAAGCGGTGGCCGGAAATAGGTAAGCCCAAACAAGCCTCTCTGATTTTTGATTGAAAACTCGAACCCAAAAATAAACCCTAAACGTTAATCTTTGAGGGAAAAAACTGAAAATATCTTGTTGATTTTTGTTTTAAAAAACAGATTTTTACTCAAGAAGTTTTGTAAATCTCTTTGTTTTGAAAAAAATATTAAAACTCTAATTTCTGATTTTTTTAAAGCAATGAAGAAGAGCTTGGTTCTTCTTGTAATGTTATAAAATTAAAGAAAAAAATTCTAATTTTATGCCAAGTTGAAATAAGAATACCTAGAAAAGAGCTTTCTGATTTTTGTATTTCTCAAATGGTTGTTTTCTCCTCCTTTTTTACATTGTTATTCCAATGGTTTTATAGCCAAGATTTTAGAATTACAAAAATAAAACTAAAACCCTAGAAAAATTCCTACTGGTTATTGCTGAAATTTCTGCCTATTTGATGCTTTTGTTGACTTGTGCAGGTGGCTTCAAAGAGATGAAGGGGACCACTATGGTGTTGAATGCTGGTTGTATTTAGGGGTGTACATGGTAGGGGACCACTATAGTGTTGAATGCTGGTTGTATTTAGGGGTGTAGGTACCGTTTAGCTTAAATGGTCGGTTAACCGTTATAGCGGTCGTTAAATTTTGCTAATCATAATCTAACTATTAAAAAATAGTTAACCGTCAACGGTTAACCGTTAAGACGCGGTTAACCGACGGTTCAATTATAGGTTAACATATAACATATTACAATTTTTTCTCACATGTTCACTATTTTTTAAAAAAAATAATATAATTATCTTTTCTATAAATATTATATTAAAATATTTATAAAAATATTTAAATAAAGATATTCTAATCACTTACGCCATAATTAAAAAATATTTACATACTATAAAGTTTCAACACAAGACAAAGCACATAAGCTTCATAATATTTTAAAGTTTAAAAAGTTTGAAGCACATAACAATAACATTGTAGTAATACACCATTAAAATTCAAGACATAAAAGGGTGAATTGAGTTTGATAATTTTAGAAATAGGGTTTAGAATTAAAAAAAGGGCGTGTATATTTGTATCTAAGTTGATTTTTTAAAAGTTATTTTATATTTTAAATATATATATATAATTTAATAACAGTTAACCTATAGATTAAACATTAGTCAAAATTCATAACCGTAACCATTAACCATCATTTTTAACGGTTCGGTTAACCGAAACCGTTTAACTTTAACGATTCGGTTAATTAATCTGTAAAATGTAACGGTTTAACCGGTTAATGGTTACAGTTAACGGTTACGGTTAATTGTTACGGTTAATTATGCACACCCCGAGTTGTATTGGGTTTAATGAGATACTCGGGTCAGCTGGTGAACCGGGTTAGTAAATAAAATAAAAAATTAATATTATAAAAAAAATGGAACGGTGGTCGAAATGATCAATCCATTGATTTATTGTTCAATCGTTTGAACCAATAGTTCGACAATAATTAAATAAAAAAAGGAAAATAAAATTTTAATTTTCTTTGAAAAAACAATTTAACAAGTTAATAAAAATTAGAAAAGTTAATAAAAATTAATGAAAATACAAAGGACGTGATTTTCAACACACTTAGTCTTTTTCCTATTAAAATTGAAAATAAAACTATTTTTCCTTAAAAAAAAACTAGTCATGTTCTTAGTTAAAATATGCTCAAAGTTATTCATTTTTCGTAATTTTGAAAAACTAGTTCCATTTTTTAATTTTTAGAATTGGCTTAACTCAAAAATAAATATTTAAATTATATATTTTTAAATAAATATTTAAAATATTTTTAACTAAAATAAAAATAAATGTCTAACGTTTGGATCTTAGTTAAGTCTTTAGAATTCCGTCTTTTACTTGCTAGATTTATAAGCCCAATTGTTACGATGATATATGACATTTTAAAATTAAAAAAAAAATGTAACAGAAAAAGACAAAGAGGACTTGAATGGATTAGAAAATTTTCAACAATGTTAATGATTGAATTTAGAAATTTAAATATAATAACAGAAAGACTAAGCTCTGTCTGATTTCTAAAAATATTTCATGTTTTTACTTTTGAAAAAATATTTCATTTTGCTGAAAAGTAAAATAATGGTAAATAAAAATTAAAATTTTATTTCCAATAATTAAAATAAGAATTATGTTTGGTACCAATTTTTTATTACAGAAACAAGAGAGAAAATAAAAAAATATTACATTTACAAGGATTCGAGCCAATGTCAAAAGACTTGAATTTAAATTTACTAAAAAGAAATTTTTGTGTTTATATAGTTTGAATCCGTACTAATTTATTAAGTTGTAGAATCCTTGTTTTCAACCTTTTCAATTCTATTTTTTTATGGAAAAAATAAAATATTCTTTTATTATTCTTAATTTTCACATCTTTTTGACAAAATATATTTTTTAAGAAAATAAAATTTATTTTTTTTTTGAAATCAAGCACAAACTAAATTTCTAGAGTGTTCTCAAACCCCAAGTGCGGTTTGGGCCCTCCACAAAGAAGATGGAGGCATTCCCTTTTATGTTGTGTCGTCCCAAGAAAGCTAAAAGGCATCGGGTCTTGTTCTCTTTTTTATGGAAAGGGGATTTAAAATCTTGCACCTACAACCGCGTACAACGCATCATCGTAATACTCGCTAATTTAATTTTTGATGAATTATTTTAAAAAAAATCGACGAATCTAAAAAAAGTCTCAATAGAAAAAAATATTTTAAATATATATATATATATTTAAACAGTTTTTTTTTTACATAAATTGAAAACTCATTTATTCAAGATAAATATTCATTACAAGCCATAACAACCAGAGGTCAGCAAAAACAAGACAAAACACGAACCCAAATAGAATGATCGAACAACATATCGAGAAACAAATCAGAAAATAAGTTTTAAAACAAAGCCCTTCAAAAGTAAAAGGATGAGAGCCGCTAGTCATGACTAACAGAAGGTCGAACCCAGAGAATCCTTGGTATATACATAAATGTGTGTATATCAACTGTAGAGCTCCACATTCTACTTAATAAATTGTCATATATATATATATATATATATATATATATATATATATATATATATTAAAGTCCTTTGTAAAAGGAAAATTTCCCCATATGATAATAATCCTTCAAATTTAAATATACATTATTTATAGATAAATTATAATACATAAACCATATAGAGGCGGTAATTGGGTTGTTTAGATAAGGTTCGGATCGAGTCATTTTCAGGATGAGTTAATTTTTGGTTTGGGCTATTTTTGATTTAAGGTTCGATTCAGGTCGGACCGGGTCTATTTCTGATTTAGTTCGGGTAAAGTCATTTCAGGCTGGGTTGATTTTTGATTTGGATTGTTTTTTATTTGGGGTTTGATTCGAGTCTCGGTTAGGTCAATATCGGATCAAGTGGTTTTCAGGTTGAATCACTATCAGAACAGTTGAATTTTGGGTCGGTCAATGTCAGATCGGTCGGTTTTTGATTCGGATCAGTTGTTTTTTGAGTCAGGTCAATGTATGAAGATAGTCTTTTAAAATAGAAAAGTCTTTTAAAGGAGAAAATATGATATTAAACCATTAAACTATTACTAAAGATGGTTGTTAATTAGTAATATAATACAAAATGAGAATAAAACATACATATTTGAGCAAATTAAATTCAGGTTACTTTTGGTTCGAATTATTTTTGGCTCAAGTTAAATTGGGTACGAATTACTTTCAGTTCAATAAAAATTTAAATCAATTTTGATTCAATTTGTTTCAAATTTTGATCAAGTTTGTACCATCATATTTGCGTTAAGGTCAAGCTTGCACTGTCTAAAACCATATCATATAAATTTCTACAAACTACAAAAGAAACACTTGGAAAAGATATTATATACTTAAATCTAATTGAAATCTGAAATTTACATGTTAGATAAATTAATACTCAATCATGAATAAATCACTATATCTAAATAGAAAGTGAATTGTACAAATACCATTTACCATAAATGTAAAACATGCTTCTTTTTCTTCTTGTAAGATAATGTACATTGACCGTGAAGCATTTTTAGAGGTTTGTCCAGTCAAATTCGTTAATTTAGATGTTTGGTAAAAAGAGGATTATAATAGCGGATTGGGATGAAATCTCTCATTTTGAAAAAGCACCTTTTAAAAGTTTTTTGAGTTAGAAGTTTGGAAAAAGACTTATAAAGATTATTTTGTCATTAATAATTATAAAAGAATTTTTCTAAATAACATAATTTTAAATAACTAATAAATTAAAAAATAATTTCACAAATAAGAAACCAATATATAAATTAATATACATATAAATTTAATAATTAATAAAATTATATTTTAAATATGATTTCATAAATAAGAAACTAATTTATACATCTAATTTTATTAATTATTAAAATTATATTAAAAAGATAATTTCACAAATAAAAATTTAATAATTAATAAATTATTCAAATAAATATTGAATATAATCATATCTTTATGCGTCATTCTGTTTGTTCAAATAATCAAACAACTATTAGTTAATTTTATTAAACACTTTTATGCAATCAACTAATGTAATCTTCTAATTAAATCAACTAATACTATCAGCTATCCACTAATTGCCAAACAAGAACTATAAATAACTAATTTTTTAATTCTTAAATTTACAATAAATACATTTATTATGATGTTATCATGATTTATGAAAAAAGAAGTTTCACTAACATGACATCAAATAATTCTCTCTCATCTTATATCATGAATCACCCATTAAAAATATTTAAAAAAAATACTTTCTTGGTGCTATCTAGCTATACAAGTATATTGGCAGCCAGATGTGCTGTGGTTAAGTCAAAAAAATTTGGAATAAAATACAAGAGAAAAGCCCCCATCAATCACGTAAGGAATCTAATACCTCACTAACACTGTATATTTATTAGCTTCAAGCCCACAAACAATACCTACTTACCTTTCTTCAATTTCCTTCTCTACACCAACAAAATTACTCCTTCAACGTTTTCAATTCTGCAATTTCTTTAACAATGGCCAATGTAAGTAACCAATTTTTGTTTGTTTGTTTTAGTTTGATTCTCCATAAACAAAGGTTTCAAATATTTGTATAGGTAGTGGAACTGAAAGTGGGTTTACATTGTGACGAGTGTATCAAGAAAATCCTCAAGGCTATCAAGAAAATAGAGGGTAATTCTTCTTCTTTAACATGCCTGCTATGATTGTTATAAAACTCTAAAATTTTCTCGGGAAAAATTGACTTCTTATGATGTTAATGGCTGGCAGATATTGAAACATACAACGTAGATACCAAGCTGAACAAGGTTATAGTGACGGGCAATGTTACCGACGATGAAGTCATCCGAGTTCTTCAAAAAATTGGCAAACAAGCCACGACGTGGGGTTCTGATTAATTAACAGCACCATAGATTATCAATTTTGGCTTTTTTTATTGTTTTTCCCCTTCAATTTCTCATATAATATCTGGAATAAACAAATCATATTATATCCAAGTAATTCTATTATAGAGTATATATGTCTCTCTCTTTTGTTCGGAATTTGGGTGAAGTTAATTTCGTTTATTACAGAATTTAAAATTTACATACTACGATCTAAAGGGGAGATCTCTATACATAAAACATTACAAGCTGGAAAAAGAAAAGAGAGATCATTTAAAAAAGCTTGAAAATGGCCGTTGCCCGCACTACGAGACCTCCCATATCAACTCAGCACGAGTCGATTTACCTCGGTTGGTGAATGGTCCGTGGACTCACTTTCACATTCACTATCTTGGCTGCTTTCACATTAAACCTTGGTGGCTCAGTCACAACTCGGTCCTTCTGCCACTTCGATACTCGAACTGGTACTATTTTCTTTTGATTATCTCCCTCCTTTTCCTCCGCTGCAAAAAAAAAAGTGAGATCCGAGTTATATATAATTGACTCGTGGGATCGGGGTGAGTCGAATGAGTCAGTTACATCTAGGGTCGAGGAAACCGTCATCGTATTGGTCAAAGATGTCATCGAGGTCGTCGGGGAAGTGAAGATCGTCAACGTCGTCGTTTTGGGGGTCATGGAAGCGTTCCTGCAGCCAGTAGTCGCGGAAAGAGGGGGACGATTGGACGAGGGCCCACCATTGATCAGAGAAATCCTCGACCGTCCGATATGCCAATGGAACGAACGATGGAGCGTTGGGATTCAAAGTTGAGGATAATGATCGCTGCGCCAGAACCTCCATTTTTCCACTAAAAAAGTATTTTCAGTAAACCAGGAGAAAGAAAGTGCTTCGTGAAGGATAACTGGATAAGAACAACACTGAGTACATTCTGAATATATAACGGGAAGTTAACTAAATAGACATAGATTATTGTATTATTACATTCATGACACTATATTTTTATATTTTACTCATATTTTGATTTATTGGTCAAATTTATGTGGACGATCCCTATACTTTAATAAATTGTAAGATTGAGTCCATATACTTAAAAAATTAAAAATTAAATCTTAGTACTCTTTTTTATTTGAAAAATCCTAAACTAATCATTGACCCCGTAGCATTTCTCATCAATTTTTTCATCAGTATTCATGCAATTATATTAATTTTATAAATAAATCATTATAAACTTAATAAATAGACTTTAAAAGTGAACAAATTTCCAAAGAAAAAAACATTGGTGTCGATGATCGAACTAAATGTTTTAAATAAAAGAAAAAAAGTTTTAACACAGACTAAAGTTAGATGAATGTTTACCAACAAGTGTTGAATGCATTGGTAAGATACATTGCATTATTAAGGAGAGGACGCGAGTTCAAAACTTAGAGACGACATTGTTGGGAGTGACAGCCTCACACCCAGTACATGACTCGTACGATGGACATGCATATTACCAAAAAAAAGTTAAGTGAATGTTTGATTTATAAAAGTGAAATCATCGGTGTAATCAGGGAAGACAAAATTATCTGACCCCGATTTGCCTGGTGTGACTTGACCCGATCAGGTTTTTCTTCATAAATTTCGAGGATCGGGGCGGGGTGGGGCAGGTACTGAAAAAGCATTGAGTCGGGGTGGGGCAAATTCGGGTATAAGATAAAAATTCCTTGTTCCGCCCGGTATATTTTTAATTATATTTATTTATTATTTATTATATTTGTGAAAATACCGCTACTTTTAGGGATTTTAAGTTATTTTTTTTAGTTTGTGTTTATCGTCGATAAAAATTAATATTTTTTTAAATTTTCGGGTTGAGTCAAATTTATGAGTTGATATATCAAGATATGATAGATAAATTAATATTTATACATAAAGTGAGACGAGGATAAGTTTATAAATTTATAGGTTGATATGAGTTCGAGGGGCCAAAACTTCGTCCTACCCCGCCGTGTTGTCATCTTTATAATATTATTTACACCGTCAGGGTGTAATGATGGAACTAGATGTACCTTTTTTAAAGCAAAAATGTTGAAGAAGGTGAAATACGTGGCAAATGAGGAGGGGCAATAACG
Organism: Hibiscus mutabilis; assembly: GCA_019671005.1. Taxonomy (NCBI): domain Eukaryota; kingdom Viridiplantae; phylum Streptophyta; class Magnoliopsida; order Malvales; family Malvaceae; genus Hibiscus; species Hibiscus mutabilis. The sequence continues at coordinate 28,047,858 of CM033751.1, forward strand.
GAATTATAGAAGATTGCAACGTCCCCAAGGAAAACGATGAAAAAGGGAAGCTCGATCGTTGAGGTGTGAAGTGGGGTGGTGAGATGAAACTTCCTATGCTAAAAAAGAGGCTTTTGCTTTAGAAAAGAAACCAACAGCAAAGGGTGGTGTAAATGCTATTTGATGTTTGAAAGTTGAAACTTGCGCTGGGGTTTTTGCTTAGGCTTTTGGCAAAAAATGGGTGAAGAAAACGTGGATCTATTAAATCCGTTAGATTTTGATTTTAGATGTTATTATATCTAATCCCTTGGCCCAATGATTTGTCTGGGCTACTCCTATCTGATTGTAAAGGCTTGCCCGGTTGCACTTACTTAGTTGTCTCATACGTGGAATTAAAGGAAATATCTTATAAACATCATATCACATCCCTTGTGCACTGGGATGGCAAAGGGCATATAGGGGCTTGACTCGTGCAAATCAGTTTTTTTCGCTCAAAAAATATTAAAAACAATAAAAAAATACTTAAAAGTTTAGTTTTAAAATATTAATTTATCTATTATTTTAGCCCCTAAATCTTAGTTTATTAAAAGTTCGATTTTTCAACTTTTGTAAAATTTTGGTTTGACCATATCAACCAAAAACGAGCATTAGTCTCTTTAGATTTATAAAATTTTAATTTGATACAATGATGAAAATAACCTTCCAAAATAATAAACTTAGAATTTAATCTCTTTAAAACTAGTTAGAGACCGAGTCAAGATTTGAGATTAAAGGGGTGAAATTAAATATTTGAAAATAAAAAAGAAATTTATATATAACTTAATTTAAAAAAAAAGTATACATAAAAACAAAAGTAAAAAAAAATGGAGGAGTGAAAACACCCCTCAGTAGTTTCGTCCCTGAGACTAGTATTCCTGCACATTATTACAATGATGAAAATATACTTTAATCTTTGATAAACTTTCACTTTAACTTTGGTCCTTATAAAAGGTAACCTTCATCTTTACTCATGCAAACACATGCCATGACATAACATGACTTTGGTAGTCGAGTAAAATTGCCTTGATAGTTGATACTAATGCTATGGGGGTAATGTATGATCAAGACGTTCCGATCTTGACACGTAGACATTTCTCTTTCTACATGTATCTATTATAAATATTGTAACACTAATAGAAGTGTTCATTAGGTTAATTCAATAGTCAAATCTAATTAAATAAATTTGAATTAATTAAAATTTTTTATTGTTAATTGAATCAAAATTTATTTAAAAATTATTAACTGAAACGAATAAAGTTCAACTACTTCGAATGATTTTTAAATAACCGAATTTTATTATAAATTTTAAGATTTGTGTTTTTCTTTAGAGACATTAGATTATTTAATTTCTAAATTTGTTTTTGTTTATTCGGTATTTAAACATGATAAGACATTTTAACAACTGTTTTTTTTTTTCTCTTGTTAACTGAACGACGCGAAAACAAGGAATGCGATGAACAGACTATGCTGTCGTTGGAGTTGACGTCGATGTCTTAATGGTCTTAATAAAAAGGTAGTTCCACCTAATCGCTCTTATCTTCTATCATTAAGTATCTTCTAGAGATTAACAAGATATTAAATTAAATTAGGGTGAACTATATAAATGGTCACTGAACTTTCAAAACGCTTTTATTTTAATTATTAAAACTTTTAAAACTTAATCACCTAATTTTTATTTTGCTTTCATTTGGGTTTTTCTCGTTACCTTGTATTAGAAAATGTTGACACGAGGCCCTTAGTTTTCATTTTCCTCAATAAAACAATGGGTAAACTACATAAATGGTCACCAAACTTTTAGAGCGTTTTTATTTTGATCACCAAACTTTTAAAACTTTCATTGGGGTCACCTAACTTTTATTTCGCTTTAATCTTCTGATTTTCAGCATTAACCTTCACCTAAAGAACTTTTCGAAGTTGTTTCAAGACTTGGACAAAAATGGGTTTTCATTTTTTTAAGGCAGTAAAGATTCTGACTTTGTATGGTTGATGAAATTGTTTAGTTGCATCATCCATCAGCACTGGAAATGTAACAAATAGTAGTATTTCTAGATTACGATGACACTCTTTCGTCGATTATTGTGGATCCAGATCAAGCTTTATGTCCAAGAAGATTAGCAATTTGTTCATAATCGCATAAAACTTCTGAGTATTTTTCATCTGTAATTCTAAGATTAATTTCTCATGTTTTATGTACACCAGGTGAGAAAGACAGTGAGAAAGGTAGCCAAATGCTTCCTACAGCTATAGTGAGTGGTCATCATTTTAGTTTTAGTCTATTTAGTGTTTTCACAAATGGTAAAATCTTGTATTGTTTTGAAAATTGTAGGTGCATAATTTTGTCAAGTTAGCTAAGTTATTAGTTATATAAACACAAAACTGGGAAAAGTTCTTCAGGCAAAGGTTAATTCTGAAAATCCTAAGGTTAAAGCGAAATAAAAGTTAGGGGCTCAAATGAAAATTTTAAAAGTTTGATGATCAAAATAAAAGCGTCTTAAAAGTACGGTGACTAATTATATAGTTTACCCATTAAATTAAGTATTTATGTTTAAAAAACGCGAGTAGATCCAAACAAGATGTAGCAATAAATAATGACAATAACGGAATCCAAATAAAAGATTATATAAGCCTGTAAATTATGGTTAGATTAACTAATCTCAATTTTTTTTGGATTTTTTACCAATAAAAAAGGGGATGTCATGTTGTTTCCATTTGCAAATGCTAGGTATGTGTCTATCCATTCGTGAGTTCTCAGTTTTTTACAGGCTTTAATACATGGGTCTGCCTTGAGGGGTATAAGTTAAAGGCTTAAATAAAAAATATGCACTCAAAGTATGTCTTTTTTAAAATTTAAGTGCTTAAAGTATTTTTTTAGAGATAATAGATGCTGCCGAATTGCAATTTGGGTTTTACTTTTTGGTGACGATGAAACTGTCATCCACGTCTTTGGTATCGGAATTCACAAACTGCAAAACATAAATAATTGAAGGATAGTTAATGCATAAAAGACTTTAATCAAAATTCAGGCCAGCTATTATCGAAAGGGAGGGTATTTAGTATCAACCTCTAAGTTCAGCTCATCCTTTGTGGCAAGTGCTCTAACATACCCGAATTCAGAAATCCTTTTCAAACTCCAACTAGGCGCCTGTTCGCAGACGATTTTACTTATCATTTTTGGCTTAATTAACTGATAATCTTGTATTCAAAATCTAAACTTACATCATCAGAAAACTTGTCCAGGCTGAAGCCAGCCATTCCAACGATAGCTTGCACAGGTGCAGTGTAGTTGCTATTATCGTACGTGTCGACGCCATTTCCATCCTTCGTCGGCATGGCCAGACATTCAGAATTGTAGACAGAACATGTTCTCTCATAATTATGTACATGTCCGAAAAGGACCAGATCCACCTAATTCATATTCTCTTTCCATCACCTTTTTCTAAAAAAGAGAGGGAAACTTAAACCAGCTTGATGAATAATGAAGCCATTGGTTTTTAATTACCTTGTTATCCAGGAGAAGGGTTTCTACGACTTTAAGAAATTGATCATCAGCACCTAGAGAACTATACATGGGCCTGTGCCTGCATTTTTCAAACAAAAAAATCAAGGGATTTTTTAATATTAATCTTATCAATAGCCTTGTTCAATGATCAGGTTATTCGTTCAAGTCCAACGGCTCAATGATTTCGATATTCACAGCTAGAGCACAACTCCGATCCATGAAGGGCTCTTTGTAACACCCCAAATTTTTGCCCTAAATTTTGAAATTCAAAACCCTATAAATTTGGAATTTAAATATAAAAACCCTAATTAAGAAATTTAGGAATTAATTGAATTTTAAACAAATTTAGTGACATTTTTATAAAAAATTTGTTTAAAATTCAATTATATAAAAACCCTAATTAAGAAATTTAGGAATTAATTGAATTTTAAACAATAATTGAATTTTAAACAAGGGCTTCCCTGGTAATTTAACCAAAATTTTGCTTATATAATCCCTAACTCCCCGGCAATTTCTTTCCCCCTTCTTTGCCCCCTCTCAATTTATGTTCGAATCGCATCTCCCTTTTTCTTTTCTTTTTTATTATTTATTTAATTCGGTCAAACCCCGTTGAGTCTCTGGCACCGTTTTATTCAACTATGTCTTCGGTTTATTTGAAGATCAACTATTCGAATTAGATAAGTATTTATGTACCATTAAATTTCGTTAGGTTAGTATTTAGGAATAATTCCTTAATCATAGTGATAATTGTAATAGTATTATCGTAGGATTATTCTTATAGGTACCATTACAGCTGGACCCCGTACTTTTGATTATGAGAGACTTGTCATTCCATAGGTTGAGTTTGTTTCGGCTAAGGTGTGTTTTCTTCTGGTGTTATAAATAAATGATTTTATTTGTGTGTTTTACACTTGAGTGTTTTTTCTTTATTGTGTTGTGATTTTAAATTATGTTTTTCGTGCATAATATTTTCAGACTGTAAATAAAATTGTGATTTAAAATAAATGTGTTGTGAATCCCTGATTTATTATCGGACTGTGTCTCTGTAAAAAAAACTGTGACATCTTTTTACTGTGTTATCATGGGTTGAGATTGTACAGAGGAAGTTCAGTGGTTTTATACCACTTGTGTTGGTGGCTATGTAGTTAGGGGTTATGGGAAACCTACTCTTTTTGGTGACTATGCAGTATGAGTGCATTGCATTGCACTGTGATTTTCATAAAACTGTGTTTATACAAGATTTGTGCTTTAAAAATAATTTTGTGAAAATTGTGTGAAATGAGTTTGTGATTGCTTGCACTTTAGAGACACACTAAGTTTTATAGCTTACTCCCCAATAGTTTTCTCTTACAGATATCTTGGACTCTAGACGACTTGGTACCCGGAGGATCTCTTTGTTTTATTGATTTTATTTTATCTTCAGTATGGACTGTATTATTTTTAAGACTTGTTTATTAATATTATTGGGGAAACTTTGATGTAGTTGGGAATTGAGGTTATTTTAAGTATACATGCATAATTTTTACATTCGGATGTTTTATTTAAACTTTCAAACTATAATATTATTGTTGGATTTTTAATAACGTTTTGAGATAGTTTATTTAGAAATTTTAATCCTTTTATATTATCAATTTTTAGATATCATTTTAACGCTTGGGTTTTGACGAATTATTAACTATTTAATTATTTTACAATTATTATGATTTATTATAAATAAAATTGGTTTCTTGAGGGTAAAGTTTTCAATGGCGACTTCTTAAATTCGACATTTTCTTCTTGGCCGGGTTTAGGGGGTTACATTTAGTGGTATCAGAGCCAAGTTCAACCCTTGGACTGTGAGGCTCACAACAATCGATTTAAAAAAATTTGAAATTTTATGCATGTATTAAATGTTTTGGGTACAAGGAAGTTTTCTGAATGGCTTATTACTTAATTATTATTTTAAAGTGTGTTTTAAAATCTGAGACTCTGGTACCAATTATGATCTTAGGTAATTATCTTTTGTAGATAGTTGGGTATGCCACCTCGTAGGAGCTTTATATTTGAGTGTGTTTCATCTAGATTCATATCTAGAGAAATGTGTACTCGTTAATTAGTGACTGCTACTCTAAACATAGAATTACTCTTAATCTTTCCACCTTGTTGTATCAATAGGTATTCTTTCGAACCACATGAATCCTTGAGCTATGTTCTTTTGAGTAACCATTATAGATCATAACTCGAATCCTAATCAAGGACCCGAACTTCGGTTAATCGAACAAATGATCGTGATCATACCCGTTCCCACCAATTTTAAATCAAAGCCTATCTAAAAACTACGTGTTGTCATTTGTGACATGATTTAAAATGCTCCTTTAAGTTTCTATTTAAACATCCATGCTTTTGGGAATCTACTGCTAGGTCTGAAAATTTCGAGGACGAAATTTCTTTTAAGGGTGGGAGAGTTGTAACACCCCAAATTTTTGCCCTAAATTTAAAACCCTAAATTTTGAAAATCCCTAAATTCAAAACCCTAGAAATTGAGAATTTAAATATAAAAACCCTAATTAAGAAATTTGGGAATTAATTGAATTTTAAACAAATTTAGTGACCTTTTTATAAAGAATTGATATTAAGTACCTACTTTGTGAACCCTAGAAAAGAACAAGGGCTTACCTTGTAATTTAACCAAAATTTTGCTTATATAATCCCTAAATCCCCTGCTCTTTAGAGACGCACTAAGGAAGACGCACTAGAAAATTTTGCTTATATAATCCCTAAAGAACCCTAGGAAGTTCAGTGGTTTTATACCACTTGTGTTGGTGACTATGTAGTGAGGGGTTTTGGGGAACCTACTCTTTTTGGTGACTATGCAATATGGGTGCATTGCATTGCACTGTGATTTTCATAAAACTGTCTTTATACAAGATTTGTGCTTTAAAAATAATTTTGTGAAAATTGTGTGAAACGAGTTTGTGATTGCTTGCACTTTAGAGACGCACTAAGCTTTATAGCTTACTCCCCAACAGTTTTCTCTTACAGATATCTTGGACTCTAGGCGACTTGATACCCGGAGGATCTCTTTGTTTTATCGATTTTATTTTATCTTCAGTATGGACTGTATTATTTTTAAGACTTGTTTATTAATATTATTGGGGAAACTTTGATGTAGTTGGGAAATGAGGTTATTTTCAGTATACATGCATAATTTTTACATTCGGATGTTTTATTTAAACTTTCAAACTATAATATTATTGTTGGATTTTTAATAACGTTTTGATATAATTTATTTAGAAATTTTAATCCTTTTATATAATTAATTTTTAGATATCATTTTAACGCTTAACGAATTATTAACTATTTAATTATTTTACAATTATTATGATTTATTATAAATAAAATTGGTTTCTTGAGGGTAAAGTTTTCAATGGTGACTTCTTAAATTCGGCTTTTTCTTCTTGCCCGGGTTTAGGGGTTACACTCTTTGTGACATTAGTCTAATTTTACAGCCTTAATTTACCCTGTAAAAATCAACCAAGGTGTTTTTGATCGATCAACTGATGCCTTATCTGTCTTCATCCATTGATACTGTCGAAATTTTCAAGTGTTTATTAGTTTCATAAGTTGGTTCAAAATATCGAAATAAGACTGAATCGGAGAAATTACTAATTGATATGTTGTTTTTACCTGCTCAGACTGTTCAGTCCAGTCATGTTCTGTTGAAATGACAGTGAAATGAACACTGCCTTGCTCTATGGAATACCGTGGCTTATCTTTGGCTGGTGTTGGCATTGGAAAATAGGTCTCATAAGGGACTCCACATTCCCCTCCCGAGTCTGGACCTGCGTACCACGACCCTGAATCCACATAGTCCCTGAAAAGTATCACTTTGAGTTCCGGTCATTTTAATTTCGGGTTCGAGTAGATCGGATTACATTTTCTCCTTATTTTTGACAGTACTTGAGACAAGAAAGTTACCTCTCGTGATTTCCAATTGCAGTCATGTAAGTAACTTGAGAAGTCAGAGGGGTTATAAGGTGAAGGAAGAACATTCAACTAAGAAGCCCGTTGCATAGCTTATGTCTCCGATGTGAAAAATGGAGTCTACGTTTCCACTTTCAACTTCTTCGGTCATTGCCTTTATTACTGAAATTGATCCTGGCTGAATGTAGTGCTCTGCAGAAGAATCAAGTGGAGCTTTTCCCATATCGCCAAATACGAGAAATTTGACTTCATCTGATCCTCCAGCCGGCGGTGTCCGGAACTCAATTTCATCACTCCATCCAACTGCATCACTGATTCACACAGAATACAAGGCTAAATAGTATCAACCTATAACAAAAGATGAATTTGCTGCTATATATATAACTACCTTCCATATTTGTACTTAAAGGCAGTTGAAGGCTGCAATCCTGTCATGACGGCAGTGTGAATGTAACCAGGGTCATGCCATCCAAAGTCCTTTGCTGGACTCGGTACAACGGAGCCTATAATTTCAGAATCCGGAAAAAAAGAATGCAAGTGAAAAATGTGGAAAATATTGTTTAAACAAATCGAGCTCTTATGAAGAGTACAAAGCCGGAACTCAATGCACATATCATCTGCTGAAAATGTTGTAACTTCTGATGTTTGTGATTTTCCATCTCCGTACTCTACTTGTTGAGGTTCCTTATCTCCACTAACCCATGTTAATCTCATCTACAGCTCAAGTGATGATAAAGTATTTATCAATCAAGTCAATCCCTTTGTACGTAGACTACATGCTCATCTCTATCCGGATATAATCTTTACTATAAGAATCCATGCGTAGGAAATAAATAATTCTCATACCGATGTGGTTGTGGAATCTATGCCGGAGAGATGTCCATACAATGGTGAACTGGGATTAGAAATTTTCAAAGGCACGTCCGTCCTTGTCAAAACGCAAGGTGTGCCGAATCCACCGGTAAAGAACACGAATTCGATGTCAGTTCTGATGTTGACGACATGAAAAGATACGGAGCCAATACAAGTTGTGATCTCGCATTCGCCGATGTTGCCATATTTCTGGCATTCATTGTTCTTGCAACTTAGATAGTCCGGATCACTGCTCACATACTTTGCCTGCACAAGTACGTCTTTTCTCTAACGTTTGCTGTATACTAGTCTAACATACCTTTCAAAGTTTCAAACAAAAAAAACATCGAATTGATCTCCGAATGCAAACTAAAAATACCTTAACAGGATAATGGCAGAGTAGAGGAAGTGTACTAGTATCACCGGTCTGAATATAGTAAGCCTCACTTTCAAGACAAGTAGTCACACTGTTTGTATGTACATACATATGGCAAAACAAAGTAAAGATCAAAGCAAAACATGAAAAAAAAAGGTTGAAATTAGGAAGACCATGAAAAGTGCAAGTACTTAGAATAGGAAGGAGAGATCATGGCAATCCAATCACTTTCTGAAGGATCCAATGCCCCACTAACATTCACAGTAACGAACTGATCATTGGAGAGGTCAGCATTGTCGGTGACATTGATTCGGAGATAAGGGTTAGGATCCGGGCATTGAATTAAAGTTCTTCGATTGAGCACACGAAAATCGGATATTGCGGTGTAGTTGAGGTGAAGGTACGTCGAGTCGACCACCGAAGGCTGCAATTCGAACGAAGAAGAAGATGGAATAGCAAGGCAAAATATGAATAGAATGAAGGACAGTTTGTATAAATGATGTGTTGAACATTGTTCCATTTTGGGAAGAAATCATGTGGTTTTGGTGATAGTAAGGTGGACAAATAAAAATATATAGACTTTGAGTTTTCTTTGTTGTTGATTACTATCTTAATTTTCTTGCTTTCTTTTTTGTCATTTTGAGGATTGGAAATTTGGATGAAACGATCAAAATAATCATATTTATGGGCACAATATTGGGAATCTCCTAGGGGGCATAGGGGCAGGGGACAATTAGGTTTCTAGTTGGCAAAAACATTGTTACATTGATAGTAAAGAGGATGCTATTAACTGTCACGTTTTGTCCCAAATCCGGATATTCCTTATTAGCATTTAATTTGCCTAGTTTGAAAAACATGTATTGTTTTCATTAATTTACTCAAAATGTTATAGATTTCAACTCACTGGTTTTTGTATTGTTCTGTTAGGACAAGGGGGAGGATGAAGAGGAAATATTAAAAGTGTTGAGATATTGCATTATAGTAAGAAAATAAATAAATTGTTTTCATAAATAAATATAAGTTTGTAATTTTTAATGTCAGTAGCTTCCATATATTTCAATTTTCTATGATAAAATTACACCCAACCAATACATCATATGTAAATTTTATTAAAAATATATTATTTTTAATTAATTTTCCCTTCGTTTATATATATTTTATTTTGTTTGCATTATATTTTGGGTAAAACTTTGATACACAGGCTGTGTAAAATAAATTTTATACATGTCTGTGTTTTTAGCTTATAAAACCTAAATTCTAAATTCTTAACCATAACACCCTAAAACCTAAACCCTAAACTCCAAACCTTAATCCTTAAATTCTAAATACTAACATTAAATACTAAACCCTAAAACCTAAACTCCTAAATTTTAAACTCTAAACTACAACCTTAACCCTTAAAATTAAAAGGCTAAAGTTTACACGGTTAAGTGCATACGAAACTCAATCGAAAATTGTAGTGTCCATAAGAATTATAACTTGTAAGGTTTGAGGCTGGGTTATTTTAAATGGTTGGCCCAAAACAAAAGACGAGGCCATATATATTTTAAAAGGCTGAAGCCCGCATTAATCCCTTGATGTATCTATCCATATATTATAAAATTCAACCTTTAAAAAATAAAATTATTCATAATGAATTTGGAATTAAGGGTATATTTTTTTGGATAAATTTATTTGTATTATATTCATAGAAGCAGAAAATTTGCTACAGAATACATTAAATCACCTATACAAAGAAAGTAAGAAACTCCTGTACAGAATACCTAAACACCTTATACACATATACTCCAATTACCGCAAAGCTGTAAATTGATAGGATTATTAATGAAATTTCTGCAAATAATCTTAATAGTCACTATATCTTTAAGTGTGCGCAACAATTCATCATCTATTCTATGTTGCCTATGAAAAATTGTATAATTTTTTTCTTTAAGTAAATAAAAAGAGACTTCCCTTTAAACTTAGCACACGCCTAATTCAATTTAGGCGCCTAGTTGGTATACTTGATCAAAGGTTAGCCAGTCTATTCATGCTTGAATTTTCCATCAAAATTTGGAAGGGATTGAGAAAAAAAAATATTAGGCTAAAAAAATCAATTCAAGTACAAAAAAGTAGGTTGATTTAAAATATGGATTGAGATTATGCTTCAACATCCAAGAATTGATCTAACCTATTTTTATTTAAAAAGGATCAATTTTTTTGTAAATCATTGAAATCCTTACATTTTTATTTAAAATATATTAAAATTATTTTTAACATAATTCTTTTCACTCACATAATTATGTGACACGATGTAGTAATGTAAACCTACTTGGTGCCAAATTAAAATGAAGACAAAAATGTCTCATTTCCGACAATTCCAATCCCGTGACTTAGACCCGCTAATAAAGATTATGGTAATAATTAATCAGTATTTCGATAAACATTCGACAAGTAAAGCCAATAAAAGAGGGCGGAGGAGTTGAGCTGAATTTTAGAGGAAAATTTTGTAATATTCTTAGTTCTAACTTTACGAAGAAAACAACAGTTAAAGGATGGTTGGCCGCAAAACTACAAAAGGTGGAGTCTTGAAAACATCCCACCTCAAACATCGAAAGCATCGATGGCCATTTTAAGACAATACTAGCTTTGTTTAAAGTCCAAATAACATTTTTGTCTTTGGTTTCGAATTGAATAGTAAAGATCAAGAATGTGTAATATAATCTTTCTCTTTCAAGACCTTGAAAACACCCATCCTTTCATACTTTCTTCTACTTTAGATTTTATGTGGTTCGTTTGATTCTAACACCTCCTACTCCCATAACATTACAAATCTAAATAGATACGAGGAAGATGGAGAATACGTATATTAACGTTGAAAAAAGATACGTAAATATATTAGACACTACTAGATTACATGAGACTCAATAAAAGAATTATATAAAATATAAAAATATTTGAATAATTCATGAGGTATATAACATGAACTTATTAAAATTTGTATAAATACAAAATACTTCAAACACATTTATACAGTATGATATAACAAAACATAGATAAAGGATTGTATACTTTAAACACGAGTGTGCATATTTGTGTGTACCTTTTTTTGTTGTTAGTTTTTTCACTATTTAGTTTTAGATCTTCGACTCAAAACAAACAGCAAATAGGATCAGCTATGTTGGCACCAATACAAACAAAAAAATTGGGACAACCTTAAAAGTTTGCTCCAATTTCTTGTTTCTAACTATGTATTCTATGTTACTTAGAGAGCATGCTAATATACTCCCCTCTAATGTTATTTTATAACATCTTGGTATCATTGATGTTTTAATGCACATGCTGCAAGCACTGATGTTATGCATAAATGAAATAATTAAATACATTTCACCGATAAAAAAACACGTCACAAATAAGGAGTAGAAATCGTCTATCCTTTTTGGCGCCTCTATTTATGTCTCAATACTAAAATATTAGCTTTAGGGTTAGGGCTTAGAAATATGATTTAGAGTATTGGGTGTATAGTGTATTTTTAGGGTTTGTAGTTTAGGGTTTAAAATTTAGGGTCAAGGCTCAGGATTTGATTCTTTAGTGTTGAGACATAAAAAGAGACGCAAAAAAGAAGCAGATGGTTTTTGTTCACAAATAAGACTCTAAATGTTAAATATATTAAGTTAAATCCGGCTAGTAATTCATGTATTATAATTAAATCCTAGATTTTTTATGTTCTTCAAACTAGTCATTTTTAGTCTTTATAATTTAATTATATTGTCTTTAGACCATTTGGGTCAGGACTGAAATTCCAAAATTCATGGACTAAAACTGACCACAGTAAAAATACAAGGACTACAACTGAATACTAATGCATAGTAAAAAAAAAACTAATGACACGATTTTTTACCACCTAGATTATGCCATTAAAGTGATGCGAGATCATTCAACCGTAATTTTACTTAAAAACTTGATTAAATCAATAAAAATACAAACAAAAATATATTCATAGACCAATTGAATCGAGTATCAAAAGTATATCCCAAGCATGTATAAATCGAAAAGAGCAAAGACTTAAAATTGCTGGCCACTACCACTGCCTCCACACCTAAGACCATAATAAACAAATGACAAATGACAAAAGCAACGACAACAGAATCATACCAGAAATTAAAATGGAGCCAAGTGGGCATCACATTTCCCACCAACAAGATTGAGCTAATCTAAGTACATGATGTGGCAAATTACTAATCCTTGATTGATCTTCATTACATTCTAAACCCACAATTTTAAAACTTTTTTTTCTTTTGAAGAAATCAAGGAATGAGGGCAAAGATATTCCAACACATCCCCAAAGACCACATTATCCTACTAAAAGAGTTGGTCTACGTGGTAAGTAGTTTGGTATTACTTGAGCATGCTTCGAATTCGAGATTTTGTGTATGCAGAAAATCTATGCTGAGTACTTATCCATCAAAGCCATATGTGTGATGCGAGTCGATTCGAATTAATCAAAAAAAACTCTGAAGAACCGGGAAGGCAACCAAAAAAAGACTACACTATCCTTAAATAAACCTTTTTTTTCCTTTAAAATTCTACTTTAGTTTTGGCTGTTCTTGAAACTTGCGTGTCTCTTTGTCCTAATGCTATGAGGAGTCCCCCAAGTGGATATGGCTTTGCTTTTGGGTTTGAAAAAGAGAACAAATTGTTGATTTGGAGGCACATGGAAATTGTAATCCCCCACTATCACCCACTAAGCAACAAGCAAGGTTGTTGTTTTGCTTTGGTAGGGCATGTTTGGCTTTGTGTTGTGCTTGGGAATGATACCAATTCTGCTCACCTTTTATTCCATTCCACTTCACATCCTGCCAAAAACAAAATCAAAATCAAATTCAAATTCAATGCCATCATTCATCATAATTCGTCTTTAATATATCATGTACTTATATAAACTTTGGATTTTGTATGTATTTCAAGAAATTCCATATTCTTTTGAAGCCTCCAAAAAGACAAACAAAAACAATGAAGACAAAAACAGGCTCTTGTGGTGTAGCCAAAGAAGACATGGAAAAGTCCTTCAAGACAAGAGCTTTTTAAATCCGACTGAGTCATTTTTCCAACTAAAACCTTAGACCACTAACCAAACCCCATTTTTTTATTAATGCAATTGCTCTAGATTTAAGTGGCAGCTAAGTTTTCCAATTTCCCTTAAAGGGTTTTCAAGGATTTTGATGAACTGATTGCTCCTTTTGATCTGTTTAGTTTCTGCTCAGGTAAATTCTAGTAGTTCTTTCTCTTTGTTTCATATTTTTTGCTGCTTAATTTGGTTTAGAGAATCTGCTATTAATCATAATATGGAATTTTCCTCTGTTTCTATGTTACAGTTTCTGCAAATTCAAGTTTCAACTAATGTTTCTTATCCACAATTATTCTTACACAAAGGAACAAAAAAAGAAGAAAGTTTTATATTTCTCGCTATGTAGATTGATTTGCCATCAAATTGTTTAGACATAAGCTTACTTTGATAGTTAATGGCAGGAATGATTCAAGGGGGACAATCCTTTATAACTTCACCACCACTTCAGTTCATGTCCTGGATGTCACTTTCTCCTGGTTTGGGATCCCCATTCCCATGGATCCGGGAGCTCAAATCCGAGGAAAGGGGTTTATATCTGATCCATCTTCTCGTGGCATGTGCCAACCATGTCGCCGCTGGTAGTCTTGAGAATGCCAATATCGGCCTAGAACAAATATCCCACCTTGCCTCGGCCGATGGAGATACCGTGCAAAGAATTGCAGCTTACTTCACCGAGGCACTTGCTGATAGGGTGCTTAAAGCATGGCCTGGTCTTCACAAGGCCCTCAATTCTACTAAAATATCATCTGTACACGAGAGAATTCATGTTCAGAATCTGTTCTTTGAGTTATGCCCTTTCTTGAAGCTTGCATATGTTATCACGAATCAGGCCATTGTAGAAGCTATGGAAGGGGAGAAAATGGTTCATATTATAGATCTCGATTGCTTCGAGCCTGCACAATGGATTAATCTTTTTCAAACATTTAATGCTAGACCAGAAGGGCCGCCCCATTTGAGAATTACAGGCATACATGAACAAAAAGAGGTGTTGGATCGTATGGCACTTCGATTGACCGAAGAAGCCGAAAAATGGGACATTCCGTTTCAGTTTATCCCGGTCGTTTGCAAGTTAGAGAACCTCGATCTCGAAAGTTTAGGTGTTAAGACCGGAGAAGCTCTTGCGGTCAGTTCTGTCCTTCAGCTTCATTCGCTATTGGTTACGGATGATGAGATGCTTAGAAGGATCAACTCTCCATCCATGTCTAAGAACATCAATACCGATGTGTCAAAAAGAGTCCTGCAGATGAACCAACGTACTTTAGGAGAGTGGCTTAAGAAAGAGCCAGTCCATGTATATACCCCAAGTCCAGACTTGGCATCACCATCACCGTTGTCCCCGCTTGCCTTGGCTCCTGCACCGAAATTGGGGAGCTTTCTATCCGCTCTTCGGGGACTGTCACCGAAACTGATAGTTATAACCGAGCAGGAGTCCAACCATAATGGCTCTACTTTAATGGAGAGGGTAATGGAAGCATTGAATTTCTATGCCGCACTCTTCGATTGCTTAGAGTCCACGGTATCAAGAGTACCGGTAGAGCGACAAAAGGTCGAGAAGATGCTATTCGGCGAGGAAATTAAGAATATCATAGCTTGTGAAGGTATTGAGAGAAAGGAGAGACACGAGAAGCTTGAGAAATGGATTCTAAGATTCGAGTTGGCCGGCTTTGGAAAGGTGCCCTTAAGCTACCATGGCATGTTGCAGGCTGGACGATTGTTGCAGACCAATAACTATGATGGTTATAAAATCAAAGAAGATAATGGACGTGTGGTAATCTGCTGGCAAGAAAGACCTCTGTATTCAATGTCAGCCTGGGGTTTTAGACCCTAAAATTTTAGGACTTTTAGTTTTTACAAATTTTTTGTGTGCGCTTGTTTCCTTCTTTTTCTTGTTTGTCCCTCTGTAAAGAATATCAAGTTTTTCTTTCTCTGCAATCCCACAGTGTTTTTATGAAAAGTTTTAGCTAATTTCTCCTTGACTCGGTTATATATATAGAAATGACACTTTGCTTCATTCAACAATGATCATTTTGACAAAAGTTGCAAAATGACCAAAGACGGTAAAAAAGAGAAATGACAAATCAGACAATAGTACTGCAACTCCAGCATTCCCTAAAACAAGTAGATAATTCAGTTCCATGCAAGCATAAAATAGTGCAATTATTCAGTAGTGCACGACAGATACGTTATATTCAACTACAGCATTTCCGTCCTGTATATTATACCAGACTGTCTTGGCCAAAGCATAACCTCGAGCAAACCGGAAAATCCCAGTACCTCCAACTACTGGCATTTCCCTGACCGTATGAAAAATTTCATTCCTTCCAAGAATACTAAGTGTACTCCCACTGTAAGTTCCATCGGAGAAAGCGAAATTCATGACCATAAGCAGTCCAACATCATGTTGAGAAGCCGAAGCATAAATTCCCTGAGCCCTCCCCACGAGTTTCGAACCGGACTCGGGTTTCTCGGTTAATGGGTCATCTGCCATGTATGCAGTACCAAATGAACTGGCTGACTTGTTATGTGGCCTGGTAATTTTCACGGCTGTTGGGTTTTTTCCACTTACATTGTCGTGGAAGTAGAAGTGGAGACGGGTCGTTTTCTCCATGCGTTTTGTGGATGTTATAAAAACAGATTCACTCGAGAACTCCCCATTGATTGTAATGAGGAATGCTGAGAAGAAGGTGAAGAACGATATGAAGAGAGCTTGAGATGTAAAGGAAGCCATTTTTGTTCAAATTTCAGCTGCATGAAAACAAGGTATTTATAAGGAAACCAAGTGAAGTGTTGCATTCAAATTAGTTGATCTTCGTTTTGATGTAATTGTAAACTTCAACATGTGATTTTCCACTTTTGTTTGTTCATAATGGAAGACTAGTAATCATGTAGACAATAGACATACCAGCCTTTTCAAGGCATGCCTGCTTGCTTGCTTTACAAACAAGGGCCTCACAATCACAGTTGCAGCTTTAGCTGGGGATGGATAGGTGCAAATCACAGCAGCTTTCCCTTACTTTTTCTCCCACATTCCCAAGTTGACTGCACAATCTTGGTTTTGCTAGTTTTTTGTGTCATGCTGAATATATGGCCAATTCCCAATGAAATTTCTTACACATCATATATATGGCATCCTCTGTTGGAAACATGTAATAAATTGGAAAGTTTGAGCAATATTTACTATGGGTTAAGGTGGAGATTCGAATGGTGAATATATTGGTTCATATTCTACTCCATGAGACCTTTATAACGGTATATTATATGTTCAAAATGGTTGAGTGATGAATGAGAAATTGATGTTCAAACTAAGGTACTTGTGAATTGTCTAACGGATGAGGTGAACAAAAATTTGTATAATTACACATTTAGTCTCTATTAGGTACCTATTGTATCAATTTGATCCTAATTTTAATTTAATTAAATAAAATTAATTAATCAATCAGTTGATGACATGTGTCATCACTTGATTGGATAAATTTACTCTAATATTTAATTTATTTAATATTTAATAAATTTATTATCCTCCAATCATGTGGCGACACATGTCACCACCTAGTTAAAGAAAAATTAAAGAATAAAAATATTCGAGAGAAGTTCCAAAGCCTTTGCCACTGCAGGTTGCACCAAGTAATTCTTTGTGATATAGATTGCATCAATTTGTATATATCTATAATGCAGTAAGTAAATGCTAAGGAAAAAAATAAAAAAAATTTAGAGGAGTCTCAAACATGGGTCACATGGATATGTAAAACACACAAACAACTGAATCAATTTAAATAATTAAATTTAAAATAAAATATTTTAATTATATTTAAAGTATAGTTAAAGAAAATTTTAAAACAAAAATAGCTTTATAATTTAGTTTATTTTTAAATTATATTAAATATTTTTACATTTATTTTAATAATTATATATTTATAATATTGAATCGTGTTCTTTAATTTAATTAATAATTTTAATTTTTATTAAATATTTTAATTCAATGATTGTATATATCATATTAAAAAATTAAGGTAAATTCATCCAATTCGACGATGACACGTGTCACCATCTAATCGGTTGATTAATTTTATTTAATGAAATTAAAATCAAGACCAAATTCATATAATAACTAACTAGCAGAGACCAAATGTATAATTATATAAATTTCTATTAATTACTGCGTCACCTCCTCCATTAAACTTTAATGGGTAATGTTTGATTAGAACCAATTTAAAAATTCAATGGTGTAATTGTTTATTTTTTTAATTATATAATCAAAATAGGACATATCTCATAATTAAGTAGTCACAGGTTATTTACCCTTAATAAAATTAAAAGAAACTTAACCCATAATTAATTGTTACGAAATTTACCCTATTTTATTTTGTTACAATTTCACCCAATTTTCAATTACAATTGAAAAGTCCATTCTTGGTTTGGACTTCCTTTTCATTTGTTAGTCTCCAACCATCAGAATGCCCAGCCACCACCACCGCTCTACTCCGCTGCTATCCTCCGCCACGTCAGCCACCTCCTCTTCCTCCCAGTCATTCCTCTCTAAACTTCTGCTCCTCCTAACACTCCTCCCCCTCTCTTTAGCTGCGTTAGCCTTCGTTCTACAGTGGCGCGGAGGGGGTGAATCCGATCCCACCATCGCCACATCCGGCGCCTATTCCCGATGGGCACCACGGGGGTCCTACCACGAGGTCTTCCCTGGAATGGAGACTTTCTCGCCTCTCTCCCCCAAATCGCATTCTTCTTCTGATTGCATCAATCTCGGTCGTAGCTCTTCTCCTTCTCTCCCTTACCATGGGGACTGGAAATTTGGTTTTGAAGCTAATTTAAGTCCCAAGGTAACCCCTTTTCTTTCGTGGGATGATCTGAACCTTGTTTTTTGGTGATTTATTTTGTTGTCTGTAATTTGGTGGATATTACTTAACTGCTGAAGTTTTAGCTTGTGATCCTATTTAAAACCTCCAATATTGGCTTAGATCCGTGCCGTTTTCTAGACTTTAGGTCGAGAATCTTATTATGAATTCTGACTTACAAGTGTTTGTCTTCCTCACACTTGACCTCTTGTCCGAATTTAGTTCAAAATTTTGCTTATAAAGTTCTTTAGTAAATTGATTTTCTTTCTCATCAAATCAATATTATAGTTAGCACCCATATATTCATTATGTGTGGAAGATCTAATTCAAGTTCATAGCTTCCTCGTTTCTTATAGCTGACTTTTCCTCTAGAGGCAGTTCGAGAGGTTGTTTATAACACTCAGCTGTTTTGCTTCTGAAATATCAGATTTGCATTACGACAAGTACATCAGCTGGCTTGGAACAGATTTTGCCATGGATGTTTTATCATAAGGTTATTGGAGTCACTACATTTTTCCTTTTCGTCGAAGGGCACGCAGCATCTCCAAACGTTTCTAAAGTTTTGGAATCTATTTCGGTGAGTTTCTGATGTCTTTGGAGACCTCTGATATAGTTTTCTTTGTTTTTCACATATAATTTGAATTTTTCCACCTGATTTACCAGTGATTGTTGTTGGTTCGAATTGCTTTGCTTATAGCATAATTTTTTTTGTTTTTACTCTTCAGGGAGTAAAAGTTATATACAGAACAAGAGAGCTTGAAGAGCAGCAGGCTAAAAGGTCAATTAGCTTTTTCCCCTTTTATGATTAAAATACATCTTAGTTTTGCTATATTTCTTCCTTTTTTTTGGTTATGTGGACGATACTGGTGATAAACTGTCTTTATTTTGCATTTATTTTCTACTTGCTTTCATTATATTTATTTTCTGGTCCTTCCCTTTTTTATTTTTGGTCAAAATGACTTTCTGTTTTGTAACTTATGGTGTTTTTATGTGGGTTTCAGCCGGATCTGGAATGAAACATGGTTGTCAAGTTTCTTTTACAAGCCTTGCAATTATGAGCTATTTGTAAAGCAGTCTCTCAATATGGAAATGGCCATTGTCATGGCAAGGGTACGCTCCATGAATGATTCTGTTTTCATGAATTAAAATACCTTGATATTTGTAATTGTTAGTAATCTTACGCTTACTTTGATATTTTTTCCTTTTTGGATTTTGAAATATAAGGATGCTGGAATGGATTGGATACTTCATCTTGATACTGATGAGCTAATACACCCAGCTGGTGCACGGGAATATTCTTTGAGGCAGTTGCTACTCGATGTACCTAGCAATGTCGATATGGTCATATTTCCCAACTATGTGAGTGGCATTATATAAATTAATAAGAAAAGTTATTTCATTTGGACTGGCCTGTGACGTTTGATAGTGGAATTTTTGTTCCTTCTTTGTTTAGGAGAGCAGCGTTGAACGGGATGATATCAAGGATCCTTTTACTGAGGTAAATCGTCACTTATTCTTTTTCCTAGCTTTTCATTAGTTAAGTAAATCGAGTGGCTGAAGTTAAGATCTGGAATTTCACAAGTGGCTTACTTTTCTATCCTTACAAACAGGTGTCGATGTTCAAGAAGAACTTTGACCATCTACCAAAGGACACCTACTTTGGCATGTATAAAGAATCAACTCGTGGTAATCCGAATTATTTCTTGACTTACGGGAATGGAAAAGCAGCTGCCCGTATTCAGGATCATCTTCGTCCAAATGGTGCTCACAGATGGCACAATTATATGAAAACCCCAAAGTATGGTGACTCCGTGCACTTTTAGAAAATCATGATGAGATGACCTGACCCAATGCACATATATCATTAAATTCGTATGTGGTTTGACATTCATTCTTGCATATATCTTGAAGGGCTGAGTGGATAAGAGGTGTTTGGGACCTTGGTGTTGGGGGCAGCTTGATCATTGATAATGAGAGCACGTTTTATGTTGACATCATATCTTGAATAAAGCATATCTTAATTGAAACTGTGACTTGAGAGAATGGAGCTGCTTAATATTCATATCATTTTCTATGTACATACAAGTGGCACTTATTTACTTTTTTTTTTCTTTTTTAAGTGAAATCAAATTGGAGGAGGCTGCTGTTCTACACTACACGTACGCCAAATTTTCAGACCTAACATCTAGACGTGATCGGTGTGGCTGCAAGCCTACCAAGGAAGATGTCAAAAGATGCTTCATGTTGGAATTTGATAGATCTGTAAGTTTAATACCTTGTGTTATTTTTGGTTTTTGTATATATATCTTTACTACTATTTATGAGTTGTAGCGTAAGTATTAGAATATGGGAATTGCAACAAGCTATTAAGGAGAACAGAAAAGACGGTTAAACATTAGGAGATATGAACTAGATATTTACCACTGAAATAAAAACTTTGGGTCATGTTATCTGTACTTGAGAAATTTGGAGAGCCTGAATTAAAGGGAAGACTATTAACTTAAGGACATGGTGCTAGGTTGCTAGAAGCATTGAAGAACATTTCAATAATTGGCACGGATAATATGGGGAGCAATATTAGGAGTGATGTTTGACAGGGTCCCAAGCAATATTATGACGCATCTGTTTTATGATTAATATTCCTCTGAGGTAGTCAGCAGACAGCCAAGTTTGTATTACGTTGCCTGAATGAGCACCATTTTGAATTTTGATTTAATGGAATCTTGAGTTGCCCAGTTGTTTCCTGTTTTCCCTTGTTCTTAGAGCATGAACCAGATTTTTTGGGTTAAATTGTGGTTTTTATATGGTTGGATTGCTCTCTGATGTATAATTGCGCTTCGTATTATTGCTTGTTATGGATATCATTTCCTTCCAATTGTTGTTTGATTATCTATTTAAATGTTTTCCCTTTTGCAGGCATTTATAATTGCTTCAACTGCAACCGAGGAAGAGATGCTTAACTGGTATATGATTGAATGCAGGGTCTTTTTATATATATATTTTTTATAATTTGTTCCTTTTAACGTGAGTTTAGTGTGGGGATGTGCTGATGTTGAACAATATTGGCTCTGATTATTGTAGGTATCGTGAACATGTTGTGTGGGGTGACAAAGACCTAAGGCTTAAACTCCTGAGAAAGGGTATTTTAAGTCGCATATATGCTCCAATGGTAAGGACAGTTATTTGATAATAGTGATAACTAGAAACCACATGAAACCAAAACTACTTCTATAAGCTTTCCTCTTTAGAATTCAGTTTGAATTGACAGGCACAGTGAGATTAGGAAATACACGAAAATTTTGAGGCACAGTGAGATTAGGAAATACACGAAAATTTTGGATCTTTAGATTCTCTTTACGTTTCAATGTACATATTTTCAACTTGTTTTTACGCTTCGATTATGTGTTCAAAATTCTCCTCTAGGTGTTCCTGTAGAAAAGCAATTTTCTAGCTTTAGGAAAAACTAATTAACGCATAAAAATAAAGCAGAATTTAAGTTTCTGCAGAAAAGAAGAAGAAAACAGAATTGATTTTCTGTTATTGAATATTTTCAAAAAATTACATCCCTTTACAGTAAATTTATAGACTCAAGTATTGGACTTTAGTTACAATTAGGAGTCCTAAGTACACAAGACATCTAACTCTATCTTTTAGGAAGTAAACTTTAATTTAAACTACTATTTACATGAGGACTCTAACTCTATCTTTAAACTTTAATTTAAACTACTATTTACATAAGGACTCTAACTCTATCGGATAATCTAACAGTTCCTCATCACCTCTTCCTGTTAATGCTCTTTTGCTGTCTCAGGCCATAATACAAGGTTTAAGAGAGTCCGGCGTATTCAGCTCTGTTATAGCAAATGCCCCTAGTACTATTTCAAAGGACAAATTTTTAGCGTCCATTGACAGCAGTAACTCATCTAGAGTTGTTCCCCTGGCTTCTCTCGCTTCAAAAAAGATAGGCAGTTACAGACAGCATCAACCATCTGTTAGGAAGGTGCTGGAAATTGAAGCTAGTGCAGCTCATGAAGAAGCAGCTGTTCCTCCATTGTCGCCCCCTGCATGGACAGTGACGACATCGGAGCAATGATGGCATGGCTGATCTGCATGCTTCTTTATGATCTCCTATTCCGACGGTTTATCATGCCTTTTGCTTCGAACACAGTCTCGCAAAACAAGCGAATTTGCCAGTATGCAATACCTTCTTGCCGGGTATAGTTATACAGATTTCTGCTCTGCCATTGAATGTTTGATGCAAGAATTGACCACAAAATATGCTGTAATCCATGATATTGTTATTCTCTTTGAAACTTTAGAATTATATCTCATTTATAATAATATATAAGTGAATTACAATATCATAAAATTATACCTAGGTCATTGTTGTAATTTATAAAATTCTAACCAATATTATTAAAAGAAATACAAGTGAAAGGAGTCGCACTGTAACTTGGTATGGTTGTTTTAGTTGAGATCACACAACACTAATTGGTTAGAATTAATGTGATGATTATACTAATTTAGTTATACCATATAGTTAAATTAATTGCCGGGTGTACCACCCAAAAGAGATAGTAACAATTTTGGACAAATTAATGTGGTTTAGCCAACGGCGGCAATGGCAAACAAGCTTTTAGAGTGGAGACAAAAAAAGTCAAAGATGGGCAGCTTGGAACTTGGCATTGGTTTCTATAACAGGGCACGCATTACACATGTTATGACTGGATATCGACATTTGTAAAGCTCCAAACGAAAATGTCTCTACCGCCATGGACTTGTAACATTCATTCTCGTTTTCCACCATTCCTCGAAATTGGACTTCAACCTAACCCACCAATCACCCAAACTGTGGGTTGCACACCATTTTAAACCCCACAATTTTTTTTGAACAATAGTCACTGGCATTGAACAAAAAGCAAAGCAAAGCAAAAACAAGGGAAGAGAGAGAGAAAGAAGCACAGCACAAAACAATAACAAAACTCAAACAGGCCCGGGCAAAACTCGAAAAAGAACAAACGACCTAGAACCATCCGAGCGGAAGCACAGTGCCACGGCGGAGCTGGAAGAACAACACAAAAGGCAAAGAAGGACAACACCAACCATCGATCGGAGCCAAAGAAACACGAAGCCAACAAATCCAAGATCTCTTACTGTATGACGCTCCAGTGGTCATCAGAGAATGGAATCAGTTCATGGAAATACAGAGAGAGTCAACAGATTGTCGCGAAAGGTCTGAGAAGCAACGACATCTGAGGGAAGGAGGAGTCGAAAAGCACAGCCATCGAGTCACTGCCGACGAAGACGAAACGGAGGAAAAAAGAAAGCAAAAAATCTAAACAAAAAAAAAAATCAAAGAA
Organism: Hibiscus mutabilis; assembly: GCA_019671005.1. Classification (NCBI taxonomy): domain Eukaryota; kingdom Viridiplantae; phylum Streptophyta; class Magnoliopsida; order Malvales; family Malvaceae; genus Hibiscus; species Hibiscus mutabilis. Next base: position 28,071,880 of record CM033751.1, read on the forward strand.
CAAAGGGAAAGAAAGTAAAACACTAGCGGTGGAGGCGCCGCCGAACCTCACAACCGCGGCGAGCAACCCTACACAATTCTAAAACATAACAAAAACAATTATATATGATCACATGTGTAAAAGATAATATGCAACAAAAATTTAAATCGCTTTGTTATTTTAACAAAAAACTAAAAATATATATAAATAAATATTATCTTATAATTATTATTAAAAGAATAATATGCCGCGACAAAACTATATACTGAATGGGAGGGGCTCTGTCCTCTCCATACATTATGAATGTATGTATATTTATATAATACTAATTATTAACATGAAATCGCAGTTTGTTGAGAAAATTGTCTTTAAGGCATTAGCTTATTTAATAAACGAGAGTAAAATATCAATAAGCTCATGAAAGGCCGATCAATTCAGACATTCGCGTAACCCACAAAGTGCGGGTGCAACCTCAATCCTAACAAGTTCGGTAAGCTTCGGTTTGCACTCCTACACTTACGTGCGAGATACAATCTTAACTCAAGTCATTAAACTATTAGTAAGTGGGTTGGTGTATATAAATATTTCTCATGCTTGTTATCCCACCAATGCGGGATAAGAGTTTCTCATTTTTCTTACATAGTTCACATGTACCCTACTTTGAGCATTAATTTTTCATTTATCACTCAACCATTTTGAACATTTAAAATATCGTTATGAAAGTTTCATGAAATGGAATATGAATTAATTAATTCTTCATTTGAAGCGTGAAGAGGGGAATCCTTGACAAAATTATTATGGGAAAAGGACTGTTGATCCCAGAAAATGACACCCAAAAGGAGTTAAAAGCACATTTGGTTTATTCATTTTGGTGTTGTGAGTCGATTTTTTAACGTGCCATATACGCCTTGGTTTTATTGGCAGCATTAGTCAATTGTTAGCTGATGGACACAGGGTTTGGAGTGATAATTATTACTCTAACAACAACAATATTTAATGAATAATGATGTTGTTGGGGTGGATCGGAATGGGACCAGGGTTTATTTCCCACTATCATATAATATCCTCGATGAGGCCTCAACCCTTTGGACTGACTTCTTTTTTTTTCCAGCCACTGGACCATGCAACTTCTTTTCTCCTTATTCCTTGACTTGACCATTACTTTGAAAGGGAAAGCAGCAGTATTATTTCCACCTCAACTAGTATTTCATTTCTCAGAATATGTTTTTTTTTTACTTCAATTCAATTTTCCCTTTCGTTTATAATATCCCAATAATAATATCTATATTCAATATATATGAATAAATATTACTGGCGGTAAAAATAAAAAGTTTTAACAAGTGCTTTAATTTTAGGGTCTATGGTTTAGAGGTTTAGGTTTAGAGGTATAGAATTCAAGTTGTTTGGTTAGAATTTAGGGTTTAGGTTTTATAAGTTTAAATTTAAATTTGTACCATATTACCCTAAAACCTAAACCCTAACCTCTAGACTCTAAATTCTAACCATAGCCCCTAAATTCTAAACACCTAACACTAAACTCTTAAACTCTAAATTAAATTTCTAATCCATAAAATTAAGACATTTATAGTTTGTTTTTACCGTCGATGCATGAAATATTTTCCCCAAGTATTATTTCTTTTTATATATCTTATCATTGTGAGAAGGGACATGGATCGGGACGATTAAGAGAGATTTGAGGATTCGATCTTCTAAGCTAGACATATATGACATGTTTCTAATCACAAATATTTGTCATCGACCTAAACCTTGTTTTGAGTCAAACTGTAAAAAAAATGACAATAAGAAGAGAGAGAGAGAGAGAGAGAGAGAGAGAGAGAGAGAGAGAGAGAGAGAGAGAGAGAGATGAGATATATGTAGGTGTCTAAATCCAGAATTTGGAATATACAGTATTATTTATTGACCACAATTTTGGTAGTAATAGCACCAGAAAAGTCATCAAAATAATGCGCTTCACTTGGCATTTTCCTTCTTTGTTTTAACATATTCCAATGCAGCCCAACTCTGTACAGAAGGAATTTGATTATCATATGTACAGCATATCAGTACTTATTTATAATGTTTATTTTTTTTGATAAATTATAATTTTTATCTTTAATTATGGTATAACGATAAATTTAGTTTTTAATATTTGTTTCTTTTTACCATTTTACTTTTGATTTTTTTTAGTTAAAATTGACTTAATTTTTAAAAAGGTCAATCATTATTCTTTTTAAAACAAATATTTTTAGATTGATTTAGGATCAAAATAAACCAAGAGAAAGAGTGAATTGATCTTTTAAAATTCTGGAGAAAACTAAAAAAATTAAAACAATCAAAATACAATAATTTATAGTAGTTCAATCTCAATTGTTTGCCTCTGCTGCTTAAACTTTCTCAACTAAAGATTCCCCTAAGAATTTGAATCTTTAAAGACAAAGTTTATCTTTACAAAAATCCCTTTTAAGATTTTATCTAAATTTAAGAAACTTTTTCGAGTAAAAATACAAAAGAACAAACTAAAAGAAATCTTACAAGACAAATGTTTGCAACGGAAATCACTAATCCGATAACAACAAATACTTGAGAAATTTTGAATAAAATGAAACCCTGCAAGTGTTTGAGAAATAGAAGATGAAAAGATTGGAAAATTGAGGAACAAGAATTTTTTAGCTCTTCATTGTTGATAATTCTTTAATCTTGTTGGAGTGTATTGAGGCTCAATTTATATTTATTTTTTTGAATTATACTCGTTTGGAGTTATTGGGAACATAAATTCTTTGTCATTTTTTGTGTCTCTATTTGTGTCCTGTCACTAAAAAAATTAAATTTAAGGTTTAAGGTTAATGTTTAGAGTTAGGGTGTATGATTTATTTTTTAGGGCTTAGGGTTTAAGATTTAGATTTTAGAATTTATAGTTAGGGCTTGCGGTTTAGTTTCTTTTTAGTGTTGGAGCATAGATAGAGAACAAAGATTCTTTGCTCGACCTTTTCATTTTCCCTTTCTATTCCCTAATACTAAAAAATTAAATTTTTATTCTAAATCATAAACCGTAAAAATGCACTCTACCCTTACCCCTAATCGTAAACTTAATTTTCTAGTATGGGCATAAATAGGGACATAAAAAAACACAGAAGATTTTTATTCATAGATAAAAGCACCGAAAAGAGACAATTTTTGTTCTAATTGTTGGTGATGATAAAAAGTTGTATAGAAATTTGATTATAGCATTTAAGACAACGTACAACAAGAGGTCATATCTATAAAAAGGTGTTGATACTTTGAACATTTGATGCCTAAAAATTATGATCGTCTTCATAGTATCAATACATTATTATAAGTATCGATACACTGAGACAAATATTAATACTCGAGATATTCTTTTAAAAACTAAAAACATTAAAAGTAATTTTGATATCAATACCAAACAAAGATACTTATATTTAAAATAAAATATCGATACGTTAAAAGAGATATTAACACCTAAGATAAATCATCGACTTTTTGGAAAAGGTATTAATAGCTTGAAAAATATCAAAAAAAAATTTAATTTTTAAAAACATCGAAATTCTCATAAGTGTCGACACCATAGGGTTATTATAAATGAACTCGATACCCCGATGGATGGCCCATGCCCACACACGTCGAAACATGATTAGCCAGTCCTCAATCTTATATTATCCAATGGAGAATGGTCGAGATGATGCTGACGTGTCAAGTATGATTGCTCGATGATTCTGCATGCAACATGGAGAGCCCACTTTGGCCGTCCCTTCGGTTCTTTGATGACAATTGCGGTATATAATTATCCAGGAAAGTTCAATGTTGTTGCCTTTGCATTCCACAGATGTAGAGCATCGGACGGACAAGGGAGGCCCATGTCGGGGGATTTCAGCACGACCATTCTGCAACAGTGTATAATATAATAATTCTCTTGCCCCACATAATCATTAGATTAAGCTAATAAAACAAGCAATGATTTCTTTATTTTCATTAGTGGTCGGTCTCCTCTTAGAAAGTATGTGTATAACTATTCAAGATTAGGTTTTTCTAGGGATGGCGTCTATTAACTCCTAAACCCGACCTCGCCCCGCCCGGGATTAAAATATTAATTTATTTACCTCGTTTCACCCCGATCTATAAACCCTTAAATTCGACCCTGACCCAACACGAAAGTTTAAAAAAATATATTAAATTTTACCGATGATAAATGTTAGATCCGATTGAACTACCATTACATTCACAAAATATAAATTTTACCGACTTTAAAACTATATAAAAAATAAAATAAAATTAATTAATTACTCACATAAAAAAATACATATTTAAAAAAAATAAACTCGAACCATTGACCTTCAGAACCATATATGTTAAATTTGAACAATATCTAACAAAAAATTACGATACATACAAACTAAAAAAATAGCTTAAAACCCCTAAAAGTGTTTATATATAGTGGTATTTTTATAAATATAATAAAAATAATAAAAAAATATACCGGGGCAGGGAATTTCTATCTCATACCCGCCCCGCCCCGATCCCCGAAAATTATAAGAAAAAACCCGATCAAATCGGGTCGAGACACATCGGTCGGATCGGGATCGGATATTTTTGCCATCCCTAAGTTTTTCACTACAAATATATTGGAGATTATAGAACTATATTTGTTACATCTACCTCATATGGTACACCATGAGTGCAATATCTACTAAAAATTTCATAATCTTTGTATGGCTATATGTAACATTATAGGAGTAATAATTATTTGAGAAAAAAATATTTTTTTCTTTTTAGATTATATTTAGGGTTTATAATTTTTCATTTTAATAATCTTGTATTCAAGGTTTAAATGGTTTTTCATTCTAATAAGTTAAAAATTAAAATTTCCAACCCTAAGTCTCTAAACATTAAACTATAAATTCTAATCATAAACCTTAAATTTTATATTTTACAATCTAAACCCTAAACCCCTAAACTAACCGGTTGGTGTATAGGATAACAATCCTATACCAAAAGGAGTGATAATTAAACCTAAATACTAGAAGACAACTCAATTACAGAGAGGAAGCACCAATAACTAGGGGTGATAACGAGCCGAGCTAAGTCCGAGTCTGGCCATGCTCGGCTCAGAAACAGTGTTATTGGGCTCAGCTCGAGGCTCGGCGAGCTCGAAATTTCAGGCTCGAGCTCGACTCGAAAACAATATTATTGGGCTCTGCTCGGGCTCGAAGCTCGTCAGGCTCGCCTCGCCTCGAAATGGACAATTTTGCTATAATTTCTTTTATAAAAGATAGGGCCTCGTTAAAAACTCCTTTCATAATCAACACTGAAACGAAATTCAATATCATGGAAGGGGAAAAGAGTGCCCAATTTATTATAGTTAATTTATTTTTAGTAGATTTTTCTCTAATTTATTTTATTGCTTTTCTTTTGCTAAATAAATTGCTTTTAGTGTATATGTAGCATATATATATATATATATTATAATATATATATAATTATTCCGAGCCTGTTCACGAGCTTTTCGAGCCGAGCTTGGATCGGCTTGACATGACTTGTTAAAGTCTCGAGTCGAGCCCGAGCCCGAGTCGAGCTTACTCGAACCGAACTTTGACAGAGCCGAGTCCGAGTAGCTCGCGAGCCGGTCAGGCTCATTATCACCCCTACCAATAACTACGCACTATAATCCAAATCGAATCGCATTTGTACATCATAAGAAGATGGTAATAAGTTAAAAGTTGTCCCGTCGTTGGAATTCCAAGGCAAGGATTGAGACACAATGTATTAACAACAGAATGCCGAAAGATAGTAAAGGAATCCCCTCCATTCTTTACAAATTCGCTGGTCCCAACGCCACCAATCCTATGACCTTCAACCATAAAACACACATATAAGCATCTGAATTTCACGTGCCCCGGGCCCCCTCTCCTATACCCTACCCCAAATCTCATAATACATACTCATCTTCAGGATTTGAATTTTCGTACATTCATTTTTGATCGCGTTGTATTTATTATATCTCGAAATAATCAACTAAAACCGTATGTTCTGATTGTATTTCTAAAAAGCTGAACAAAAGGGTAACCTTAAACAAAGGGGTTGTCAGTAAATTTAAGCAATAAAAGATTTGTGGAAATCTTTTGTTTCCTTGGACTGTTTCTCTTGAACTTGGCTTTATATGTGCGATGGCTTCTCTTATAAACTGAAAATCCTAAAACTCTCCCACCTAAGAAGGCAGTCTTCACTTCCCACATCGGTAAAATAGAGTCTCTATAGTTATGAGATACACATACATGCTTTTCTTAAGAAGCTTTATGATCTTGTTCTTCAGTTGCATGACCATTAAAATCAACCTCTGCTTTCCCAGCATTCTTTCTTCTCTAAATACGCTTCCCATTGATGGTCATTTCGACTTCGAACAAGTTCACCACGCAGCTAAAGATTTCGGGAACAGATACACTTTCCTTCCTCTGGCTGTTCTACGCCCCAAGTCGGTTTCGGATATCGCCACCACGGTGAAGCATGTTTGGAAGATGGGTCCTGGTTCAGAGCTCACGGTTGCAGCTAGAGGCCATGGTCATTCACTCCAGGGTCAAGCACAAGCGCCTGGAGGTGTTGTCATCAACATGGAATCACTCCAAGGCCTTGAAATGCAGTTTCACACCGGGAACTTCCCCTATGTCGATGTCTCTGGTGGCGAGCTGTGGATAAACATCCTGCGTGAAGGCCTTAAACATGGGCTGGCACCGAAATCTTGACAGATTACCTGCATTTAACGGTTGGTGGCACCCTATCGAATGCCGGGACCAGTGGACAGGCCTTCCCGCACGGACCGCAGATCAGTAATGTTCACCAACTGGAAGTTGTTACAGGTTTGTTCCAATAAATTTAAGGTCTAACAAAGTTCAGCATCAATGATATAGAACTTGATTAGGCAATTGGTTTATCAATTAGTTTCATCATTGAATATATATAGCAAGTTAGCAACTGAAGATGGACTGTACTTGATTGCAGGGAAAGGAGAAGTGGTGAACTGGTCGGAGAAACAGAACAGCGATCTCTTTTACAGCGTTCTTGGAGGTCTTGGTCAGTTTGGTATCATAACACGGGCTAGAATATCGCTGGAACCTGCACCGGAAATGGTAAAAACGGCAAGCATCAAGCTAAAAGGTCTTAATTTAGTTGAGATTACATTTGTTGTGACTGTTCTCCTTCATTAACAGGTGAAATGGATTAGAGTGTTGTACACAGATTTTGCCACATTCGCCAAGGACCAAGAGAAGTTGATATCTGGAGAAAGCACATTTGATTATATTGAAGGATTTGTGATAATAAACAGAACTGGTCTCCTAAATGACTGGAGATCATCATTCAATCCACAAGATCCTGTTCAAGCCAGTAAATTCAAGTCAGATGGAAGAACTCTCTTCTGCCTAGAATTGGGAAAGTACTTCGTTCGAGACGAGACGGCTGTCGTAAAGCAGGTGAGACACTCTTCCAATCATCGGTTGAACTTCCTAATTCACATCAAACGGAAGCACTTATATTATATGTATGTTTTCACTATGCTGGAAGTTAAAAGTTTATTATCTCAGTTAAACCAGGTTCCATCAACACTTTTTGTATCAGAAGTTCCCTACATTGAGTTTCTAGACCGAGTTCACATTTCCGAGATCAAACTAAGGTCTAATGGTTTATGGGAAGTTCCACATCCATGGCTTAATCTTCTCATCCCAAGAAGTAAAATCCAAATATTTGCTCAACATGTCTTTGGCAATATCCTTACCGATACAAGCAATGGCCCCATTCTTATCTATCCGGTTAATAAATCAAAGTTAACTTTCCTTTTCTTAACAAAGTTCATCTCTTAACATTAACATGTTTGTTTGATTGATCATAGTGTTAATGACTTCATGTTTCTTACAGGTGGGACAATAGAACTTCAGTTGTAATACCAGAAGAAGATGTTTTCTACTTAGTGGCATTCCTTTCTTCTGCAGTACCTTCTTCAGCAGGAACTGATGGCTTAGACCACATACTAATTCAGAACAAAAGAATTCTAGAATTCTGCGAGAAAGCTCGTCTCGGTGTAAAGCAATACCAGCCACACTATTCGAAGCAGAGAGAGTGGAAAGCTCATTTCGGCTCACAATGGGAAGTCTTCTCGCGGAGAAAATCGAGTTACGATCCCCTGGCAATACTTGCACCTGGCCAAAGAATATTTCAAAAGGCGATATTTTACTCACAATAACATCTAGAGAATACACTGCAGCGCGTAGGTAAATGCTTTAGCTGCATATAAGCATATAGTAGTGAATGCGAAATGCCTCTCAAATATTGTAAGTACAGTGTATAGGCTTGATTTTTTTTTCTTAAATCCGAAGGATCGATCCTATCGTATGTTAATTGTTGAGTAAAGTTTTATAAGAACTGCTAATGATATATGAAAAAACGTGATTATCAAGACTCTGTTTAATGTTTATCTTTCGAGTTCCATGGTGGATATGGCTGCCACAGTTGATTATCCATTCAATTGCTGTACTGCAGATTTTTTTCAAAGTGAGAGATAGAGCAGCCCCATGATTTCAAAATGCATTGGGTTAAGAATCTATAAAGCAAAGGGTCCAGTTTGCCATGGAACACTAAGGTCCGAAGAATATTCCAAAGATAAGGATTGGTTACAGAGAGCATGCATGTGATGGGAGGCTGAAAGATGAAAAGAAAGATTTTAAGTCCATTATAATGCAGTCCCTGTCCAATCAAGAAACACTGAAACTCCTATCCACAATGTTTCCCTTTTCTTGCTTCAGATAAATAAAAATCCGGATGGCACTCAACCCAGAACTGTAGAGCCATCAATGGAACTATGATCATTCAATCAGAAATGTTTACCTTGTATTATTGAGCCCGATATCTAATTCTAATTCTTGAGCCCGATCACCGATGGTATTCCAAGGCCCAACGACATATGTTATTGGGCTTAAATCTAAAAAGATTATCGACAATTTTCTATGGGTCTGAACTTGGGTTTGTCATTCAGCCCAACATTACAGACCCGTGCATGACAATATCATTATCAAAACAGTACGTTATGTTTTTTTTACTTAAATGAAAAATAAGTGCTTAAAGTATGTCTCTTTTGAATTTTAGATGTCTAAAGTATTTTTTTATAAAAATAATGACTAAAATTTTAACCGTTATAATTTTAGGTGCTTTGTAGTTAACTACCGTTAAAAAATCCATTAACCAATAAAAATTAGACATGTGTCATGTTTTAATTTATAATTTCTTTTGTTTTTAATAATTTAATTTTTTTAAAAAAATAAAATTCTAAAAACTTCTAAAATAGTCTCAAAATCAATCCTAAAACCTCAAATCTTCATCGTTGCCACCGCCGGCTGTCGTCATCAATCCTACTCGTTCGGTCGCCGGACTCAGCCGACCATTTCCCCCAACCCTTCGTCTTTGGAAACTAGCAAACGGTGTGCCAACCGAACATTGAACTTCAAATGTGAAATAACCGTTCGATTGTCACATCGTTCGTCGATTTCCAGCGACGACACGTTGGGGAAATGGTCGGCTTTGTCCAGTGATTGAAAGTGTGGGGTCGGAGGCAACGGCGGCAGTGATGAAGATTTGGGGATTTGGGGTTTTGTTATTTTTAGGGATTTAGGGACTGATTGGGTAATGGATTTTTAAACGGTCGGGCACCTAAAATTATAACGGTTGAAACTTTAGGCTCCTATTTTTACAAAAAAATACTTTAGGCACCTAAAGTTCAAAAAAGATATATTTTGGGCACTTATTTTGCATTAAAGCCTTTTTTTTTACAAATCATAGTTCTAAACCTAATCCTAACTAGAATGGAGGGAAGAGGAGACTCTAAGAAGAAAAAAATAGGGTATTCTTAGTGAGTTTAGAACTCATGACCTAAGAGAATACGAGGGAACAAAGATGAACAGCTTAGCAAACCGACCAAATGTGCTTGCTCAAAACAATACGTTTTTGTTGTTATTTCGTTTTACCTTCAAAGCAATGCGGTCCATATTGATACATTACTCACTATCATGGAAAGCCTAGTTTATATTTAATTCGAACCCATTGAATGCATTTGTGGAAAAAAAACGTTGTTATCTATAGGATATACAGATTTAAGTAGTTTATCTATAAAGTAAGTGTATGTTTTCAAATGGCTAAGATTAAAGAACATGTATTACCATTTAATTACATCAGAATATTTTAAAAAAATAAAATACAAACTCTTCATCATAGGTATGAATTTTGATTTAATACGTAATTTAATATATAAATTATAATTTTATGTAATTATAAATATAAAGATTTGATTGTAATCCAATTATATATAGTTAAAGAAATAAATTTATTTATTTTCTACGTTGAATAATTCTAATTATCTATGTATAAATTAATAACATTAAAATTTATCATGTTATGAAAATCAAATCAAAAGGCCAATGGATTGAAGATAATGTAGATTTATAAAAGTTGAGTTGAAAAGTGAGGATTGATGATTGAAGATGGTTTCATTTTAAGATCAAATTAATCGTTGATAAATTCACTGCTAATTACCGTTTAGATGTATCATTTGCGTTTTATTATCACTTAAAACACAGCCGTAGTTAAAAAGCCAATGGATGGATTTAGAACGGCGTCGTTTAGCTGAAGTTCTGGTTTTTATATCGTCGAAACTCGAAACTGCTGCGTTTTGAGCAGTCTTGTTGCGGTTCGAATTTGGCGAAGAGATGTCTCTGGTAGACTATGCATCCTCCTCAGACGACGACGTTTCAGACTCTGAACATGAACCGCCACAACAACGCCGCCATGAACCACCTCCAGCTCCACAACCGCAGCGACTCCCTTACCTGCCTAAAACCTTGTGAGCAAGCATAACACTAATCCATCTCTCAAGTATTTCATTTTTTAAATTTGTTATCTAACTATTGTAAGTTGTTAATTTAATTCTCAGGGAATCTAGGTCGTCGGCGGATCAAAAGCCGGAATATCTAGAGAAACTCCCGGATGCTTCGATGCTTTTGAACTCTCCCGATGTTCCATTAACCAGCGGCAACGACCATGCATCTATGGTAGCGGCGGCGATGGCGGACAATATGTCTCGTAAGCGAGACTCGAAGGGGATGATGGGGTCGAGCTCTAGAAATAGCGCGCCACCACTACCGAGGGCTAAACTTCCGAGAGCTACCTTACCTCATCCCAAGAACGTTCCAGATACCGGAGGTGGAACCCTTGTTCCCCCTCAGCTCAGAGGAAGGTATCTAAATTCTTGTTTAGAAGAACCAATTGGAATTTTATTTAATACATAATCTGCTTAATTTTTGGTAGCATTTATGGTTTAGGTTATAAATTTCAATGCCAAGAAAGAAAAAAGGAACAAATTTAACCTCAAACATAAAAATTTATGCTAAATTGTTTTAGGCCATTTCTGAAGATTTTAGCTATGAAACAATTTCATCTTTGAACAACTTGACAGTAACCTTTGCTTCCTCGAACTTCTCCACTTTCCCTTCTCATTGGATAAATATAAATTGCATATTTTGTTAATGGATCTCTTTGAGAACTTAGGTAGCATTTCATAACTTAGATTTCAAAAGGTATATTTAGATTAAAAGAATAGTGCAAGTTGTTTGACAAAACACATATAAATGTAACATTCATAACTATTTCTTATATCCGTGGATTTGTTGGGTGCCTATGTGGTAGTGAATTTGACATTCATGTTTTCATGGATTCTGAATATATATTTATGCATAATGTATGTATTCCATTCTCGTAATGTATATAATAAATTAAATCTGAATCTTCAGTTTCATGTTTACTGGCCGAATATGGATTTTTGTTTCTGTTAAGGTCTTCATCACAACTCACAAGAATTTAAAATCTTAAAGCTTTGTTCTTATGCCTCGAGGCAAAACAATGTTCTTTTCCAATTGAGACAAAAGTTTCTTTCTATGCTTGACAAACCATCTGTTTTCTTTGTGTTCTTTTCACTCCACAAATTGCTACGTTTCCGAGGGGCTGATACCATGAAGAAGCATCCAATGTGCTTGAGATCTCCCCATCACATATATGATCTAAAGGCTAAAGTACCTTAAACACTATGTTTAATATCTCGACTTGCCAAATCATTTGTGTCGTAGCTGCTTGGATTCTTAGTATTGTGCATCCTTCATTTATGTTGGTGAAAATTTGTTGCTAATGATTCATGGTTCAACTGTTGGCAGGAGTAATGTGGTCACTGAAGATATCAGCAAGCTATTTGTAAGCAGACATGCTGTTGCACAGCCCAGAGGACCTGAAAATGAGTAATAGTTTATTTTATAGTTTATACAAGCTGAAAACAGATGGATATTTTGAGGATTTTGGCTTTGTAGAAATATAAAAAATCTTTCCCCCATGCTTGGATTCTCTAGTTTGGCCGACTGCTGGAGTCATGTAGTGGGTTCGTAGTGTCCTGTTGTAGAATGAATTGATGAAAGTGGCTAATTGTTTAAATTAACTTTAGCTTTTATGATAGGTTTTTAGGACAACTTGTGGAAATGACTAGTTTGAGTGCATTGCCACTCCACTGGATTTCATGCGCGTGAACGTTTTCTTAGCAATGCATTTCTTTAAAGGCAACTGTTGTAACTTGTTGGCTTACCATCAAATAAGGCTGCTGCAGAATTTTGCTTGTATTCTAACATTTTGTATTAGAATCCATTAGTGTAAGGTCAAGATTAAGATTGGGTAGAGATTGTTGCTGATTTGCTAAAAGATGTCAAGATGCTCATCCTCTTCAACCCTAACTACTATAGGTCATCGAATGGGGTTTCATTATACATGTTGAAGTCGTTATCTTATGTCAGTTATCTCCTGGGCTGCATGTGATCTTACATTATATTTGGAGATTTTCACTTATTAGCAATTGTTTTTAAGATGAATGCATTCATGGTATCGAAGTTCATCAGTGTTTTGTTCTTTTTGCCCCCCCGCCCCCCGCGGTTATCATTTGGCTTCAGGATAGATACTTGACTTTAATAGAGCGTCAGGAACGGAGTAGGTTTCTTGCGGCGCCGGGGGTGTTAATTCTCGGTCAGATGAAAATGCAGAGGAACCATGTCCTTGCTAGTGTTGTTACTATCAAAATGGGATGTAAATGCACGAGGGCCGAATATTATGTTACTATGAAACAAATGATTTAAGCCTAAGGCACCTAAACATTGGTCCTATAGGTTCCTAAAAAGCAAAATTCCAAAATGAAAACCGTGCCTTGTTTTTCTATTTCTACGTACAACACTTAATATGGACGTCAATTAAGAAATTTCTTTGATAAAGATCAGATTTGTCTGCAGGAAGATTTATACGGTGAAAAAATTATTTTTTGGATCGTTGAATGAGTGAAAATGGATGACGATATTAACAGTATAAAATACGAAAAAAATAAATGTATTCGATTTGAATTCGATCCGATTCAAAAAAAAATACGATCCAAAATTCGATTAAAAAAAGTCTGAATATGTATCGAAAAAGGATCTGAGTCTTAATAGGAGGTAGATAAGATATGGATACTGTCAAGATCCGAATTTGATCCAAATTCGATCTGAGTCCGACTAGATCCGAATTTGAATCAAAATATTTGTAACTTTTAATTCTTTAAAAAAGTATCATTTATAATATTTAAAATAAGACTATATATAATGTAAAAAAGTTAACCTCAATACTTAAAAGAAACATAAATATATGTTAGTTAACTTAAAATAATAGTAAAAATAAAATTAACTTATATTTTCATATTAAAGTGATAATAAAAATATAAATGTATTAAAAATGTAAGTTAAATAATACTATTTACTAAGATTTAATCTATTAACTGAACTTAATATAATATAATATATCTATACATATCATATGCAATTATATATATATATATATATATATATATATAAACATGAAAACAGAAATAAATGTAAGACAAAATTATAGACAAACGAATAAGAAAATAAATACAATGAAGAAATAAATAAGTATAAATATCAATGAATTATTCAAAATTAAGGAAATTAGTGAATGAAATAGTAAATGATGCAAAAATGGCATAAATTAGAAGTGCAAGAAATTAAATATATAAGATTATAGACTGATTTGCATTAAAAATAAAAATATCATAGGAGCAAAACACAATATACCCTAAAGGGGCTAAAATCGTGGATCTATCCCTCGAACTCGGGTCAATACTAGGGATGACAATTTAATTCAAGTTTAATCTAAAAAAATCCGATTGAAAAAATCCAAACCCAAATCCAAAATTCTTTTTAATCTAATTGTAATTAAATTTAGACTTAAACTGTATATAATCAGATCCAAGTACGACCCATTATCATCCCTACCGTAAAAAGATCCTATGAGATATTTTGGATTCAAATTTTATTCAATTTGGAGTACTCCGGATTAAAGTCATTTTAGGTTTAAATCATCTAAGTCTACTAGTTAGATGCTTTTGGTGCCTTGGGTTCAAATTATTTTAGGATAAATCATTTTGAGTTTGTGTCATTCTTAATTTTAATTATTTTCGAATCCGAATTATTGAGTGATTGAATTATGTATAAATTTAGGGTAAATATATCATTTTAATTAACTCGAATCAAATATAAATATAATTCAAATATAAACCAATTAATGAATATATTCATTTCAAATCCAATTTATTTGCCTCTTCTTTTCGTACCCCTTGACCACTTTTTTTTTTTATCAAACCATCTTTCATTAAGCAAACAGTGAACTACAAAAGGTTAAAAAGTTGCAACTGTAAGGGGGGAGCAGAAACCCAATTGGGTGGACAAACTCTAATCCGAGTGGATTTGGCAATCCAATCAGCAGCTAAGTTGCTGCATCTTCTAAGGAAGGAGAAAGAAAAAGTCTGATGAAGAATGTCAATTTCAATTGCAGCAAAGCACCATGAAGATTGTGTTTTGTGTCCAAGCCGATCCAGTGAGATTCAATGATGACGCTACGAAACCCCTTCACCAGTCACCACTTTGGCTGCTACTAATCTTTTCCAGCTTATTTTAGTTTTTAGCTTCGGAATTGGATTACAGACTTCAAGGGAAAGCCGCTGTGAACCCTGACAAAAGTCCCTTAAAAGAGAGTAATTGAAGAAAACTTATATCTGCGACAATGGAAGAAAACTAAAATCCCCCCACCGTGGACAATGCAATGCAACCGTGTACTTTTGTCATTCGTTAATTTGGCATTCTTTTCTTTATTACAAGAGATCTATGAATGATCGCTCAGTCCCGGTCACAGGTTTTAATATAATTGACCGCAAAATGAACCGTTAGCACCGACAGTACAGATAAAAATTATTTAAAACGGCAACCGTGACGTGATGAACTATACTGCCTTAAAGTCAAATTCGGCCCGATGTGTGTAATCACTGCAATTGGTCAAATGTCCCTTGAGATTAACACGGTCTCTCTGAGAATTTGTACACCCGAAAATCGAAGTGGACTTGAATGTACTACTCAATTCGAAAACTCAAGAACTAAATAATAGAAAACAAGAGTATTTGAAAATGCTTTGCAATTTTCATTGTATTACAAAATGAGCTAAGAAAGCTCTTATTTATAATGTAAAAATAGAGTTAAAATTGTTCGTAATAAATTAGTAATAAACACTGAATAAATTCAGATCAAAATGTGCTTAAATTCCATTTTAAAAACGCTCAGAAAATAACTTGAAATATGCAACTGTTATTGACTGAACACAGCCTGAAAAAAGACCAAATTCATCCATAATAAAACACGGATTTAATCATTTCCATTACAGCCTTTAAATACCATAAGTAAGCCATGAATAACGGTTCAATCAAAGCTGTGAAACAGCTATGATTTTCACCCGAATCTGGACTTAAATCTGTCCAAATTCATCCTGTTAAAAATCTGTGATAAACAGCTACATTACAGCTGTTAATTTGCTGTAATATCAAAACATGGCAATCCACTAATTTGGCCTTTTCAATTAAACAACCCACTAACAGTTGTCAAAGGTTTTAATTCCAAGCATTACTAACAACAGGGGGCACTGACATTGTTGTTGGTACTAAGGACCCCATTCCACAACCAGTCATAACTCAAAACAAAAGAGTTTGGTCCCACTTCCACTGTTTTCCACCAGCATCTTGTGTCGTTTGGCCCTTCCTGTTCCTCTCCATCAATGGCAATCTCTATAAATTCTAAACCCAACCCATTGTTTTTTCTTTTTTTGCAGCACAGGTTCTCGTACCACCCATTACAATGACCTCATGTCTTTGTTTTAGCAACTAGCTAAAATGACAGCAGAAAATTTTCACTAAAGGTCCATGCATCAACACTTTGAATTTACCGTTTCTGCCTCTACATGTTTCCCTGCTTATATACTGAAAGCTGTACCAAAAAAGGGTTGTTTTTTTGTTTACCCTAATAAAACTATATTTGAGTTTTGCCTTGTTTCTTGCAGGGAATCCATCAGTGCTAGAAAAAGGAGGATTGGGCCAGAAATTACAGTTCAAAGGGGAGTTTACAACTGCACATTTGACTGTGTGATCCTTTTTTTACCTTAAATCTTCTATGCTGGCTTTTAAGTTCTGTTCTTACCTGTGGTCCAAACTAAAACTGCGCTGAAACAAGAGATTATAGGATATTACAACGAGAGAAAAGCAATGGCTGACCCATTTTCTTCACAGCCTTTTTTATGTATACGTTTTGTAAATACTAGTATAATCTTTGAAGATGATGTGGATTTTGGTTGAGGTGGGCGGTTCTGATGTGAGGCTATCGATTTACCAAAGCTTAGGAAGCTAAACTCCAAAGGGGCAAGTCGGGCCGCCAGTGCCGGCATACATACCAATGGTCCCATTTTCGGACGAGAACCTGGATTGAGAGGCACAAATCATTCTCATAACTGTAATGATAGCGTTATTAAACCAACAAGAGTAGTTCTCCGACTAACAAATAACCTACGTGGGGATTTGACAGTTGAAGGATGGCTTGACCAATGCATTATTTGCAGGAAGTAAGGTTGAAGGAATCCAATTATTGTTAACAGAAGAAGCTGAGACCGAACCATCCTTCTCTACAATGGCATTGGGGAAAGCCGAGTTATCTCCATAGGCTTTTGCAGGAGATGCGAAAGGACTATCGGGAAGGTTGTGCTCCGCGCGGCAATTAATTACAAAAGATGTATTTTACAATCCCTGGAGTGGATATCGATCCATGAAGATCATACAAATGAAAATGTTTACCGTTCTTCTAGATCACCACCTTCACATTGAGGGCCCTCCTTGTCACTACCATTCTCCTCGGTACCCGATGATTCTTTACCAGCGGAACTAGCATACTGGCTGTCTGTTTCTCAGCAATGGTGACCAATATAACTGGCATAGGGCTAGAACAATTCTCTGCAATGAAATGGAGGATTGCAAATGGGTTACTCTGCAGTATAAACAGATGTCCATATGATCAAAGCAGATTATTCATACTAGATTACGAGCGATTGTAGTATTTGAATGGAGGGTACCTTGTGGAGCTTCCTGGTTGCTGTGAAATTGAGGAAGTACAAGAGACTGGCCGTAAAGGGTCGCTGGAATGGGACTTCCACTCTGATGTTGATGCTTCTTAACATCAAGGAGTTGCAGACCCATCAACCTTCTATTTTGAAGCTCAAGGGCTTGCTGCAAATCAGTTTGCTCCTCCAATTTTCTCCTCCATAACATGTCCGGGGTATTGTAGAACATCCTCGCTCCTAATTGAACACGCATATTCTTAGGTATAATGTATAATAAACAAAGAAAACAAATATAGGTCATCAATGGTTTCATTGGCTTCAGCTTACCAAGATGAAGGTCAAATGGTTCTCTGTAATCAAGGCTTGTAGGGGTTCCACAAGGAGAAAGCTCTACTCTTTCCATTTGTTGTTGTGGCTGCTTCCTGCAAGACAACAAGTAGCATTATTAAAAGATCAAAGATCAAGTAGGCAAGCCATTGGAAAATATAGATTCCTAAATGTTAAGAGAGATTGCCTATACTTTTCTGGGATTTTCCTTTTCTCCTTGTAAGGCTTCACCAAAACTCGAGCATCACAAACGAAATGAGGGTTTCCTTTAGCCAAAATCATCTTCACCGTGTCAGGATAAACAAAAGTAACAAACCCAAACATCCTCTTTTGCTGGCATGGTATTCTCACATCTTGAACAGTTCACTTCATGGAAAAACAAAATAATATTTTTAGCAATCAAGTGCATTTTTACAACCTAATGAAGTACAGCATACAACAAAAAACCTGAAATAATTCGACACATCCTCCTCTCTGAAAGTGCTATCAGCTGGGAAAGTCAAGTAGATCTGCATTGATGCTGGGTTAACCATTCCTGCTTCACCCTTTATTGAAAACCCGTTCCTTTCGAGCTTGGAACGGTTGAACTTGTTCATATCATATCACCCATCATCAAAGCAGCAGCAGCTGCAGCCCTATAATTTGAACCAAAAATGTAATCTTTTAACTTTGCTATATCCAGTATCCAAAAAAGAATTAAGCACAAGGGACTAGGGACTAGTCACTAGGTACCTCTGAGTATCATTTTGTTGTTGTTGAAGAACTAAATTCATGCACTTTGGGGAGTAAGGAAAAGGAGGAGAGCCAATGAGAGAAGCAGCAGTTAATCTTTGTTGCCTAGCTTATTTAAATCTAAGCAATTCATGGCACTGGTCCATCATCTCAATCTTGTTAGGTGACCCAACAATGTTGTTGTCACCTTCAGCAGCAGCAACTAAACCAGTCTCCTCACCCCCACCATGGACAATTATTCCCATTTTTACAGTATCCTCTTGCAAAATACAAGCAGGGTCTCCACCAAAGCCCTGAAGCCGGGTCATCTGCTCCAAAAACATCACTCGTGTGACAGGAGCTGCTTCCCCAGTATGAAGGGAAGCCCATGGAGTCAATGCTACCACAAGCATCGGCCGATGAATTCGACGACAAATCAGGTGGTTGCTGGTAGAACAAATCATGGTTTTGTGAGCTCTCGTTGAGGAAGATGGTCTTGAAGTTGAAACTCATCAACCATACCAGTGGCTACTCCATTTCCATGGAAGGAGGGTAAAGAAGGATTCAAAGACCCATTATTTAGACTGATCAACTCATCACTCCAAGAAAAAGTGGATGAGTTGGTAGGGATGGAGAGAAATGGGAGATTGACTCCACTGCTCCCTAGGAGCTAGAAGAACATGAGCTTTGCCTGTAAATAGTAACATGATTTGGATTGTTTGTAAGAAAAGGAGGAGATGATGGAGCTGAAGGTGAAGCAGAAGAGTTAGTAGGAAGACCAAGCTCTTTCTTTGCCTTCAGAATCAGGGAGTGAAGCAAAGCTTCGGAAATAAAAGCCAAACGAATCATCTCCTTCTCCCTATGATCTTGAATCAGTAGTAGACCCATGATTCTGGACGCATTTTCTGATTCCAAGCTTTGGATTCTGGAGAGCACGATTCTAGTTGCTTCATAACCATCCATAATGAATATTGAAGAGAGCTCACCTACCCCTCAAAGCTCTTCAACTATTTGCTTAGCTACTGGGACTGGGAGTAATGCTTTTTACAAGTAAAACTTCTTTCTCAACCCCGAAAACTCAACTCACCAACTTGTCAACAGTTAGAAGCAGTCAGTGTCTCTCCTGCAAGAGAAAAGGAAAGAAGAAAAAACGAAAAATTTTATGCAAAAGAAGGGAAAAGAGAAGCATCAAAAAGAGTATTCCCGTGAGGAGAAAGCATGGTGGTTGAATTTTTTTTTATGAAGTAAACATTATAAAAAGTTGCAGAGAGGCTAAAGGAGAACCCTTTTTTTCATTATGGGTTAAGACTGAGAGAGAGAGAGAGTTACCCTCCAAGTTCCTAGTTTCTACTTTCTGCTTTCTTTTCTTATGAAATTTGAAAAACAGTTGATGGGGGATTACCCGTGTAAAAGAGGAGATTGATGGCGGTTTCAGGTTCCGCATTCAAAGTTGGTAGAAAAGCCAAACCACCGCCATGTTTCATTCAAGAGAGAGCAGAGCAGTTCATCAATTCCTTCTGCTGCTGCTGGTGCTTTGTTTTTCAGGTGGCGGAGCTATGCCTATAATAATGGAGTGGGCAGTTAAAGCTAATGGCTTTGGTGCAGCGCACACTCTTTTCTCGCTCCATGTCTAGTCAAGTAGCACTAGCGGCTGATACTCGATAAATTAATATTTTTTATAAAATAATAATATTAATATAATTAATAAATATTTAATATAGTATAATTTTTTTAGAGAAAAACTTAAATATACACGTACTTTTTAGTTTTAGGATTAGGGATTTAGTTTAGGGTTTAGAGTTTAAGTGTTTAGGTTGTAGGGTTTAAAATTTAAGGTTAGTGTTTATGATTTAGGTTTTAGGGTTTAGGGTTTATGTTTAATTTTGATTTATAATAAAAATAGACAGACTTGTGTAAAATTTACACAGCCTGTGTATCAAATTTAAACCCTAATTTTTATAAATTAATATTTGATAAATTAATAATTTTTTAAAATAATAATTTTTTTATTTCAGTTTGAGTTTAATGTCTAAATTAATAATTTTAATAAATTAATAATATAATAATTTTTTGAAAGACTTTTATATAAATTTATGGTCCTTTAATATTATAAATTAATTTATAAAGATTTTTGCATAATTATAAAAATAAAATTGAAGTATTGTATAAAACATATTTTATTGAAACTGAACCTATGACCATAAAAATATCAGGTTAAGCCCAACGATGGACCCAAATACAGAAAACGGGCCCAAGTCTACAGCAAGAGATTGAGAGAGCACATGCGCCTTTGAATTATTTGGACAAGTTCGTCTCACGCAGACAAGGGCCCACACATGTTTTCAAGGTCACATCAGAACATACAAGGGACTAGGAGGAGGAAAAAGTTTGAACAACGTTACAAATGTTGTTAACGGGATCTTTTATATGCGAGTTATATTTAGTTTTTAAACTTATTTTTTTAGTAATACGTATGTTTATTTATTGTTTATGTTTTAAGTGTGAGATTGTCTTTTTTAATAATATCGTCTTTAAAGTTTGAATTTATATTTTCTTATTAAAAGTGTAATGTGTCTTACCAATATACTCAACATTTTTTGTCACTTGTTTTCTTATTTAATAACCTTTTGTTATTATTTTAGTGCCTGAAATGATTAATCATTAGCACGGTTAATCTTTTGACTAATAACATTAATCAATAACGACGTATTAAAAAAGTACAACATGACATAGCATAACACAAACATATATTGTGTAAAATAATTAAAAGAAATAAATGAATACGCAATACATTTTTTAAAATAGAAAACTTTAATACACATACGGAGTAAATTTTACTTTACACAAGTCTTTTAGTTTTAGGATTAGGAGATTAGTTTAGGGTTTAAAGATTAGATGTTTAGGTTTTAGAGTTTATAACTTAAGGTCAGTGATTAAAATTTAGGATTTATGATTTATTTTTTTAGGGTTTCAGTTTATTAATTTAGATTTAGATTTATAGTATAAACATAGATGCTTGTGTAAAATTTATTTTTCCGCTATTATTGCTGTTCGGAATCACAAACCATTCCCATGTGTATCAACGTTAAACCCTCTTTAATATTCCTATTTCAGTATATCATAATTGAAGCTGGAAA
This sequence comes from Hibiscus mutabilis, assembly GCA_019671005.1. NCBI lineage: Eukaryota > Viridiplantae > Streptophyta > Magnoliopsida > Malvales > Malvaceae > Hibiscus > Hibiscus mutabilis. The sequence goes on from CM033751.1 coordinate 28,093,590, forward strand.
TGAGATTTCTATCGAAGTTAATAGAACTTTTACCCTAAAACGTGGGTGAATTCATAATTTTTGAGGAGGGTAGAAATGAACTTTGAATTATTTGGGACCAGATTATAATTTTACCGTTTAAAAAATTGAAAGGGACTAGGAAATAATAGGCTTAAATCTTAAGGGTGTAAATGGCCCTCAAATTTTTTTAAAAAAATCAATTAAGTTCGTGATCTTTTTTTGCACTCAATTAAGTTCTTGAACCAAGAAATCAAATCAATTAAACCCTTAAACTAATAAATTGAATCAATTAAGCTCTTTGACCAATTTTGATCATTAAATCTTGACAGATTTTTTGAATTTGCTGATGCAGTGCGTCATGTCACAATGTTTCCACTATACATTTTCAAAAAAATATTTTATTTAAAGAATTTTTTAAAAGTTCTAAAAAGACTTATAAAATTTATTAAAAAATCTGTAAATTTAACATGATATAATTGTATTGTATCATGTGTAAGTAATATTTAAAGAAAAAACCGTCAATATTTAATGGTCAAAATTGGTCAAATGACTTAATTGATTCAATTTTTTGTTTCAAGGACATAATTATTTTTTGGTTCAAGGGCTTAATTGGGTGTAAAAAAACGTAATAACTTAATAGATTTTTTTTTCAAAAGTTGAAGAGATTCTTAGCAAAAATAATATTAACAATTTTTGGGGATAATATCACTACCTACCCCTTACATTCGCCCCTGCCTTAAATTATGAGTAATATGTAAGTCAATCAAAGAATTTGGGATAGGATTAGACTAGAACTTCTTTTAAAGCCGCTTAAATTTGACAATTCTAAGATTTGAGAATGAGACGGTAACCTGAATTGGTTAATTAATTTCGTGTTATTTTTCTATTCCAAATGCTTCTTTTCATTGCCTAGCTTGGTATGTTTGACGGACTTCTAATTATAAGTAAATTCCGATATTTGGAATGCGTGGGCTAAAGAAGAAAAAAATCGAAAATCAATTTGGTTTGATTAGCTTTTTAATATATTTGATTCATTTTAATTTTTAATTCACACATTTAAAAATCATAATTATTTAAATCGAATAAAAAATGTATCTTATTTTATTTTGTATAAGTTTGTTTTATTTTTCCAGTGAAAAGCGAAAGCAACAATCAAACTGTAATTTGTACAATTTGTGTAACGTCTCGATTTTAGCCGGTGATTAGTTTCAAGAAATTTCAGTAAAACAAATTATTGTTTGGGTTACCATGAATTTTAAATACTAATTAATATTCAATTAAAACCATCGAGTTTAGTGTTAATTTTTAGGTGACTAAATAGAGATTAAGGTTAAAAAGGAAGCTAGAATTGGAGATTAAATTGAATATAAATTATAATCAGAACCAAAGTTTGAGGGGAAGGGCTATATTGAATAAGGGGCAAGATTAGACGAGTTTATGAAGTAATTACACCAAGATTTAAACAAGAATGTTTCAAGTTGGTTGGCAGACGGTTAACTATTTTTTTTCATCCTTTTCTATCAAATATCTCAAATTCTCTTTACCCAAACAATTTAAACTATGATTTTATCGAGTGAAACCTTCTTTTAACTTCCTTGCATTAAATTTATATCAAATTTTATCACTTCATCTTTTCCACAAGATTTCCCAACTTGAACTTTAAGAACACTCACCAGTTCGTGAATTTTGGTGATTGTTGAGGTATGTAACTATTTCTAATGTCCATTTAAATTAAAGTGATGTTAAAGTGGGTGTAGTCTGAAGCATTCCTGCTTTAATTAATAACTCAGTCATATATTTCTTCTAAGTAGCAAGCCTGCATAACAATATTCTACTTCCATACTAAGAAAATAACTAGGCTCCTCCAAGTCTTTCAAAGAGAACTCACTATGAATTTGATGCTCCACTCCATCTACTTCAGTCAAATTACTGCTCGTGATAATAATATCATCTACGTACACTATAAGGAGTGTGGTGTTATCATATTTTGAATATATAGAGAGGAGTCTGCTTTAGAGGCTGAGAAACGGATCAGAAATTCTTTGAGTGTATCAAACTAGGCCCTAAGAACCTGTCGAAGCCCATGAAGAGCTTTCTTGAGGTGACACACAAGTTTTTTTTACCATTAGGACCTTTTTTCTCAAAATCAAGGGCTTGAAACATGTAAATCTCTTCATAAATCTCTCCATTAAGAAAAGTATTATTGATGTCTATTTATCTCACTGCCCATTTATTGATAACAATTGTAGCAAGGACTATACGAATGGTGACAGCCCTTACCACAGGGCTAAATGTTTTTCGAAAATCACTACCCACTTTTTGAAAATATCCTTTGATAACCAAACGTGCCTTTAGCCTATCAACATAATCATCAGGTTTTTTCTTGATTCGAAAGAGCCAACAGCACCCCATTGGCTTTCTCTCAAGTGGTAATACTTGTAGATCCCAAGTATGATTTTTGAGCAGAACATTATATTCATCGTAAACAACAGTTGTTCAATGAAGACGATTGAAAGCCTCAAAAACATCATATGATTCCTTGTTTTTGACTTCGATAATAAATACCTTAGGCTTAAAAATACCAGACTTCCCTATAGTAACCGTTGGGTGAACATTATGAACAATGGTTCTAGGTGGAATCTCAGTAGCACATAGAGATGAAGGTGAAATAGAAGTGAATAATGAATGTGAAAATAGACTTTCAACTTGCTGTAGAGATGGTGGTGAAGTAATAGTGAATAATGAAGGTGAAGATGAACTTTCAACTTGCTGTGGAGAAGGTGGTGGAGTAATACTAAATAATGAAGGTGAAGATGAACTTTCAACTTGTTGTGAAAATGGTGATGGAGTAATAGTAGAAAATGAAGGTGAAAATAAACTTTCAACTTGCTGTAGAGATGATGGTGGAGTAGTATTGAAAAATAGAGGTGAAGATGAACTATCAACTTGCTATGGAGATGGCGGTGGAGTAGTAATATGAAGTAGAGGTGAAAAAGTACTTTTAACTTGTAAAGATGGTGATGGAGTAGCAGTGTGAAGTAGAGGTAAAGATAGACTTTTATCTTAATGTGGAGATAATGATGGAGTAGTAGTGTGAAGTGGAGGTGAAGATGAACTTCCAATCTATTGTGAGGATGAACTTTCACTCTTAGATGTAGATAAAGAAGAAGATGGAACAGAATGAAGAAGTGAAAATGAAAGACTCTCAATTTGAGGTTGAGAAACATGAGGAATAGAAGAGTTAGCCAAAGATGAAAATGAAAAATACTATGTATATGAGATGAATGTGGATGTATAGTATTTTAAAAAATTTAGAAGGAAGCAACATACTGAAATCATTATTGTAAGAATTAAGAATAAAAGGTACATACACATGCTATCATTTTGAAGAGTTGAAATTATAATAAACAACTGAAAAAATTAGTTTTAAAAGAGAACATAGTTTCATCAAGCTTCACATGTCTAGAGACATATATCTTGCCCCCTGGATCTAAGCATTTAAAATCTCTATATCCAGAAGCATAACCAAGACAAATACAGGAATAGACTTAATTTGAGCTTATTAACATTAAAAGGTCTAGTATAAGGCTAACAAACACAACTAAACACCCTTAAGCTATTGTAATCAGGTTTTGTACTAAAAAGATGCTCATAGAGTGTTGGGCTCGATGAATCAACCGAAATTGCTTACCAAGTGATGAGGCAGTTGATTTTTGGTGTTGGTGGTGGAAGCAAAAAGATAGAAAATTTACACAAGAATTTAGAGTGGTTCGGTTTTCTAACCAAAGCCTACATCCACTACCTTAGCTTCCCCACTAAGGATTTCAACCAATTCACTAAGAATTCTTCCTCTTTTCAAGGCTTAGGAGGAAACCTTTTACAACCTAGACTCACTCACAAAGCCTAGCATCCAAAGCTCACAAACTGAGCTTTGAGAACACTCTTAAACAAGAGAATTGATAGCAAACTGAAATCCCTCTCTAAAGGTGTTTGTTTTCACTCTAAAGCATTGACCCAAAACCTAAAACACTTGAGCATACATTCACATTTTAAGCTCACAAGTGTTGTCTATACAAGAATGGGAAATTTTAGCACTAAGACAATTTTTGCATCATAATGTTGTTGACTTGAAGCTCATTAGTTGTTGCTGAAGCTTGAATGTCCCTTTTATACTCCCAATTGAGTTTCTAGCCATTGGAGACCGTTGGGATTGAATTGGAGCCGTTGAAGACTTAATTTCCCGCAATAAATGCAGTTCTAGAGCTATCCGTATAGATAAGCGTATAGCCATATCAGTACGCCCTTATTAGAAAATAGCCGCTGAGCTCTTAACTGCCTTCTCGTATCAGGACGCCTTGATGCATATCGGTACGCCGTATCGATACGCCACTATTCTGTATTGGTATGGGTGTTTTGTAATCTGCAGGGAACTAGCCGTTGGGTTTTTTTTAAAATAGCTTTAGGATTTAAAGCATAGAGTTTCGGTATGCGTATAAGCGTATCGGTATGGCCCTTATCGTATCGGTACGGCCAAGCCTGTACCGGTATGATTTTTCGATTATGGAAAATTACTGTAGCTAAAACCCTTATCTGTATCGATACGGGGTACATCGTATCGGTACGAGCATGTTAAAAACTTTAGTTTGCCTACTTTAAAACGTTTAAAACACTTCCAAAACCTTAAAAACTTATTTTCAAGTTGTTTGGACTTAAAAGCATTTTTGAATTCTTTTCAATTTATTCCAAAACTATTTTTTAATTATTATATCAAAACAAATATCCTAACATAGAGACTCATACCTGATAAGGCAGAAGTAGGCAATCTATTGATGAGAACTATGGTTGTAGTAAAAGCATCATGCCAAAAACTAAGAGGTAAGGATGCCTGAGCAAGAAGGGTGAGACCTACATCTACAATCTGCCTATGTTTTCTTTTTATCAAGTCGTTTTGTTCTGACTTATGAGGGTAGAAAATTCTATAAAGAATTCCTTGTTCCTTGAGATAAGCATCTAAAGCAATAAACTCTCCCCTACCATCAGTTTGTAACATCTTTAACTTAACACCTATCTGACGTTCAACCTGTCTATGAAAACAAACAAAATCAATCTTCACTTTAGATTTAAGTTTTAAAAAATAAATTCATGTATAGCGAGTAGGGGCATCGGTAAGAACAAGATAGTATTTAAAACCATTTGAGATATAGGGTGCAGGACTTCAAACATCTGCTACAAGTTTTAATGGATGACTATAGACAGTTTTAGATCTAACAAAGGGTAACTTATGAAACTTCTCAAGTTGGCAAGCAGTGCAAAGATGAGAATTATTATTTTTAACAAAAATATTACATCTATTCAAAGCAGAAATCAAAACATTATGGATGGGATGCCCAAGCCTTTTATGCCACAAATCAAGAGAACTTGAACTAAGAGAAGAAACATAACAATATACAGACACCTGAGCAACAAGGTCCTTATTTGCAGTACAATCAAACCTATATAAATCATAAATACAGGAAAATGTCAAATTTTGTGATAAATATCAAAACTTAGAGAAAATGTTGATTTTTTTTATAATATAAGATGTTTAGTAAAGTAGAAACCGGCATTAGTTTCTTTTCAGCCAAAAAAGAATGTGAAAAATCTCTAAATTGAGTATTCCCTCTGAACAAGTAGAAGATAAATTGCAGTCAATTGGTTCGACGAACGAAACTCATGATTGCATTTTAAAGAAAAGAAATGTATGTACATGAAACCATAGTTTGCATATTCTTCCTCAAATAGAGCTTATGAGAAAAAAATCAATTGGAGAGGGCGCAATGTGTTGTTGAATCAGAAATGTTAACTTGTCCATAATATTTAAGGTTGGAACCGATTTTGATAAGAATTTGACAAATTTTTCAGTTGAACATCCTAAAACCATTCCAAATTAAAAATTTAGGTCGAACCAAAAATATTAGCCTCTATATTACATAGTGGGTTAAAACTAAAATAGTGACAAAATGGAGAAAATTTTCGGTTGTAATTCATAAAACCATTATACCCTAACATTATAGGTTGAACCGGAAATATTAAGTTGTACATAACATAATGGGTTGTAATTAAATTGTATTAAACTAGAAAACATATTCGCGTGTATGTCATAAAACGAACACTATGTAACATTTTAATTTTATGAGAATTCTTAAAATTTGTATTAAAGTTCAGGTTAACGAGGATGCAAGAAGTGATATTGTTAGATAAAATTGTAATGACCCGAATTTTCAAGTCAACAATGGGCGTTGCCCCGGGTCTTGGACCGACTTGTCGGGCCGAGATGTTAGGCCATAATGGGCCTCCATACGTTCTGGGCTTGCTTGGTTGTTTTGGGCTTAGCTTATGTTGGGCTTAAGGAAGTGTATTATGATAAAATCATAATTGGGGGAGACAAGGGTTGATGCCTCATTAAGGTGGGCTGCCATTCTTGTAAGAAGGTGAAGTCACACTTGCCCTTTCTCTTTTCATCTTCTTCTTCTAATTTCCACCCCAACCCAAAGTAAAAGATGGAAACTTGTTGTGGAGGAGTGTGAATCTCGGATTGGCCATCAAAGAAGAGTTTATCAGCATCAAATGATCTTCATTTCGAGCTAAACGTCATTGGTTTTGGTGGGAGTTGGGTTTGAAGCTTGGAGCAAGGAAAGAGAGGTGGAAGAAGCTTAGTTGCTGCTTAAGTTCGTGAATCTTGCTAAAGGTCAGTACATCTCTGACTCCTACATTTCATGAGCATCATAAGATGATTGCTTTGTGTGGTTTATAGTTTTTGGATTGTATGGTTGGGGTTTTAGAAGCTTGAACCCTCATTTAATGGAAAATTATATAGCATGTATTAATAACGGGTAAAATTGGTAGAAACCTACTTATTATACCCTAAATAACTTGTAAGATCATTTTAGGACTTAACTATGGAGGTTAAGGGTGGGAATGGTGAGATCCTGAGCTCTAGGTTTCAAAATCTGGGCTCAAGTATTGGTACGGGGTGACTGTATACCGGTACTCCTTTGTAAATTAAGAGACAGGTTGTGAGGGGAGTGCCGGTACGCCCTCCCGTGTATCGGTACCCCTCACTTGATAAGGGTTCTAGAGACGCCATCGTGTACTGGTACGCAATGAGGTGTATTGGTACGCACTGTTACATTGCCTAGAAAGGCTTTGAGTACCGGTACGGTACGTAACGTATCGATACGTCCTTAGGATGAACTCTTTCGAATCTAATAGGGGTACCGGTACTCATTGGGGAGTACCGATATGCAATGTTGATTCTCTAAGAGAGGCTTAGCGTACCGATACGCGTATGTAGGAGTACCGGTACTGTGGTAGATCGGTACGGGGTGATCCTAGTATCGATGAGGAGTACCGGTACGGTACGTAGCATATCAGTACGTCTTGTGGTCTAATTATTTTGAACCCAATTAGCTTATTGGTACTTATGGGAGAGTATTGATACCCAGAGGGCAGTACCGATACTCACCTTAGAGTATCGATACTCACTGGGCAGTCTGCCCAAGAAAGTTGAGTTAGTGTTTATGGGTTCCATAATTCGTGGCGAAGGGTCCGGTGGGTCCCTAAAGGTATGATACAAACTCTAAAAGTGAGAAATTAAGGTTGGTAACCCATATATGGATTAATGGCTAATGACATAGTAATTATTTGAGTGGATCGCTTGTTCAATTATTCATAAAGATCCGTGGTAGATCGGTTAAGGCTACGTGGAAGACCGGGGTCCTTACTGTGTGCTGAAGGGATGCCCGTATAGGCTGCTACTGCAAATAATAAATAATCTAACGAGAACAACATAAATGAATTCCAAAGACGTATGCTAGTTATTGTATCAAACGAGTTATGCTTTGGGGCATTGGTAATGGTTGGTCGGATGCCTTTTATCTCTCGGTGAGATATGTTAATGCTCGGGGGAGCATGTGTTAACGTTTGTGTCTTGGTTAGGAATTCGTATGTCCTGGAGTCAGTGCAAGGGCACTTAAATAAGGGGATGAGTACTCCGGGCTATATGATCGAATACATCCGACGTGTCCATGGGCTATATGATCTGGATGCGGTCCGAAACCTATCTTTGAGCTATGTGATCAGGATATGGAAATACAACTTGGGGGCTGTGTGGGCTCAAGTAACTCGATGGGCTATGTGATCTCGAGTACCCTATTCGGCTATGTGATCTCAGGAATAGACTACTTGTGGCTATTGTGATCCAAGTATGCCTAGGACGTATCTGTGCCTATAGTGATCCGAATATGATTCTTACCCGGCGGCTATGTGATCACAGGTAACCCAACGGCTGTGTGAGCGCGGGAAAAATCATAGGGCTTTATTGGCCATTGGGGAATGTATGTTATTTACGTTGTTGTAAGGATAAATGATGTTGGCTAGTTTACCCTTAGGCTATGTGATCAGGGTAGGGTTGTTACTCGACGGGCTGTGTGAGCTCGAGTAACCTGATGGACTGTGTGATCTCTAGAGTATGGGCTAGATAACCCTTGGGCTATGTGATCAGGGTACGAGACGTAACTCGATGGTCGATGGAACCTCGCGTATGGTAAATCTGGATGGCTTGGATGTCTTTTTACATAATAGTAGTGCCTTGAGACAGTTGTAAGCTCTAGCTAGGATAGGCTAGAAGATTATCCTTAGATGTTGAGAAGCCTTTCTGTGCACTCTTGATTATATTATCATGCATGCTTGTTTTATGATATTCATGAATTATGGTAGAGTAGAAATGTACCACTTAGCTTTGTTAGCTCAGCGTGCGGAACTGTGGTTTCTTCCGTGCGTAGGTTGAGATGTTGCATTTGGAGGAGCACATCGAGGAGGATTTCCTAGCATTGATCCAATCTCAGAGTACAGTGCTTGATGTCTAGTTTGGACTGGTTGTATTCATAGGACCTTACCACAATCGAGTTTGTATTTTCATTGTGATTTTCTATTATCTGGTCAACAGTGTACTTTATGTGGAACTCGTATTTTGTAAACCCTTTTAATCTTTCTATCTACGTGGATTTTATGGAAATGGACCGTTCAAGAATTTCTAACTTGTGGTTTTAAATAAGAAATTTTGATGGGTCGATTTTAGGTGACCCATAAGTGACGCTTCGGATCCGGGACGGGTTCGGGGTGTTACAAAAATTGTGTGAAGTGCATCATATTTTATCTATTTAAAATGTAGGATTTGTTGAAATATTTAGGAAATGAGGAAAAGCTAAACACCATATTGGTGTGAAGTGGATATTGTTGGATGAACATTTAGATGTCTTATTCTTTCATGTGTTATGGTTTATTTTTCATTCAAATAATTTACGTGTCTTATTTAAAATAATATTTTATTGTTAAAGTATTCGTGGTAGATAGAAAAAAAATAAAGTCAAACGTTATGACACTTACAGTTGAAAGAAACGTTAAAAATAAGAATAAAGAGATTGCGACAGATGAAAAGGTGCCGAAGAAACCACTTAATCCATATATACACTTTTAGTAAGTACAAATCTAGTTATTAAAATATTAGTAAAATTTATAGACAATGAAATTAATATAGCATTAAAATATTGATAAAGAAATATTTATGATTAATTGCAAGTGAAAAAAGAGTGCATGAAAAATAAGAGATGTGTGAAGAGGAGAAAGAACCGTTTAATGAGTTGACGAAAAAAGAGAAAGAACATAAAGAGTGGAAGAGTGTACAATTAAAGAAGGTAATAAATAAATACTGAATTTTTTTATAAATATAATAAAAATAGAAATATTATGTATTTTTTTAAATGTAGGAAGTCTCAAAGGCATGGACTTAAGAAAGTATCGAAATTGATGGAAGACTTAAAAGGAAAAAAAGGAAAATGTCTTAAGAGAAATAGGGTTTAGGCCTTTGATTAGAATAAAGACGAGACGAATTCGTCAAGAGTTATGTCATGAGTTGATCGAGAATTTTGATATTGAAAATAGATTTATTAATTTCAATAAAATTAGATTTTTTCCTATGATTAAAGATGTTGTAGCCATGTTGTGATTGAAAAATAAAAGGATTAATGTTGAAGAAGTGATGAAAATGGAGAACGAAAACGAACTTGTTTCGAAATATAATATAAGGAATAAGATTTCCTACTTGAAAATTGAGGGAGGTACAAAAATTGGTGAGTATGATGAGGCTGAACTGAAGGTGAGGCAACTGCTGAACATTGTTGGAGTATTTCCATGTCCAACGAGTGATATATGTCCGAACGTAGACAATATGAAATTTTTGTGCGCGGAAGGGTTGAATGAGCAACTAAATTAGGCGAAATTTGCCTATGAAAAGTTGTTAGATGGAATAGTTAACTATAATAAGCTCGGAAACTACATATACATAAATGGTGTATAACTATATTAGAAGTAAATGAGTATGAAAGAGGTTATTGGTAATAATTTTTTTTATAAATAGTATAGCGATAAATTGAATCGATTGGTTATTCGTTGCAAGTTATATTATTTGATTTTTGGTCGAATATTCTTAATAAACCTACTACAGCTTCATCCGATTCACCACGCATTATTGCATGGGGCTAAGAAGAGGTGACTCGAGTTATGGTGAAGTTGAAAGTGAAAAAACCTAAGAAGAAATAAAAAGTGAGAAAAGTCAGCTTGTAATATTAAGTTTTAAAAAACTGTTTAATATTATAATTTTATTTTGAAGGTTATTGCCATCGATGAAGAGAAGTTTGAAGAGAATGATATTGTTCATGAGAATGTTGCGAATGAGATGGTATTGGGAAAACTTCAACTCTGCATGATAGAGATGCATGAGTTTGTATTTTTTGTGGGGGTTTGAAAAGACAAATTAAAATTGAAGGGTCGATTAACACCCTAAAGTGTGAAGCAAGATTGTCAGATAATAAATTGAAAAAAGTGTTGGCGGAAGTTAAGAAATTAATAAGAAAATAAAAAAATTGAAGAATTATGTAAGATCAATGAAAAAGAAAGTCTTGGTGAAATGAAAACATTTGAAAAATAATTTTTAGATAGAGCGAAAGAGGTACATGAAGTGTCAAAAGATAATTGATATAGTGGTGATTCTTTAAAATTGCGGACACCTTATGACCCGATTGAAGAGATGAATTCAAATGTCCTACACCACTAAAAAAGAAAAAAGGTATGATGAATAACATAACATAAATTTTTTTGTCCAAATCATGTTATGACTAATATAAATATAAAATGTAGGTTGAAGAAGTTAAAAAAAGATGAGTGGTAAATTAATGGTTGTGGGTATAAAGACAAAAAAATGTGTAAGAATAGATGGTGAGGAAGAAAATATGATATTATTAATAATTGTTTGAAGTTGGAAGAATTTTATGGGTCATTATTTATAATGTTAATAAACATTGTTATAAAAATTGTTGAGCTTAAATGTATGTTGATGAAGTTAGAAATTAATGGTGTATTTTATTAATATATTTGGTTACATAAATAGAAAAGAAAATGTAAATGTTTGTTATTAATGGCTCTAGTTATAACGTTGTTAACGCCTGATACTTTCATGCAATATTTATACGATGTTAAAGGTTGAAGAATCGAAGGTATTATGTTAAAGTGCCAAGAGAGATTAGGTCACTTGAAAGTGCAACATGTGAGTATATATGGAATAGTCTGTTAGCAGAAAAGTGAGCCATCTTCGAAAAAATAAATTTGTTATGGAGTGTTATTTATGTGCATTTTTAAAAAAGTTTATGAGTTTCTTTTGATGTAGTGAAGTTGTTGTTCAATTTGAATAGCTACATGCTACAGTCTTTGACATGGACACGTTACGACTAGGTGAATAGGTTAGTTAAGTGGTTAGTAGAAAAACTATAATATTTTATCTTTGTTAGGATATTTGTTTTGATATAATAATTGAAAAATAGTTTTGGACTAAATTGAAAAGATTTCAAAAATGTTTTTAAGTCCAAACAACTTTAAAATAAGTTTAAGAAGTTTTTGAAAGGTTTTGGAAGTATTTTAAATGTTTTTAAGTAGCCAAACTTCAAATTTCAACACATCCGTACCGATACGGTTACACCACGTATCGATACAGATAAGGGTTTTTGCTACAGAAAAAATCCAGAACCAAAAAATCGTACCGATATGCCCTTAGGCATACCGATACGGATAGGATCGTACTGATACGCTTATACGTGTACCGATCCTGTTTTCAACCACCCTCAATGGTATTTCCCAACGACTATTTGAATTGCAGGTCGTACCGATACGCACCAAGGCGTACCGATACGGGTAACTCGCGTACCGATACACCACTACCTAGAACTGTATTTATTGTGGGGAAAAAGCCCCAACAGCTCCAATTGAACCCTAACGGGCACAAACGGGCACAAGCTCAATCCTAACTATATAATGAAGGCTAGAACACTTAAAGATTATTATAGAACATATACAAGAAACATGATCAAGAGAATTTGAGTCCAAAGCAAATTTATTCATTTCTCTTGTAAATATTCTAGAGAGTGTTTTTCTTGTATATCTTTTGTACTCTTTTTAGTGAGCTTAATTTTCTATAAACACCCACCTTTGTGAGGTAATTTGTTTACTTCTTATCCCTTGTAAAAGGAAATGTTCTAGTTTAGCCTTAGACAAAAACTAGAGTTGGTTCTATCTTAGCCAGTAAAAGATAGGGTTGTAAAGGTTTCCTTCTAAGCCTTGAAAAGAGGAAAAATTCATAGTGAATTGGGAAATCCTTAGTGGTATGCTAAGGTAGTGGATGTAGACTCGGTTGGGTAGTCGAACCACTCTAAAATCATTGTGCAAATTGTCTATTATTTTCATCAGTTTTAGCCAATTCATTCAGGAAGCGAAATTAACCCTCTTGATGGTAATCGGAGATTGATTCAAGCGTGCAACAAGCCTTTCAATTGGTATCAGAGCCTCGTCTTTATCAAAGTACTAACATCCGAGAGTAAAGATCATTTGCTAGAAGTCCACCATTTAAGAAAATGGCAAGATTTGAAGAATATCGTCATATCTTGTGTCCTCCGCTATTCGAAGGAGAAGCATACTTCCAATGGAGAAATATCATGAAGCTCTTCATCAAATATCATGATTTTGAGGTTTGGGACATTATTGAAGATGGCTACTTGGAAGCTCTTAAGAAGAAGAAGCAAAGGAGTGCAAACGACACTAAAGCAAAGCTAAACACAAAGGCGATGCACATCTTTTTTTGTGGCCTCATGAAGATGTTTCCAAGAAGGTCTCCACATGCAAAAATGCCAAATATGTATGGGAGAAGCTTGAGAAACTTTATGGAAAATAAGAGAAGAAAGATGGTGTTCCATCTTGTGTTAACCTCTTCTAATCACCCAAGGTGGATAGTGTTGTGGCTCTCGATGAGCCTAAGGTATCTTCTAACTCAAATGATTTAAATTCGTACATATTTGAAGAGTTACAAGATGCTTTCGATGAATTATTTTTGGAATTTGAGACCATTAATTCCAAATTTAAGAAAATGATTTCTAAACTTGATTTTGAAAATGATTTTCTTTTGAAAACAAAATTGGATTTTGAAAACCAAAATGAAACCTTGAAAAATGATTTAGAGTTTTCAAAAACTAGCAATGAAGTTTTAGAAAAAGAAAATATTGATTTAAAAGTTAAGCTTGAAAGCTTAACAAAAGGAAAAAAATTATTTCAAATAATTCACCTTGTCACATAATGGAAAAATGCTCACATTGCCATTATCATGGTCATTCGATACATATTTGTCCTATAAAGAAAAGAAAAACTTATAGGATTAGACAAGTATGGGTTCTTAAGGGAACTAAAGACATTGTGACTAATGTAAATGGATCCAACTGTGTTGCAGGTCTCCTCTCCTTCAGCCTCTCTCAATGGCGTCATTTGTTGAGGAGAATTTTCTAGCTTCGCCCCGGTGGTTCTCTACAAGCTTCGAACTAGGATTGTCATCAATAACCACGCTTTCTTAAAGTAACGTCCAAGTCTTCCTTATATAGGCAGCAAAACTAGGGTTTTAGTACCCTAAAGTGCGCACGGCTTTATTAAAGAAAGCCAATTGTTTCCCGCTTCATTAAATGTTGCGTATCAGAGAGAAAGTCCACATAGGCAGAAATAGATTCTTCTCCAACTCGTTATGCCTAGTCAGCTCTAGCTATAAGATATGCTCCTCTTCCGCTCTAGCAATCTTTTAGCATCTACCAGTATCCTACACATGCACCACAAAGCACCATCGTTCTCGTAAAAAACACCAATATATAACAATTAAGTGCAGGCAGTGTAACCCCCTATCTACAAGCAAATATGTACAATCTAACCTAAATGCATACTATATGAGCTTGAAAACATACAAAAGATAAGGAATAAAGGTGTATAAAATAGATCATTTAAGCACTCATCAAATACCCCAAACTTGAATTGTTGCTTGTCCTCAAGCGATGTAAAATAGAAACAAGAAAAATAAAAAAACAGAAAATAAAAATAGTAAATGGCCATAAGTCCTAAGGTTCCACTAAGATATGATTACAATGATTCCAAATTATGTTGTAGCAGTAATTCATTCATCAGCTATATTAATGAAAAGTAATGCATCAGAGCTTACAGTTTTGTTCAAAAGATCAAATCTATTGTAGGTGCAATGTGTGCTAAGTTACATGCATTCATCACTTAATAACCATAGAAAATTTTAAGGTTACTTTCTTTTTCTGTCTCGGCATATTGTTTTCCTTTTTTTAGCATATTTTTACTCCTTATTCTTTTAGGTTTGAAAACTATATCCTCGGGGCTTCAGCTTATCACACTAACTCTTTAGTACCTAAGGATGGAGTGAAGCAAATCATCCTCAAGCCCTACAAGTAGTGTCATCCCGTGAAGACTTTCATTCACTCTTTGCCGGTACTATCATTCTTACCAGGGAAAGTTAAATGGAGCAAACACAACTCACCTAGTGTACTAAGATAGCAAGATGCATAGAAGAGTGCCCCTCAACAGTTTTGTTTAAATTATCAAGTCTTGATTTATTTTCTTGGTTTTTATGGAGTTTTTAAGCCTTTATTTTGATACATTGAGCATTAAGTTCATTCTCTTCGATTCATGCTTTAGCATCAGAAAGTCGACCTAGAGTATCCTTAAGGTTTCTTAAGTGTCCAGATTGTATGCAACAAAATGATGTTTAAGGTCTACAACAGATTTATCATAAAGTTCAAAACCTAAAGCTCTTAACACCTTGCAAAGCATCAATGCAAATTCATCATAGAAAGTCATAATTAACGCATCATGAGATTTAGAATCAAATGAATCATAGCAAAGGGAACCTATCAAACATATTAAGCTAATTATAGTTCTAAAAAGCTTTTTAAAATTTTAAATTTTACCGAAATTTAACCTAATGAGTATGTACTCCCCTGAACTTGAGAAGACCATTATCCCCAATACAAAAAAAAAGAAAATAAAAAATAAAACAAATCAAGGAAAAGCAAAATATGTGCAATATGAAAAACTAAACTAAACTAAAAAGAAAAATAAAAACTAACCAGAGAGTTACTGGGATAGTGGTGCGTTGCGACACGTTTGGCTCTTTAGACGTCCTCCGATATGTGGTGCGGAGGGAACAGAAGCATGGGGTGCCAGAGTATTAGCAGAAGATGCTGGGGCATCCTGGTTTATAGGAGCGGTGGTGGACATAGAGGAATCGTAGGAGGTAGATAATGAGGACTGACGCCCTAAATGTGCTTAGAGTTCCTCAATGAGCTCAAGAACTCGACTTGCGGTGGTCTTGGTTTAGGTCTTGGGAGCGGTAGCAGATGGAGTTGGGGTTGGTGATGTCTTAATTGGGGAATGAGTGACCTGGCCTGTCTGCCGGTGTATTTCATTTAAATCATCACTAATCATGTGATGGTTTGGGGTGTATAGGTTTCTTGCTTTGGCCACAGCCCTCGTCTGCTTGACATGTCGGTAGAGGGTAGGCGTTATACAACCATCTTTCTTGTTCGAACAACAACAATTTGAGGGCTAAGGGAAATGTTATTCTCTTTGTCTTCCCCTTCTTTATTCTCGTCCATCTCTTCATATTTTTCTCCCAGTGGTAGATTAACAAGCGGTGTAGTAGAGTACTATATAAGGAATACGGGAAAGTCAGTAACAGATCCCGTGGATAATCGATTCAGGACAGCTCGAATAGCCAGATCATTTTTCTAGTATAGTTAAAGAACGACTGGAAAAACTCTATTAAAGCAATAAATAAAATGGTCTGCAGAGAATTTGTAATCGCGGTTCTGAACGGTGTTGTACTAGCCACAATCCCCTAAAACTAGGGTATCTCATTTGGAAGCGTCCTTGTAGAAGTTTTTATTTTCAGGTCGTCCGGTTAAGCCCAAACTTGTACCTACTCACATAGTGTAATAATCAAGCTCGGGAAAAGAAGAGGTCGCTTCTTGCTGAAAGATATCGCTCTGCTTACAATGGCTTCATAAATCATCTTGCCAACATCAATTCGTGGTGTCCGGTGGGTCTTATTCTCGTGTTTATAAAATAGATCCAATACATAGAGTCTGGTTTCAGGTCAACCCGTTTTACAATCTTATGGTTCGTGAATTTCCATGTCCTCGCAGTCCTTAGAATGTACAGTTCTTGTAATACCTCGTCATTGCCGTTGATGCAAAATCATTATGATTATCTTCTGCATTATCAAGGTCAAATAAAGTATTGATTGTTCCACCAGAAAAATTTACCATTTTTTATTGGATGAATACAATAGTGTCATCGGCTTTGGTAATATGGGTATAGGAATCGCGTACCCA
This sequence comes from Hibiscus mutabilis, assembly GCA_019671005.1. Taxonomy (NCBI): domain Eukaryota; kingdom Viridiplantae; phylum Streptophyta; class Magnoliopsida; order Malvales; family Malvaceae; genus Hibiscus; species Hibiscus mutabilis. Next base: position 28,110,401 of record CM033751.1, read on the forward strand.
TGAAACATTAATCCGCCTAAGGCGCAAGAAAAACTCTTCCCATCTATGGGTTTCAATTACGGAGTGAATGTTGTCATCAAACTGTATTCTGGGTAAACTGATGAACTCTAATCCCTCATTCGGAGGTAGTTGTCAGTTCTTGAAAATCTCGTAACATTTCTCTATCTCTTACTTGTAAAAAGATTTATGAGGATCAGCTTCTCGTCTTAACGTTGTGGTACGGCGAGATGTCGAGGTGAGGGTTTTTCAAGAAGGGGTTATCCTGGTAGTTTTTGGTGTAACTGGGGAGGCACTTGTCCTGGCGCAGTTGACGGTTCTTATTTTTGCCATATTTGACAATGAGGTAGAATGCAAAGAAGAGACTTTCAAGGTTTTGGGTAAAGGTGAAGAATGCAAGAAGAAGGAGGGTCACTAGTTTCTCAAGGGTATGAAGGGTTTACAGAAGTTTTTGATAACGTAAGGAATGAGGGAAATATGGATTTTAAGTGTGATGAAACATATATAATGATTATGAGGCAAAAAGTAATATAAGTTAGAAACTTTATAATTGCCATACTGACATGATATGTTGTTAACAACCTAATTTCTAATAAGAGATAAAATTCCAGATTGTAGAAAAAAAAATAACAAAAAAATTAAAATTATATAAAAGTACATGTAGAGAGAGGGGGATCAAACTAGATGTGGGAAACATCCAATAAGGAGACCACATTTTTGTCACGGTGGATTGGTGCTCCTTTATAGAATGTCAACCATTGCAACACTTTTACAAGCTTGCTTCGACATTGGTTCAGGAATTGAGATTGGTAATGTTCCCTTAGAGGCTCCAAGATTAAGCGAATTAGTTCATCATTCCATTTAATGATCTCTGTTTCATCCACCGTTATTAAAGTTAGATTGAGTCTCCATTGTGGTTTAATCAAGCTGTTTTAATAACTTGCAAGCAAAACCTCATACGAGCATAAAGTAGGACTTATGTCCTTTATCAGTAATATTCCATCCAAGAGTCTCATTATATCGTGAAAACACAAGCAGTAGTTGAGCCTCTTGGTTAGGTTTTAAGCTAGCAAATATAACAACCGGTAATGTTTTACTCTCCCTTAAGCATACATACTTTAATAGAGTGAGAAGAGGTTTAATTTCAAGTACCGATGAATACTCAAGTGAAGGTTTGAGAGATTTAAACTCAGCATGATCCAAAAGCTTAAAAGTCATACCTGGTCGAGTAAGCATAACGTTGGATTGTTCAATCTCTATGTTACCTTTTTTCTTAGCTTCATACATGGCCTCATCGAAGTTAGCTTGCTTCTCAGCAGTGAGTATGTTGTTGCAACATATCTCGGGTAAACTCTTTTTAATTAGGGCTTATTCATTTTCTATAAGCTGGCATTCTTTATAGTCATCCACGTACTTGAGTGTGCTGAAGACATTAAATATGATCGTTTGTTTGTTCATCTTTATGGTGAATTTACCTTTTTCCCAATCAATCACAATATGTCTGATGGCTAGGATGGTCTCCCCATGATGATAGGAGCATTTTCATCAGCTTCGTAATCAAGAATGATAAAGTCTGGCTGGAAGACAAACTTATCTACCTTTACTACCATATCTTCAATTTCGCCCTTGGGTCAAATTTGAGATCGATCGACCAATTAAAGGACCACCAATGTAGGCCTTACTTTTTCCATCCCTAATATTTTAAACACGAATTTTGGCATCGAATTTACACTTGTATTGAGATCGCATAAGGCACGGCCAAAATAGTTGTAGCCTATCAAACATTGTATGGTAAAACTGTTAAGGTCTTTTATCTTGGGTGGCAAATCACTTAGCACAACCACAAACTCGCCCATAGTAGTAACAGTTTTAACCTCACTAAAATTCCACTTCTTTGTCATGATTTTCTTCAAAAACTTTGCATAGATAGGCATATAGTCAATGGCCTCCAGAAGTAGGAAATTGATATGCAACTGTTTAAGCATCTCCAAAAATTCTGGTACTAGACATCTTGTTTCTGACCTTTCAATCGTTGTGGGAATAGAAGTGGTGGTCTAGGCTCGTCTTTTGGCTTACTGGATGCATGTACATCTTAGTTTGGTCTTCATTGCTTTCAGTAGCAATATTACTTACTGTATCGGACACAAGAGTGTGTTTCTCTAGTACATGCGCATCAACAGATGGCTTACTTGGAGTAGGATCTATTGGAGAGCTTCCCCTAAACTTGGCATATGTCTTCAGTTGTGTGCCACTGCGTAGAGTGATGGCACTGCACTACTCTGCATTAAAAGCATTAGTGACTTTAGTATCACTAGGTAATTCACCAGGTGGTCTCATTTTTAACATATGGGCAATCTGTCCAACTTGAGTCTCTAGAGACCTTATCGAGGTGGTGTTGTTTTGCATGATCAATTGTGGTTTTGTAATATGGTAGCATGTGTCAGCTCCAGGTAGGTAGAAATAAATTATTCTCCAACTCGGTATGCCTAGTCAGCTCCAGCCATGAGATATGCTCATTTTCTGCTCCGACAATCCTTTAGCATCTATCAGCATCTTGTACATGCACCACAAAGCACCACATTTCTGGTAAAAAACACCAATATATAACAATTAAAGTGCATGCAATGTAACTCGCTATCTACATACAAGTATGTACAATCTAACCTAAATGCAAACTATATGAGTTTGAAAACATGCAAAAGATAAGGAAAATGGTGTATAAAATAGATCATTTAATCACTCGTCACCATTTCTTGAAGTTTTTGGTTGATCATTCGAGTCTCAACAATTGGTATCAAAGCTCCGTCTTTATGTCGGATTAACATCCTAGAGTTGATCCTTGAAGTGCTCAACCTTTCTACATCAACCAGAGCTTATGGCACAATCTATCGACAAGCCTCCTTACTTCAACGGTGCCCACTATTCTTATTGGAAGAATAGGATAAAACTATTCATCAAATCAAATGACTACCTCTTTTGGGATATAGTGATAGATGGGCCATCTATTTCGATGAAGAGAGTAGGATACCAACTCGTTGAGAAAGAAAGACAAGAATGGACCAATAAAGATAAAAAAAGTTAAAACTCAATGACAAAGCTATGCACATCTTGTTTTGTGCTCTTGGTCCCAACGAGTATTCCAATACATCTTCTTGCTCGAGTGCCAAGGAGATTTGGGACAAACTTGAAGTCACTCATGGAGAAACAAATGAAGAAAAGTAGACCAAGACTGGTATTCTCAACCTTGAGTATGAGAACTTCAAGATAAACCCAACAGAAGACATCAAAGCTATGTTCGATCGATTCTCCACCATTGTGAATAGACTTAAAGGCTATGGAGAAGTGATTTCGGATGACAAGCTTGTAAGGAAGTTGATTTAGTAAATTTTTTCGAATTAGGACTAAATTGATTGAATGTGTAAATATAGATGATTAAATGTACCATTATACAAAGTTTTATAACAGCCACGTTTAGTACTTAACGATCGAGTTACCATTTTGTTACAAAACATAAAATTTAATTGCTATTTTGTAACATTTGAAAGTTTGGTTATCGTTTTGTTTTTTTAACAAAGTGCAATGACCATTTGTAAACTTTACCCTAATTGTTTTCTTTGCTTATCAAGTATCAACAAAATATTTATTATATTTCTTATTTTTTTATCATGGACTAATAAATTTTGAGTTAATTGGCTTTTATGGCTGCTGCTTTGTTTTATTTGCTTTGGTTGGGGTTTGTCTTCAATGTTTTGGTTCTAGTTTATTTGCCGAGCATTAGTCTTGTTTGATTTTTGTAAGTACTACCATGTGATATTTTTTTCTTTCATTTAGATTTAAAAAAAAATTAACGAAGTATTCTCTCTTTTTATAAAAAAAATATTTTTTGAGTTAAAAACATAACAAAGACAAAAAAAAAAGGAAAGAAGGTCGACTTTCTACATTTGATTATTATTTTACTTAGATTCGACACACAATTGAATATTAAGATAAAAAGAAACACTAAAATTGTAATTTCGGCAAATGGTCCTTCTAGGCCTTTCGTTGGGCCATCTGTTTGAAAATTCAAATTTCAAACGCGTAAAACGGGTAGCACATTTTTTTTTTAAATTTAAGCAAAATAAAAGAATAAATGCAAAACGGTGCGGAGCGTGCACTATATATATATCATCTTTAGCCGACTCCTGACGTTTGTCCGAACGAACAATTATACTACTTTGAAGTTTGAATATTTTTATATATTTTTTCTTTTAGAATTTTTTTTCTGTTTCCTCGTTTTTACTCCACCTTTATCAACTAGTCCATCGCAGCCTGCGAACTCAAGAGCTCATTTCTTTTGTTCGTTCCATTGCAACTTCAACTTGTCGTGTTTTCTAGGGTTATCCATCGAAGATGACCACCATGGAGAGTTTGATCGGCTTGGTTAACAGGATTCAGCGAGCATGTACGGTTCTCGGTGATTATGGCGGTGGTGATAAGACTTTCTCTTCCCTTTGGGAGGCTCTTCCTTCTGTCGCCGTCGTTGGTGGACAGGTTTCTCTTTTAAATTTCTTTAATCTCTCTGTGAACATCAAACGTGTCCGATCTTCTAATACGAGTTGGGTTTCGTTTTTGGATTGAGAACAGAGTTCAGGGAAGTCTTCGGTGCTCGAGAGCATAGTTGGCCGTGACTTTCTTCCCAGAGGATCGGGTTTGTTATTTTCCCCTCTTTTTTATTAACTTTAGTCTCTTAAACGAACTAATTGCGATGTGTAATTCTGTGCAGGAATTGTGACGAGACGTCCTTTGGTGTTGCAACTTCACAAGACGGACGAAGGGTCGCAGGAATATGCTGAGTTTCTTCACATGCCTAAGAGAAGATTCACTGATTTTGGTAATTATTTTTCTTTTTCACTTTGCCTTTGGATACGTCAAATTACGAATTTGCTGGACTTGGCATGTTTTTAGCTTTCCTTTGTTGCAATTATGGACAATCTAGGAAATAAGTAAACCTTCCCGCTAGTTGCAAATTCTGGTTGTATGGATTATTCCCCTTCTGTTAATTTGAAATCGAAGCTTATTCCGCTCATCCTTTCTCGGTGCAGGGGCGGTCCGCCATGAAATTCAGGAGGAAACTGATAGAATTACTGGGAGGACTAAACAAATATCTCCTGTTCCCATCCATCTCAGTATCTACTCTCCAAATGGTTTGTCATCAAAATCATGATTATGTTTCTTTTTTTTGAAGTAACGATCAGAGTCATTTAGCTAACACCGTTTATTCTCTTCACACAGTTGTAAACTTAACCCTGATTGATTTACCGGGCTTAACAAAAGTTGCAATTGGTAAGTGTTATTCTCGAATATTCATTGTTTTTCTCTTGTGTTCAATTATTGAATGGGACCATTCTTCTTTTTAGAGGGGCAGTCGGAAACTATAGTTCAAGACATCGAAACCATGGTTCGGTCTTATGTTGAGAAGGTGAGCATCTCGTCATTTAACTGTGCTTCATTAAGAGAAAATAGTATTTTACCCCTTTCACTCTCTCTCTCTCTCTCTTCACTTGGATATAAGTTTCTGCTTGAATGAATTCAATTCTTGGACTAACGGCTATTATTATTGAATTTGATCTATGTTGTTGCTAGCTATCTTATTAGCTTAAACAAACTTTTCTCAACTGAAGCTTTTTATTTCTGTTCGATTGCATTCTGAATCATCATTATGCTTTTTGTAGCCTAATTCTATCATACTAGCTATATCTCCAGCTAATCAAGATATAGCAACTTCTGATGCTATCAAACTGGCCAGGGAGGTCGACCCCTCTGGTATGTATTAACTATCATTTTACTATAGCATTAGTATAGATGCAAATCTTTATGATGTATATTTTACCCTTTTTTCCATTGAGAAATTTGTCTTTTTTTATACCAGGTGAACGGACGTTTGGGGTGTTAACTAAACTTGACCTTATGGACAAAGGGACGAATGCTTTGGATGTGAGTTTTTGCTTTCTTTCTCTTTCATATGAAATTTTATATTTACTATATCTGAGCGAGTGATTCTTTGTTTATTTTATTTTTGCCGACTTGGTCTACTAACATGTTTTATTTCCTTTTCCATTCTTAAGGTTCTTGAAGGAAGGTCTTACCGGCTCCAGTATCCTTGGGTTGGAATTGTGAACCGTTCACAGGCTGATATAAACAAAAATGTGGACATGATTGCGGCAAGACTCAAGGAGCGTGAATATTTTGCCACTAGTCCAGACTATGGTCACTTAGCAAGTAAAATGGGTTCAGAGTATCTCGCAAAACTTCTGTCACAGGTTTGAATTTAGTACATTTTACTTAGTATTAGCTTTTTGCAATCTTAAACGGAGTCTTTCTAACAATGTTGCCTTGTTTTAAGCATTTGGAATCTGTAATTAGGGCTTGGATACCGAACATCACTTCTTTGATAAACAAAAGTATTGATGAACTTGAATCAGAGATGGATGATCTTGGCAGGCCTATTGCTCTTGATGCTGGGGTGAGTAGCATACCTTTTCTACTTCTGTATAAGTTACTTCATGTGCTGTGTGTGATTGTGATGTTTTACCTTAGGCTCAACTATACACTGTATTGGAAGTCTGTCGTGCGTTTGAACGGATATTTAAGGAGCATCTAGACGGAGGGTAAAGTCCTGCTACTTCTGTTGTTTTTTCCATTCTCTTTCATGGTTATTAGTTTGAGCATAAAAAATTCATCTTTGGGTTAGATTCATGCTCTTAAGATATGGACTAATTCGTCGCTTTAGAAACCGAAATATCCTTGGTAATGGCGGGAAACAACATCTAATTCAATTCTCTTCTCATGATTCAACTATGGGTAGGCTTAATATAATTGATCTAGATTGGATAATGTGATTTTAGCGAATTGAGTACAGTACCTCCAATTTTAGGGTTATCTACACTTTCAATTTTCGCCTCGAGCTATAACAGCGATAACTGTATGGTGTAATAACTCCTTTGGACATGATATATTAGGCGACCAGGAGGTGATCGTATTTATGGAGTCTTTGACAACCAGCTACCGGCTGCTTTGAGGAAGCTTCCCTTTGATCGCCATCTTTCTCTGCAAAACGTAAAGAGAGTAGTGTCCGAGGCAGATGGTTATCAACCACACTTGATAGCACCTGAGCAAGGTTATCGCAGGCTTATTGAAGGGGCATTAAATTACTTCAGGGGACCGGCTGAAGCTTCTGTGGATGCTGTAAGTCTCATCCTTTATTTATTACTTTTAATAATTTTTCTAGATTTATGAATTCTTCAAGTAGTTAAAGCTTTTTTTTTTTTCTGATCTGTGACATTACTTTTAGCTGATGTGCCTTTCTTTATGTGCAGGTTCACTTTGTCTTGAAGGAACTTGTGAGGAAATCTATAGCAGAAACACAGGTTAAAATTTGAGAAAATTGATCTTATGTAGTTTAAGTTTTTCTAGTGTCCCATAGGTAAATGTCTATTGACGTTTTCTATTAACAGGAATTGAAACGCTTTCCCACACTGCAAGCTGATATAGCAGCAGCTGGTAACGAGGCTTTGGAGAGGTTTCGAGATGAAGGTAAGAAGACAGTTGTCCGGTTGGTAGATATGGAATCATCGTATTTAACAGTAGAGTTCTTCCGGAAGCTTCCCCAAGAAGTAGATAAAGTAGGAAATCCTGGAGTAAACCCTCAAGCTACTGCAGCTGTGGACCGGTATGGTGAGGGCCATTTTCGGAGGATAGGGTCAAATGTTTCCTCATATATTGGTATGGTGTCGGATACACTTAAGAACACAATCCCGAAGGCTGTGGTTTACTGTCAAGTTAGGGAGGCAAAACAATCATTGCTAAGCCGGTTTTACATGCAGCTAGGAAAGAAAGAGGTAAACAATCATTGCTAAGCTGTGGTAACATGTCACGAGCACTCTTATGTTTTCACCGTTAATGAGATAAACGTGTAGTGAATAATCTTTCCCTTAAACAAGGGTGAGACATTGCTAATCCGTGCATATGTGGGTCACAATATTGTGGCTCTATGTCTGTATCGAGACATGGTTAATGAGTGTTTGCATGTGCGTGTGTTTCAGGCGAAGCAACTTTCACAAATGTTAGATGAGGACCCAGCATTGATGGAGAGGAGACAACAGAGTGCTAAAAGGCTTGAACTATACAAGGCTGCAAGGGACGAGATTGATTCTGTATCATGGACTCGATGATATTAACTCTGGATATGATTCTTCCTCGACTCGTTTTCCATATTGAGCTGATATGTTACATACTAGTAAGTAATGCAGAATTCGATTATGTTAGTTATTTGACAGTTTTGATATTCTTTGTTAGATCCATTCTTACTGTTGTAGTGTTGTGCCATATGTGTAATTTCCATGACCACATGGGATTTGTTGTGTTATTGAGTTGTGACGCTATTTATTATATTACAGCTTTCCGTCAATCTCAAGTTATTAACATTTCCTTTTTGATATGTTGGAAAAATAAAAAAGTTTCCATATATAGGCGAAAGAGTTTCCATATATTACGCTATTTGTTTCCTTTGGTGTTAAGGAAAGGGAAAATGACGCTTTTTCTTTTTTATTAAAAGAAGGAATATGAATAGTTTTTGAATTCTCAAGTCAATTTGAATGAAAGAATATTCCCTTTTAATAAAAAAGAGTTGGAAAAATAAAATATATAAAGAAGCACACCATATCAGCGGAAAATAAACGAACGTCGGCAGGGACGGACGCCGTACATCTTTTTTATTTCGTATTATTTATTTGACGCGCACCTAGTTTTGTTTCTTTGTTTTATCCTTTTATTCTTAGGTTTTAGGTTCGGTTCTATTTGAATTTATTTATTTTCTTCTAAAAATACATTAGTTGTAGTTTAAAGTAAATATAATTTCTGTTAATCATAAAATAGATAGAGAAAAATTTTCAATACACAGTCTGTGTAAACTTTAATTTACGTATACCTTTTTGTTTTAGAGATTAGAGGTTTAGTTTAGGGTTTAGAGTTTAGGGTTTTTGCCTGTAGGGTTTAGAGTTTAGGGTTTTTGCCTGTAGGGTTTAGAATTTAAAGTTAGTGTTTAGAATTTAAAGTTTAGGGTGTGGGGTTTAGGTTTCATTTTGATTTATAGTAGAAATACGCAGGCTTGTGTAAAATTTCACAGTCTGTGTATCAAATTTAAACCCAAATAGATATTTAGCTTGATTCAATGGTAAAAGTGTTGATTTTAAACTAACAATAATTTAGTGCAATGGCAAGGTACATTGCTTTCTTAAGAAGAGAATCCGAATTCGAATATTAAAGACGACATTATTGAGAGGGAGAGTCATGAATCTCAAATATGGACCATAAAATAAACATGTATTTTACAAAAAAAAGTGTTGAAGGTCTCAAATTTCAATCCTTTTAAGCTCATTCAATGTTTTTCTTAATTTTTTTTATAATAATATAGTGATACATGTTGTTATCTTATTAGAAGATCAACATTTTGATCGAAATGATAGAATGTGTAAGTAATGATGATCGAATGTGTTATTATGAGAATTTGTTTAATTATCATATCAATAATTTAGTTAAAAATGAAAAGTAATGGTTTGATTGAAGTAAAATAAAAAATTTAATGACTTAATTGATAATTTTTATTCAATAATTAAAATAAAATATTTTTAAATATAATTTCTTTTTGACTGAAGATATTTTAATTTAATGATCTATAAAATAATCTGCTCTTTTTTTGAATAGATGAAATAATCTGCTCTTTTTTATGAATAGATAAAATAATCTGCTCTTTAATTTATTTGATTTTGATTAAAGGTGTCACCAATAAATATGGTAATACTAATTGATTAAATGGGGTCATAGTCATAGTCATAGTCATAGTCATAGTCATAGTCATAGTCATAACGTGTAATTTTTACGGTACCCAAATTTGGTAGATCTAATTGTAGATCCAAAGGAAAGCAGGCTATTTAAAGAGCCTTTTTGAATGGTCATCTCAAAACCAAAGGCAAAGGCAAAGGCAAAGGCAAAGGCAGACGCACGCTCCTCCAAATTTAATTTCCTCCACAACTCCATTCCCTCCTTCCCTTCCCTCTCAATTACAAACAACAATTCAGGTAAATTACTTAGTTATCTTGCAATTTAATCTTCTCTTATCATCGGATCTGATCTGGTTGTTCTCCTCTTTGTTTTCCGACGCCATTTTGATCTGTGTATAATCCAGTTCTTTCTCTCTTTTTTTCATTTCATCTTCTCCATTTTTACGTGGGATTTGGAATTCGAATCTGATTCCAATGTGCAATTGCGCCTGTTTTGTATTCCTCCACTTGGCACCAGCTTGCTATACAGCAGATCCCTTCTCCGACGCCCTCGTGCTTTTATTTAGATCTCGTCTTTCCTTTCTTAATTTCTTTTTGTTTTCGTTTTTAATTTATGCAGGTTTAAACGGTCTCCAGACCTAAGCTAGCTTTTCGATCATGGGAACAGTTGATGTTGCAAACAAGGTAATGGGAACGTTAAAATTTTATTCTGTTATTCGAACATCCTTTATCACGCATTTGCAGTTTTTTCATATCCAAATCAGCTTATTATTACATGTATATTCAGGATATCACTGCTACCTTGGCCGACAAAAAGCCTAAGGTTGTTTTTGTTTTGGGTAAGCAACTTCTTCCTATGTATTTTGTCTTTTGGTACATTTTGTTTGTAAATGCTTGCAACTATTGAGGGGGTTCCTATCATGTTTATCGATCAGGTGGCCCTGGCAGTGGAAAAGGTACCCAATGTGCAAATATAGTGGAACACTTCCATTACACCCATCTCAGTGCTGGAGATCTCCTCCGAGCAGAAATTAAGTCTGGTTCTGAAAATGGGTATGATCTGTCTGAAAAGATTAGAAAGGCATTATTTTCTAGCTAATTCTAGAGATATTATTCATATTTTGTCCTTACACGTGATTGAAATCTGGAATCAGCATCAATTTAGAAATATAATATAAAACTTTTAGATATATTGCTTTCAGAAAAAAACCTTGTTTCTAATGATTGAATGTCGTTGTTATTGCTTGGTGTTGGCTGTTCCTATAGAGATCTGTTCAAATTCTAACATGGGATGTTTTCATTGAACATGATTGCTGTTTTTACCCTAAGCTCCTGGAATTAGACAAATAAATATTTTCAGATCAGTTTGATTTTCTAATATTGACCTTTCTCGTTCGATTCTTGAATCTGAACTTCCTTTGTTGCATATTTATGTTTAGGGGTAGAAGTAGATCTGATGCTCAAGTACTAATCTAATTGTATGCTTTTTGTTCTTGATCAGTTGTTTGCATTTGAACCTTTTTTCATGCTGAGTATATGTTCTTCACTTGAATCATTTTCCACATGCCACCTTTTCTGAACATCATATTTAATACGTGCTCTCTTCTGATCTACAGAACCATGATTCAGAACATGATCAAAGAAGGAAAGATTGTTCCTTCTGAGGTCACAATTAAGCTTCTCCAGAAAGCAATGCTGGAAAGTGGTAATGACAAGTTCCTTATCGATGGTTTTCCTCGCAATGAGGAGAACCGTGCAGCATTTGAAGCTGTTGTAAGTCTTATCATTCTCGGTTCTGATATTTATTCTTTCATTTTACATTCCCTTAGGCCTCTTTTACCTTGTCTTCTCAGTATTCAGTTAGGTTCTTAACATGGCTAAAATTTTGTGGTTCTGCAGACAAAAATTGAACCTGAATTTGTACTGTTTTTCAATTGCCCTGAAGAAGAGATGGAGAGGCGTCTTCTGAGTAGGAACCAGGTTATTCAATTCTCTCTCTGTTTCAGTCTCTCTCTAGGTTTATCCATATGATTTACATTAGAAGATTTCTTTGTTTCTTTTTGTCTTGTGCCATTTTATGTTGTTTAAACGATTTGCCCTCATCTCGATAATGAAGGGTAGAGAAGATGATAACATTGAAACCATAAGGAAACGATTCAAGGTGTTTCTCGAGTCCAGCCTTCCTGTAATTGAGTACTATAAGGCCAAGGGGAAAGTCCGAGAGGTAATAATCTTTCAGAAGCATTTGGTAGATGATTGGCATGGTTACATCAACTTAAGAGTTGTTGCTTTGACGTTTAGATTGATGCTGCAAAGCCCGTGGCTGAGGTGTTTGAGGCGGTTGAAGTCATCTTCACCCCTAAAGCTGAAAAGGTAAAGAGTCATGGATTTACCCTTTCTATGATCGAATGCGTATAAGTATTTGAATCACCCTAACCTATAAAGCACGGGTACTTCAATCTTGTGTTGTACTACGTATCCGATACGTCTCCGTACCAAGAACATATAGAGTACGACTTAAGTATTTCCCAGTATTTCATCTTCCTATTTTTTCCTTATTCTTTTATTTTTCTACACTTTTTCTTTTTTTTATTTCTTTCGACTTTCTCATGCTCATATGATTCAACTAAGTATATAAGCATGTGTGATGTCATGCTTACATTATTTTATTTATGAATTATTATTTTTACATTTCTTTAAAATATACAATTTATTTTATATTTGTCGTACCTTAACGTACATGTACTTTGTAATTTTAAAAATTGTCATTTTCCGTCTCCGTTTTTGTACTCATATCTGTATCCGTATTAGTGCAACATAGACCCTAACTACATTAACTAGATTTTACATAATGCACTCCTAATGCAGGTCGCGGCCTAGGCAAACTTTGCAACTCTATCAGTGACAAATTGGCATATTGATTTGAGGTGACGTTTTTATCTGTAAAGTATACAGTTCTGCATTTATATTCTTTTATCAAGCGCTGTTTTTGCCACTTACATAATTTTGTTTGGTGCAGGTTATATATGTTGCAGTCTGCTGACATTACTGTATTCTAATAATTTGGAATGTTTTTGTATCACATAGTATTTGGTTTACAATTGCATGAGATGAGATGATGAAGTTCATTTATATTCTTGTTATGGTATTTCTGATGTGCACAATAAATCTGAAAGTTGACTTGCCTGCTTTGTGGTATTTAATTAGTCAACACCAAAAATTTTTACATGTTATTGCGATAAATGTGAATTATAAATTGAAAAATAAATCTTTTTTTAAAAAAGTTCTACAGAAATTTATCTATAGGTAAATGGAAATAGTTCCATCTGAGTCGAGGGTTTATTTCCTGTTATATCCATTAAAAGATGGTATTTGATATGCTATTTCTTGTTCTTTAATTTCAATATTCTTTAATAAAAAAATACTATCTGCTATCCTTAACGAGCAAAATGGATGAGTAATATTAATTAATATGAAAGCCATATATTTTGGGTTACTAAAGGCCCAGAAACCAACTCTTCTCAGTGGATGGGCCAAGATCCAAGCCACCCCCATGCATCCAACAGCACTACAAATGGCAGTCCGAATCAATAACGAGAGGATGAGCGACGAGTCTGATTCTATTCTCAATGTATTTTTTCCTTTGACCAAGTCTAGGCACAATGGAAAAGTCTAAAAAATTTTGCCTAAATAGTAAGAATTTATGTAGGATTAATAGAACCAAAATTCTTACTAACTAGATAAAAATTTGTGTAACTACATAAATTTTTACCAACTACATAAGAATTTGTGTAACTATATAAATTCTTACCAACTGGATAAGAATCTGTGTAAATTTTGCCTTAAGAATTTGTGTAGCTACACAAATTCTTATATTATAAGCCAAATTCTTACATTTTGAGTAATAATTTATGTAAATTATAAGAACTTACTGAGTAAAAATTTATGTAATATTATTTTATTTTAGCCGCACCGTAAAAATATCTCATCTTAAAACGACAGTATAACTGATGGTCCTGTTTTTTACTTCCCGACTGTACAAAGACAGCCACAACTCAATCAATCATTGAGATAGAACCCATTTTTACCGCCATATGGTAATAACAGAGTTAAAATATGGATCTTTCCCGTCCTGAGATGCCATTATTGTCTATTAAAGTCACTGGTTTCTCATTATTGTTGTTTCGATTAAATGCTCAATCACGGTACTTGATGCAGGTAGGTGTAACCACCTCACTTACAGAATTCAAATCTGGGAATTGTCAAAGGACCCAAATAAAATTATAACCAAAACTTTGCATTAGAAAGATCTAAACTAAATTATTAATTCTAAACAAAACAAAATGCAATTTCATTACATGAATATAGTGTAATATGGAGTGTTAATCATGAGAATGCCTTTAAGTCCGAACCACCGACATAAAAGCTATAAAATGGGATGTTTTAGGGGGGGGGGGGGGAGGTAAACACAACGGGGCAGAGGAATCAGGCTGGCATCTTAATAATCGGAGTCACGTCATCCAGGGTCCTTTTCCCTTCTCGCCATAAACGTGATTGTAAAATGATGTGTGGTCATACTCATGGAGACTCTAACGTACTGTATGTAAAATGATGTGTGGTCATACTCGTGGAGAGATAAGATTACAATTAAAAAATGACAAATTTTGAAATTTATAAAAGATTCACTAAAAACTTAAAATGTTAAATTTTTAGATAACATTTCAGGTTGTTTCTTTCGTAATTTTTGACAAGTTTTGATACTTTGTCCAAGAACTTAAAATGTTATAAAAAAATATCGAAACTTGTTAAAAATCACAAAAAAACAACTTAAAATACTATAAAAAAATATAACATTTTAAGTTTTAAAATTTAATATTTTTTAACCGCATTCTGATCTTGTTGTACCATATACTCATACATAGTCAGGAGGGACCTGGGGTAACCAAAAGGGACAAATTATTGTCCTACACTTCCAAGGGTAAGGCTTATGTTGTGGAGGAAATTTTTTGAATTTTATCATCTAAACACTACTTATGGATTGTATATTCTGTGTGCAAACATAATAGAGTAAAACAAATCATCAAAATGGTCCACTTCCGACACAATATTACGTCCTCGTAATGTTTTAAGTTGTTGAGAAATTATGGGTGGAAATAGAATCAAGATATGATCAAAAACAAAATTTACTTGAAAAAATTATATTTAGAACAAATTAATCATTTTAATTTACATTCACGATATTACAAGGATAAAAATTATTCTATTAAAATTATAATTTTTGTACGGATAAAGTTACAATTTATTCTCATAAAATATCATGTAAGAATTACATCTTTCCTTTACTATCTTTAAAAATGCTACAATAACAGTCATGTCAACTAAGTTAAGACTCAATTGAGTATAGTAATATTATTTGAGCACATAAATAAGATTTATTGCTTATTAAAAACATTTAATTTATCAATAAAATTAGTTATTAAGTAATTTTTATCCAAAAGAATTATATTAAAATCTAACTAAATAATACATATTAAAATTTAAGTTAATTTTTTTTAATAATCTTTAACTTGCACAACTTCTATAAAAATGTGTCTTCAATATTCAAGAATATAAATCCTCTTTTAGGTCTAAAAAAAACCTATGAGACTATATCATATCAATTAAATCCTCACTTGCAACTAACGCATCGTAGCAATAAATTTCCTATTACATAGCTTTGATCTTACAAGCATAATTCATAACAGTAAATTCGATAAATTTAGGGTAGTAATGAAAATTTTTAGAGTAAACATCGTATTGATATATACCATTAATCATATGTATTGATATGTATTATTAATTTTTTTAATAATTTTTGAAAATAGGAGGACCTAAAGCATGATTTTTCTTTATTGAGAATAAAAAATTATTGGGGAAGATGAAGCTAGGTTAAATATTAGATGGAGAATTGAAAAAATATTTATACTTTTAATTTATTTAATTGTTTTTTTTAAAAGAATTTAATTAAAAATTAAAGTTGTAGTTATTGCTCATCAAAAAGTAATAGTTATTGTTAGGGACCGAGCCATAATTGAATTATGAGAGGGGCAAGTTAACTAACATTGAAATAAATACGGTTCTAAAAAATAATTAAATTATAAAATTAAGAAAATTATGGTTTACTTTCACTAATTTTAAAATTGAAGGGTCTTAAAAAAGTGATTAAACCAGAAAAAATGAGGGTCATAGCTTAATTTCATTAATTTTAACTTAAAGAGTCTTAGAAATAATAAACCACAATTTTTTGGGAGGGGCAAAGACTTAATTGCAAATGTTTTAAAATTATCAATGACCTAAAAATAATTAAACCATTCAAAATTGGGGGTAATTGCCCCTCCCACCTTTCCTTTAGCTCTGTCCCTGGTTATTGTTTTAATAAAAATTTATTATTTTTGAATTAAAAAAGAAAAGAAAAACTTAAAAAGCGGCAAGAACATGTTTGAACATATTTAATTCTCAACATGTAATAATCATGGTTTAGGTCTCTATGATTTCAAAAGTTATAAAAAAATAGTTAGTGGTGCATATAAGTGCATATGATTAGTGATACATACTCATCCGAGGATAATATAATTGAAAAAAGAATAAGAGATTTAACACCCTCCAAACATTATTTACAGATATGATGTATTTTCTATGTACCATAAGGACTCGTTCTGTCTTCTCGGCGATATTATTGTTGTTAATGCTCAATTTAACTTTTATTTTATGGCTATTTAATTCTATTATAAATAGAATTAAATTGTTCTTTACAAATGAAAATTTTGCCCTCACTATTTAGCCTATAAATTATGGGCAATTTTACTCATTTGAGATATCCCTAAGCAAATGTTTATTTTAGAAATAGTCTTTTTGGTTTTCAAAAACCTTTTCTGTGTGTTATTTTGAGTTGAGAGAAGAGCAGTACTACCATAGTCCACTCCATCTTTTGGGTGTATGAAATTTGGAGAGCCGTGTTAATCTCAGAGGGTCATTCGTCCATTGTAGCGATTACACACATCCGGGCATTGATTAAATGTTCATTGTAGCTATATAAATGTTGGTGTTTATTAAACGTTCAATTTTGAAACCTTCATGCTATTATAATGTTATGAGCGTTGATTAACATTTCATTATGAGAGGTAATGCATGTATGATAGTTGATATGTAGAGATGAGCAACTATCTATTCTTACGTGGGATAATATTATTTAGCCCTGGGAATCTAATAAAAATAATTATGGTTTGTCGTACTAAATTTTTTTTGAGAAATTTATAAAGACAATATGACGGTTAAAATTTTGGAGAAGTATGAAGATGATGGCGTTGAAATGGAAAATTCTCCAAACCAAATAGTTGTTAAATTTTGATTTGATTTCTGCAATCTGTTGAAGATAAGAAACCAAAATTTTAAAGATAAGAATCTTGTTACTATCAGTAAATTATTTTAATTTTTATTATTATTAGTAAATTATTTTTGCGATTAACCATGTATAATCTTCATTTGAATTTAGAAGATTCAAAAGAGATATTGGTTCAGATGAAGTGACCGTCATAATAGATTTTTGGATTATTTTGGTTAAATATGATGTGAAGAGTAAAGATCACATGCATGGTGAGAATGAGCAAGTCTACTTAATATTACGATTCTACCCATGAGGTCAAACTATTTAGACTTGTTGCTTATAAATTCATGCTTAGAATGATACATGAATTAGATTTAATAAGCCTTTTTAAGCCAGTCTTTAAAACTTAGTGGATATGTTATGTACCAATATCAACCACTAGTAAAAGGACTAAGACTAAGGCTAAGGTAGTAGTGAGCCCAAAATATGTATGCTTAATAAGATATTGTTGTGAGTAAAAGTATCAATCAAAATTCTTTAAAAGGCCTTAAGAAAAAAATTCATAAATAACTAATTGGAAAGAAGTGTGATAGTATGAAAGTACATGTCTAGGATTGGTTCAATGAAAGACTTGGTATTTAAGTGTGCCTTGTACACCACCTCTCTTTCCTAAACCTACCTATGCTCATTATTCCAATTTATAAAATACTATGACTAAATAACATTCTCTAACTTAGTGCAGAAGTTAGAGTAAAGTTGGATAATCTTCTTAAGATAAATTCTTTTTGGTCATAGTAGATGAAAATATTTTGAGGTCTTTTTAAGTTAATAATTTTGAATAATGTGAATGATAATACATTAAACATTAGTGCTACTAAAAGATTACTTGTAGCTATTAAATCTCTTTGAGTTCTTTTCCTAAGTAGAGGAAAGAAAAGAGATGGTCTATCTCAGGAGTTGTGTTGAAATATCTTGTAATAAACTTGATATAATTTTCCTATTGTTAGTAAAAGTTGAAAACTCCTCATAAACATTTTTATAATTTCCTAAACACTTCTTATGAAGAATTAGGAAAACTGGAATTCTCCTTGGATGAGATAAAAGAAATTTTATAATCGTTTGAGATTATGCATACTAATCTTAATGATTAGTAACTTCTCAAAACTTTGAGAATATAATCACGTGCAAACAAGATTTGAATTTTTTAAAGCATAGTTTTATGGTTAAAACTCATAGCAAACTTTACTCTAGTATGATTGAGTATATGTGTAAGAGAATTTGTTTACACGTTTTCCAAAAACACTTATGGATTTATTTCTATCCTAAAAATATTAGAAATGTGGGGTGTCTTAAAATTATGATGAAAGTCAGAGAGGAACCTAATTGATCCGCTTACCAAAGGTTAAAGTTGGAAGTTGGTTCTAGATTCGTTGAGGGGGATGGATACCCAAATTAGTTCAATGTGATCAAACGAAACTATGGAAAGACTCATAGTGTATATTTCTACCTACCTATCCCTATGACGAATAATGTACATGCACAAGATGAGCTTTATTGCTCTTCATAAATTCATAGCCCAGACTTTGGGTGGTCTTAGTGAGAAAGACTTGATGAATTTCCAATTTTGAATGAATATCTACTCTTAATAAGTTCATAACCCAGTGTTGAGTGGGTGGTCCTATCGCAAAGGACTAGATGAACTTGCCGCTAGAGATGATGAGTTTTAAACTCTTAATGAATTCAATCCCAAGAGTTTGGGTGATCCTAAGTGAGAATGACTCATTGAATTCACCGGTTAAAGAGGTTGAGTATTTATTCTTAATGACTTCTTATCCCAGAGTTTGGGTGGTTCATTTAATATGAACTTGAAGAAATTCACCTTGTTTTTGTGAGGTTGAGCTGTTGTAAAAGCTCTTAATTATTTAATAGCCCAGTTTCGGGTGATTTATGCTGAGATAAACCTGATGAAATAACTTACGTAAGTGAGAAGAACTAGCCACCTTCTATGAAAAACGTTGGTTCGTTTTTCTAGTACACTTACTAGAATCCTGAGGGGAAAGGGCTATATATATATATACACTTTGTAGACACGTCGAGGACTTCGGTGGATGAATGGGTTATTTGTGTGTTATGAGTTCACCCTAATCTTAGAAAGTTCAAGATTCGTTCACTTATCTAAGAGAAGAATTACTCATCATCACTATGTTCTAGTTTCAGATACGTTTACTAGTGCTTAAGCAACTAATCTCGCAATTACTCTTCTCGTGTTTTAACTTCAATGCTCTCATTTTTACGAAGGATATTCTTTCGCATTAGTGGGGGAATATTGTTAATACTCAATTTAACTTTTATTTTATGGCCATTTAATTCTATTATAAATAGAATTAAATTGTGCTTTAGAAATAACGATTTTACCCTCACTATTTAGCCTATAAATAGTGGGCAATTTTACTCATTTGATATAATCCCTAAGCAAATGTTTGCTTTAGAAATACTCTTTTTTGTTTTCATAAACCTTTCCTGTGTGTTATTTTGAGTTGATAGAAGAGCAATATCACCAGAGTCCACTCCATCTTTCGGGTGTACGAAATTTGGAGAGTCGTGCTAACCTCACGGGGGCATTCGTCCATTATAGCGATTACACACATCGGGGTAAATTCGCTTCTAAGGCAGTGGTTAATACCACAACACGGTTATCGTTTCGTTTAATTATTTTATTATTTCCAGTCAGTGCTAACGTCTCATTTTACAGCAGTCTATCGTTTTACATTTACGATGATTTTTTATTTTTTATAAATTGGAAGTCATTAAAAAAATCATAACTTTACTTGATCTTGAGATGAAAATGAAACGAGGCAAAGTTGAGAGCTGGAGTATAATCCCAAACAATCATGAAACCAGCTGCCTAACTTCTGCAGATTCTCAATCCCCTAACTTTGTTTTTTTTTTTTCACTCCAGCTACATCAACTTTAGCTTCCTTTCATTTTTATCCCAAGATCAAAGAAAATTTCAGGACTTGTCGAAAAGACATGATGAGTCTCAGAACTTGTAGGAAGACATGACGAGTTTAATGAAAACTGTAACGATCATATCAGATCCCTAAATAATATTTGGGGTGCCCTATTTGTCTAATTCTTTTTTTCTTGTATTATTTCCCTAATTTTTACCCTAAATTCCCTTGAACTAAACAATTATTTATGAACACATCATTACAGATTTCAAGCCATACCTATGATATTAATTATTTGAAATTTATGAGCGAAAATGTAATAACACAAAATTAAGAAAAACGATAATCATGCTCATATAAGTTGGTATTTAACGTGGTTTACTTTTTCTTACCTTTTTAAAAGGATAACAAATCAATCAAGTAATATCGTAATTATTGTATGAACAAAACTACAAATTATCCTCACAATTCACAATAAAATAATTCTAGACCCCTTCCAACTTAATTTTAAAACAACACATGATTTGTTTAAAAAAAAACAAATGATCCTGGTAAATGAAGAATTTAAAGTATCCAATTTCTCTATTGAAATTCTCTTATTTTTATCCAAATAAATAAATTGTTTTTTAAAAAATTAAAATTATTGATAAAAATAAAACCAAACACACTTAGGGATGGCATTTGATCCAGACCCGATCCTATAGGGTCGGGCTTTTAAAGAAAATTTTGGGTTCGGGTCTGGTTTTTTTTAGGATGATGTCGGGTCGGGTTTGAGTTTAAGGTGAAAAATACCCAACCTGACCCGACCCGAAATAATAGTTTAATTTTATTCTAAATATTTAAGTATAATTGCTACAATCTCCATCTCTTTATATATATTTTCAATTACCTTCCAATTTTATCTAATAAAAATGGAATAATTATTATAATGCTCCCTCTCTATTTTTATGTTTTCAAATAGCTCCCTATTTTATCGAATAATAATGAAAATTAATAATTTTTTATTTATGCCGGGTTGGGTTGAGTTCGGGTTTTTACTCTATAATTCGGGCCGGGTTCAAGTCAGACGGAACATCATAAAATGTCAGGTTGGGTCGGATTTGGGTAGAGGTGTTAAATTTTTGGGTCGAGTGCGGATCGACCAAAAACTCGACCCATAACTATCCCTAAACACACTTTTAAGGGGTTTTTTAAAAAATACCTCACAGTAAGATTTTGTTAGTCAAAACTCAATTGTTTATGACGACTTAGGCCAGTGTTAGGAAAAATTATTAGATGGGTCTGCCTCATCACGTCATTTATGGTCTCATCCAATAATTTTTTTCATCTCATTTTTTTAAGGTGAATCTTCACCTCTTTTCTACATATAATTAAGGAGTGAGTAGTTACTTGGAAATTACACTAAAATTGGTGAATTTTATTGGATGGACCATGGATGACTTGGTGAACCGGGTTCATCTAATAATTTTCCAGAGGTAGGCATTTATAGGCCAAAATCCCTAGCTAAAACTAATAAATAATTATCCTAATGGTAACTACCAGTGAATTTAATGAGAAACTTTTCCTAATGTGTGTGGCCTAGATTATTTAGAATTACTTGGGAATTTTTTTATGTTTTATAGTGTTGATTTATGTTTTATAGTCTAAAATTTAGAGCTTAAGTTTTATAATTTTATATTTAGACTTTGTAATTTAGAAAAATCTAGAGTTTAATGCTATCAATAAAAATTTTATAATTTAGATATGTGTTTACAAAACTTATGAATGAAAATGCAACCCTAAAAGATATACAGGAAAACTTAAAAAAATCCAACCCTACAAAAATCTCTAATAAAAATACTGTAAAATAAGTAATGTTGATGTAGAGAAGATAAAAGTTCTGACCGTAAAAACAAGAATTTAACCTTCCAAATTCAGCTTTTAAATTTGGCACATAGCTAATCTCTTACTTGGAAAGTTAAAAATTCCCAGTTGAGTTCACGAGATGTTCATATTTCTCAAGTCTGAATTCGCTCCAATAAAGTTGAACTACTTGAATTACTCCAACAAAATTTGATAAGGACAAATTAATTCAATCATACAACGAATATATACAAAATCTTGTAGAAAAAAATATATAATTGAGATCTTTCTATGAGTTTTTTGTCAAATGGAGGCCCCTCCTGATTGAGTTTGTCCGGTTCCCAAATACAATTAAAACACAAACTCTCACCCAATCAGACAACAACGTTGAATGTTTGACAGACAGAAAAATAAAGCACGTTGCTTGGTTTGGTGAATTTTCTTCTTAGAACAACCAAATTACGGTTTTAGATTTAACAGTGTAAAAATTTACCACGAATTTGGTCTGTTAGGAGGTACGTGGCTCAAATAAATAAATATTCAAAGCTGGAAGATGGGGGTGGATCATGGATGACTGGTAGTTAAATTGATATAGATGGATGGGTCACCTTGTCCCTTTTCATCTTTACCAATAATTACTTTTCTCCGCAACCACACTGACAAAAGTTCTGTTTACTTTTTTTTTATTAAAAAAAAAGCAATTAAATATGCTTTAAGAGATAATAAAGTACTTCATTTGGTTGGACATCTGCTAAGAGATCAAATCAACGTTTAACTAACCTTGCTTTACAAGAATATTAAACCGGAGTTAAGTGTGCACAGCATGTCTGTTTTTTTTAAATAAGGAAAAATAGATGTTTAAAGTATATGTTTTTTAAAAGTTTAGGTGTTTAAAATATTTGTTTGTAAAAATGAGTGTTTGTTAAAATTTTTTAACCAATCAATGCTTAACACATGACATATTTTAAAACTTTTAGCACTTATTTTTACAAAAAAATATTTTAAGCACCTAAAATTATAATTTTTAAAATTTTTGACACCTATTTTATAAAAAAATACTTTATACACTTCAAATTAAAAAAAAATGTATACTTTATGTACCCGTTTTTCATTTAACCCTTACAATAAGGAATCTCGCTTTACCTTACTCTGTTAAGGTAATAAAAATAGTATTACCACATCCCTTTCTCTCTCTCTCTCTCTCTCTCTGTGTGTGTGTGTATATGATGATGATGATGATGAAAATGGTTCCATTTAGTTTTGTTGTGCAGCTTAAAGACTCTCTTTTTATGGTCTTCAGCGTTGTAAACTCAGAGTTGTCCTTTCACTGTTGCTGAAAATCTGCAGAGTGCAACACTTTCCATTCAAGGTACTCAGTTAGTGTTTCGTGTTCTAAGTTTTCTTTTTCATACAACCTAAGCATGTGCTTATTTCGACTATGATTCATTGAAATTTTAGCTTGAAAATGGGTTTCCCTTGTAGGACTGAAATTCTTGGCAAAGTCCTGTAATGGAGTTACTGAGTTTGTTCATTACATCTGTGATACCGGTTATAAAAGTGCTACTGGTTATTGCCGTCGGCTTATTACTCGCGACGGAAAGTGTTAATCTTCTGGGGCCAAGTTCAAGGCACCATTTGAATAATGTAAGCTTGCGGTTTATATATTGTGTAATACAGATTTATGTTGTGTGACAAGTAAAGCTTGCAAACGAGTTGATGGGGGTACAAAGGACTAAAGAGAACAAATTCATATGAACAGCTGGTATTCTATGTTTTCTTCCCTGCTCTGATCGGTTGCAGTCTTGCTGATACGATCACGGTCGAGTCTTTGTCTACCTTGTGAGTTCATTTATGTTCACTTCATCAGTACTAAACGAATTTGAAGAATAGCTTCCAAGTCATTTAACCAAAATATGATTGGATGCTTGTCTAGGTGGTTTATGCCATTAAACATCTTTATCTCATGTATCATCGGTTCGACACTCGGATGGATACTTGTAAAGATTACTAGAACTCCTCGACACCTCCATGGCCTCGTGATCGCTTGCTCTTCTGCTGGTAATGAGATTTCTGCAGTGATTATTGTTAAGCTAATGCCGTATTAAGGGTTTAGCTCTCTGTAGTCTATCACTTGTGTGCTTGATGTTTCACAGCAAATCTGGGGAACATGCTTCTTATCATACTTCCAGCCCTCTGTGAAGAGACAGATAGTCCGTTTGGAGATTCATCCACTTGCTCTGCATACGGAGAGGCTTATGCTTCACTTTCTCTAGCGGTATCGTCTATTTTAATCCTGCTCGATGAATATGTAAATGAAGAAGTGTAATATTAAGGCATGTCTGCAATTTTATATTAGATGCCTCTCAATGCCTGCCTTAATTTCTTGTTTACATCCTTAGTGGAGCATGTTGCATGACCGCCCTTGGTAGTTCAACTGTGTTGACAACTTCTTGCATGACAAGTCATTGAAAATTATATCAAACAAAATAAAAGGAAGAGAAAAATGCAGTAATTCATTTACTAATGACCTTTGTGTATTTGTGTTGCTAATGATACAGATACAAGCAATTTATGTGTGGTCCATTTTGTATTTTATTATGCGGAGGTCTGCAGACTGTGTATTCGAAGAAATACCCTCGGAGACTATTATGGAACCTTTACTTGTTTCACATGGTAGCTCTGAGGAGAATGTATATCAAGTTGACTTACCTCAAAGCAGGGATGAAGCGAATCAAAAGGTTTATTTCCAGTTTTTTGCTTTGAATACAAAAATCAATGTTGCATTTGAGGATAATGGAAGCTTCATCTTCTTCACTTCAGAGAATGTGCGGAAGGTGTGCTTGAGGTTTAGGCTTTATTCAAATACTAACTATTTTCTCATGAATTGTTCTTAGATTTCAACTTTTGGAAAGATCAAGCAATGTTTTATGACTGTTATTAGAAGCAAGAGCCTGAAGATGATTTTTGCACCGTCTACGATTGCAGCGGTATGCTCATTGCCTTCACTATCTTCTATGAAAATCACATTTTGATACTGTTTACAAGAGATTAATTACAAGAAAGAAGCATCATTCAGTTCTGCAGATAGCATTAGCAATATTGGCAGGATGGTGTAAGGCGTTAAGTGGATACTGGATTCGAGTCTCAATATCTGCAACCCCTTCTCTTATCCTCAAGCAACATTTTCATTCATAAAAGAAAAATGCTGCATTCACCTCTTCTCGTCTGCATTTTGGTGATGCCACAGAGGATAATTCAGAGCTTAAACTTATATGTTTGGTGCATTGTTTCATAGATTGTAGGGTTTGTTGTCGGAATAGTCTCTCCGTTTCGGAAGGCACTGGTTGGTAGCAGCGCCCCTCTTCATGTCATATTCAGTTCCATAGAATTGATAGGGTAAGCATAAAAATCCTATGACATACTCTGATTTGCTCCTTATCTTGAGGCTGGTTTATATCTAAATCTAAATAATAATATAATAACACACCTGAAAATTCATAACAGAAGTTTTATGAAACTATTACAATAAGATAGTTTAGAAGATATCGGGTGGAGAATCAACAGTGTTAATCATAATCTTGATGTATTTCCATGTGATGATTTGCAGAGAGGCAGGAATCCCATCCATAACATTGATAGTAGGAGCAAATCTTCTTAAAGGTAACCTGCTAAAAAAGTAAACCAGCTGTTGGAGTTGATGGTACAGGAGCCTGCCTAACCAAGCTAGTTTAATTCCATTTCTCCAGGGTTGAAAGGTTCAGGAGTGAAAACATCCCTCATTGCAGGGATCCTTGTGATAAGGAATATTTTGTTGCCTGCAAGTGGCATTGGAGTTGTAAAAGCAGCAAAGTCTTTAGGCATGGTGGAGTCGGACTCGTTGTATGAGTTCACTCTTCTCCTGCAGTATACCATTCCACCAGCAATGAACATAGGTACAAAATCATACACACATGCATACATACATACATACATACATGAGTGTTGTGATTTTGCAAATGGTTATAGATAGAGTTTATTGTGCAGGCACCATTAGCCAGATGTTAGGAACAGGAGAGAGCGAGTTTTCGGTGCTTATGCTTTGGAATTATGTGGTGGCAGTGTTCTCTCTCACGCTCTGGACAGCCTTCTATATGTGGCTTGTTACTTGATTGAACAGGCTTTCATTGCTGTTGCTGCTGAGGGAGGTTCAATCTTCCAAGTCCATTTGATTTTTTTGCAACTGCATATCCTCATCTTATTTGTTTTAGTTCTATTTCAAAGCAACGGCGTTTTTTAGACATTAAAACTGAGAGCTGGAATGATGCAATTGTGTTATGACTCTTAGATTTTATTAAATATCAGTAATTTGAGTTCAATCACATGTGATGGAACATCAATTCACCTTTAAACCTAGTTAAAAATTGAAAATACTGACAAAATATCAGTAAGGGTTCAGCAATGAAACATAATTCACTCGGAAAAAGAAGCTGAAACAAAGCTAAATTCACTCCTAAATTTGTCAACCTCCCAGGTTAGCCCGGTTGGTCCTCCCCCTCTAGTTGGGGAGAAAAATACATTTAAGAACCTTTGGCAGATTCGTCTCCCGGTACATCATCCTCATCGTGGTAAATGTTCTCTGCCATCTGCCATATTTGAAGGATGTTATCTTCAGCTACACTAGCAACAACCCAATCTTCACATGGGTTCCATGAAAAATCTGAAATTTTACTCGTGTGACCCCCATGAATGAAGAGCAACTCGGGTGGACCATCTTCAGCGTCCTCTGGTGTCTGTTCTTCATTAATCCTGCATAAGATTCGAATAACAATATTATCAATGTGAATCTTTTTGAGCAAAAGTTGACATCAATGTAATGTTATACAAATCCTTTCTCCTTCTTATAACACACTTCGAAAACCAAAAATCATTTGGCAATGAGTTACTCACCTGCTAAGATCCCAAACCATGAGCCTTCTACCAAGACAACAGGATGCTAAGATTGTTTCATTCTTCGGATTCTGCCCAACTTGGAAAACTTCTTCCCTGTTGCACATCATTACAAAGTTTAGCTTCATGACTCTCAAGACTTCCAAAAATAATAATCCCACTAAAAACAGTTGATCCATATATTCACACTCAGACTTATAGCTATATATACAGTAGCGGACATTCAATAATTATTGCTTCAACATTTGGGCATCTAGTTTTAATAATAATAATAATAATAATTGCATTATGTATACAAATTAATACATAGGATAGAGAAATGAGAAAATTGATTGATAAGCACCTCACTCTGGTGAGCAACTACGGACTGGATAGGCTTGGTGACGGATGGGGTTCGCAGGTCCCAGATAAGCAAGTATTGGTCATCCCCTACGGAACCAAACAAGTACTCATGCCTGAGATGCCAAGCAACATCTTCGACAACACCCTCGTGGACCTTGAAGATCTGCGTAGCATCAAGTGCCTTGTTCTTGGGAGTGGCATTGATATCCCATAGACAAATCTGTGCATCATCCGAGCCACTAAGCAAATGGCCTTGCTTGAACTTACACCAAGACAGCCCATACCCCTCAGTGCTATGACCCCTAAGCCTCAAATCGGGACTGCAGGCCCCATCCAAAGGCGGCTTCGGAGGATGCTTACTGTAATCGAATACAAAAACCTCAGCGCTGACCGTCTTAGTGGCTATAATAAAAGGATTCTGCGGCATATAACGAGCCCTATTGACCTCCCCTTCGTGATTAATCTGCTGAATAATCTGGACCTTGCCGCTGGCGCATCCGAAACCGCCCAGGTCAGACCGGTCGTGGTCGTATTGGCGAGCATCATTCTCCGAATCCTGGAGGGGAAGCTGGACCTGAGCCAGCATGAGGTAATTGGGCTCGTTTTCGGAGGTGAGGGTGCCCAAGATCATCTTCTGAACGGAGTAATCCTTGCCGGGAGGCTCGTCGCAGCCGGGGAGCCATTCGACGGTGAGAGAGGGCTACTCGAGGGCGTGGGTAATGACGAGATCGTAGAGGAAAGGAGTGTTCTTTTTTCCAAATTTTGTACTCTTCGTTAATCAGCCTCTCCTCGATCTCGCCACGCATCTCCTCTTCGTCTTTCCCCATCTCTCAATTTTGGAATTGCTGATTGCTGGTTTTAGATTTAGGGTTTTTTTTTAATCTTTTTTCCTTTTCCCAGTTCCCGCCAAAGGGTTAGTTTGGGGACCTCCAACTTACTACTGAGAAAGAGAGAGAGAGATGATTCACTTTCCAAACCCTAACCCGGTAATGGCACTGCCTTGCATCAACCCAATTCCATTCTTATATTGTTGTTTCGAATTTTTTATTTAAAATTTCAATATTTGAATTCGTCTTTTGAGAAAATAAAATCTCTCAACTCCAATCTGATTTATCCGGATTGTTATATAACATTTTTTTATTATATTAATCAATTATTGTAAGATTAAAAATACATATATAAAATCTTATGAATGTAAAAATGTTAATTAAAAAATATATAAATAATTATCAAATTAAAAAATATGACTTTAATATATAAAATAGTCCTAAAATTAAAATATAATTTTGTTTTTGTTAAAAGAATTTTAAATTAGGTCGTGTGGATTTGAAATAAATCCGACTTTGACGCTTAATAATAGTGTTTATGGCTTTGTACTAGTTGTAATTTGAGGCGATGATAATTCGGGACAATTCAAACTTAACAATAGTGTAAATGGCTTATAATTGGTTCAATTAAATTTTAACAGGTTTAGTGTTTCTTGTTTAGTTATTTTTATATAAGATAAAAAGAATATTTGAGCATTTGGGCTTAAGAGATAAACTACTCGATCCGAGTACTCAAATTTATATCCCTTCCTCTCAATGATGAACAAGGTGTGAGCCTTCTAAATATGCATAGAGATGGGCATTTTACTCGACTCATTTAATCAAATTTTTTATTAAAAAATTGAGTTTGGGTTAGATTTTTTATTAAAAATTCGTGGTCGGATCTGATTTTTTTAATGCTGATGTCGGGTCGGGTTCGATTTATGGTGAAAAATTAGATCCGACCTAGGACTAATAGTGTAATTTTCCTTATATTTTTTAGGAATATTTATAATAATATCCCTATTTATATATATATTTTTTATAATTAGGTTCTTAAAATAGAATTTTTTTATTTACAATTTGGTTTCTAAAATTATTTTTTTACAATTAGGTTCCTAAAATTGATTTTTTTAATAGGTCAGGCTGGGGTCGGGGTCGAATTTAAGTATATAAATTTTGAGTTGGGTCGGGTTTTTTAAAAAATGTGGTCGGGTTTGAATTTAGAATAATTATTTTTGTGTTGGGTTTGGGTGGGCCAAAAACCCGACAAGTGCCCATCCCTAAATATGCCATCACAATAACAATCCCTTCATTTCTAAGGATCCCAAATAGAGGAGGAACATCCGGGTCTCATGTCACCCTTGGCGATTGATAATGAAGCTAGAAGCTCCTCACACAGCTTGAGCAAAATGACAGGAAAAAACAACAAATGTTCAACGGTTTCGATTGTCAGCTCATATCGAGGACAACAAAAATCAAACCCAAAATGTTTTCTAACCAATGTATATGGACTCGGATAACAGCTGACACAGTGCAAGAACTTATAGAGCAGTAGATAAAGCTTTCGGCGATAACTATTAGGGCCAGGTTTGAGAAGCCCACCCGTGTGTGAGGGAGCATATTGGGTTAATTTTTTTTCCAATAGACCGCCAAGGGTCCAATGAAAAGAAGAAAAAAAAAACTCACCTCCAGTATTTCTTCCAATATCACTCTCAAGGCCACAGTATTTAAGTGAAAATATCCCTCATAGTCTTAGAGTAGTTCTGTATTTGTCAAATTTTCAAGTTACTTTAATAATTTTACAGTGATTTATGTAATTATATGAATAATGGAAATTCATATTCATAACTTTGATTTGATTTAGATTTATAAATTGCAGGAAAGCTGAACTTGTTAATCAATATATATCTGATTTAAATACTCCTGAAAATTACAGACAACTTGTAACAATATGCCAGCAGTGGACACAAAGATAATGAACTTGATCAAATCAATTAACTTCTTTCGAGTAAGATTAACGCTCAAAATGCTCAGCTCGACACGGACAAAAGAAAAATGGCATCCCAATCAGATGGCATCAATTTCTCCTCCTAGTTTCATCGCACAACCCACTTGAGCTTATTTGTTTACTTACTGCATCACATCACATTCATACTGGCTGATAAAATCTTAAACTCTAAGCTCTGCTTCTGATGCCTGCAAATTGTTGTTGTTACTATCATCTTCCCCGCTACTCCTTCCATCGAACTTGATGTACTTGTACCACCGGGCACAGATTATGTAGATCGCGAGGTCGGCCGTCGTCAAAGCAGCTAACAGGAAATAGAAGAGGTCCAAACGACCTTTGTTCAGGTTTCCAGGGATCCATCCAGGCATGTTATCTCGTGTAGATATTTTCATCACCATTGTCACAAGCAAACTACTCACGTAATTCCCCAGTGATATCGATGTCATACAAAGTGCACTGCCGAAGCTCTTCAAACCGTCCGGTGCCTGCGCGTTAAAGAACTCTAATTGACCCACATACATGAACACCTCCGAGGCTCCTATAAGCATGTACTGAGGGATTTGCCAGAATATGCTCAATGAGCTCGAATTGTTGCAGTTCGGGCAATCTTTGTGGGCGTGCTTCAATCGGAAAACCTCCACCACTCCTGCTGCAACCATTGCTAGTATAGCTATAACGAGCCCGATCCCCATTCTTTGAAGCTCGGTGAGTCCCTTCGGACCCGGCTTTATTTTCGCGACGATGGGGTCGAGAATTCGCCTGTAGATGAATATGAATGTTGCCACGCTGAGTATATCGAAGCTAGACATGCTAGCCGCCGGGATGTCGAAGTCTGAAATCTTCGTTTTCATGGCGTCTCCTTGTTCGACAAAGAGCGACGCCATTTGAGTGAAGACCACAGAGTAAAGGATGGTGCAGAGCCAAATCGGGAGTAGTCTAAGTATGCACTTTACTTCCTCAACTTGTGTTATTGTGCAGAGACGCCATGGATTGCGACCCTCGACATTTTTCTCTTCGTTTGCATAATCTCTCGGTGTCATGATTGCTGCTCTATCCAAAAAACTGAAACCTTCCGTGTGGATTATCCTTCTGTCACCATTAATTGGAGATTCATTTCGGTCCATTTCAAATAAATGGTCTTCCCCGGGAGTCATCTGAACCTTCCATTTTCTAAACGCAGCAACCAATACTTGGCAAAACCTTGAGAGCAGGTTTCCCTGGGGTTTGAAATGCCTATACCTTGGTGTCCCGATCAGGAACAAGACTAATGCCAAAAAGGCAGACCCGGCAGATGCCCCAAACCCGAGTGTCCACATGCCTTGGTCCTCGAAATAGCCCAAAATAGTGTTGGAGAAGAGCGAGCCGAGGTTCAAAGCCAAATAGAAGAAGCTAAAGAAGGCAATTTTCGAGTGCCCTTCTTTAGGGTCTTCCTCGTCGAACTGATCGGCTCCAAAGGTGGCAATGGTAGGCTGGTAACCACCGTTCCCGACGGCTACGAGGTATATAGAAAGGTAGAAAAAAATGATGTGGAAAGTGGAGTGAGATCCACATGGAGTTTCCTCATCACCACAGCCTCTTGGCTTCAGTAGGAATGCAGAGGATGAAACCGATAACAACACCAAACCCTGTATTATAAACAAACTTCCATTAATATCAATTGAAAACAAAAATTCCATGAGAAAGAAGGTAAAAGTTGTCTGAAACTTACAACAACGAAGATGGCTTGGAAAATGGCACAGGTTTTGTACCTTCCCCAGTAAGAGTCACTGAGAAAGGCTCCGAGCAAAGAGAAAATGTAGACTGTTCCGGTCCATTTGCTGACGTTGTTTGCAGCGTCTGCGTTGTCTTGGCCTAGCACCCTGGTTAAGAATAACACCAGGTTCACCCCGACTCCGAAGAATGCTAATGTTGCCAGCCCTTGATTAACTGATGGGATATCATATAGTTTGAATTAATTAAAGGACTCATATATTTGTTTCAAAAAAATATCGGGTAAACATGTAGAAACAAAGTAACCCAAGTGGGAAAGTTGAACAAACAAATATAAAACACACGTCAACATCAATTAGTTTTTGCTCAGAAAAAGTGGGAACAAAACACAAGAAACAAGTGCAAGTACCGTGTTCAAGTTTACTTTGTTCACTATTCAAAAGGGAAATCTTTTGCATACTAGGATAAGAAACTTGAGTTCGAGTTTAATCTTAATTTATACTAGTATATATGAATTCATAAGAGGACAACTTATCAAATATACCAAGTTGATAAATTTTGATGAAAAATACTAAAAATGTAAATGATTGGATTCTAATTTTACCGAAAATATATGAATTTTTAATTTTTAACCTTTTATGTATGGGGATCTTAAACTATGTCAAAGTATAGGGATGGTGGTATATTTTAACCTTACTATTATTATTATTATTATTATTATTATTATTATCTACGTGACTAATTTTACGTGTTAGTACAAAATATACATAATTTGTCAATGCTAATTAATGGGCCTAGTTAGAAAAATGAAAACAACGTAATTAGGTGATTTAATTAGAGTTGAGTATGGAACTTTAAAAGAAAAAATAGAGTTGAGTATGGAGATATATATACCAAGTAGTAGGATTCCAGCAACCCAAGTTCCAGTTTTGTTTCGAATAGCAGGTTTACCATGCCGGTCCACAGCTCCATCTAAGGTGTAAACCTCTTCCTCCTTTGTGTTCCGTTTTTCATCACTCGCCTGATTATTTCACATGTGGTTTCAGCTTAATTAACTTTATTCCAAATCTAATGGATATTATGCTAAAAAAGTTTTTTTTTTGGGGGGGGGGGGGAAACAAAATTTATCTGCTACTTTATCTTAATGTTAAACAAAACAACACCAAATCTCGTGAAAATAAGTTGGAAAATATAATAAAAGTTACTGCTTTATCAAACAAAGGTGAAAAAGATATGTGCACCAGTCTTCAGAGTCTGATATGTTAGGTTAGGATTATCCAAAAAAAAAAAAACTTCACCAGTATTGTTTCGATTTGTATAAAAAGTATTAAAAGTGACATGATCCGATCGGCTGACAAAATCCACTAAAATGTATGGGAATTTGGCCAGCATCATCACGTTCAATGGGATAAAAATGGTAATCAAATTGCAGCTCTCTCATGAAATGGCTTACTGTTAAAGCTCATCTGCTTCTTTATTACCATGAACTGAAGAACATGAACTTTTCTTAAAAAAAACAATAATAGAAATATAAAATAACGAACCTCTTTACAAATACTATTCAGGCAAGCCATTGATATGGTTTCAAGCTCAGGGTATAAAAATGGTGAAGAAGAAAAGGTTAGAGAGACGAAGAGAATAAGGGACAAGTGTTTTTTTCTTTCGGTGCAGAAGGGAAAGGAGAAGTGGGTGTTGCGGGCATGGATTGCAGAGGAATATATAGAGGATGTCTGCAGGGATCCCCCACGTGTACAAGAGGAAGAAGGTTGGGAAATGAAAAGGAAAGCAGAAGCAACTGGGACTTGATAATAAGATCTTGTATTCCATGAGGAAAATATGCCTAGGATTCTATTTTCTGTTTTTTTAGTAAATTAATTATGATTCCATTTTGGTCTTTATGTTATATTCACCTTGTGATATAGTTCTTATATTTTAATTTAAAAATAATTATAGAAAATTATAAATATTATTATTCTTGTCACGGGGCTAGGGCTCAACCCTAGTGATCCGTGCGGCCTTAGACGCCCTTGACGCTAATCGGTCGATTCCCGCGCCTAAGTAAGCCTTCAACCAGCCTTGCGAGTACTCCTGCTCGGCAACGGCTCGGACAAGCCCTCCAGGCTTCGATGGATGCGGAAGCGCTTTAAGCACTAAGGTGGCTACTCTTGGCCACTCGAGAGGCAACTAGCTCGAAGAGCTTTGGGAACGATGACAATTGAAAGGAACAAGAGGAAAGTAGAGTAAATGCCTCAGAGTCTTATTACTCTTCTCAAATGAGAGAGTGAATGGAATTGGATGGATTGGATGATACAAATGAGAGTGGGAAGCTCTCTATTTATAGTTGAGCTCCCACTCAATCAATGGTCCGGATCGATTTACATGGATGGCCAGGATTAGCCCAAATCCTTACAAGAATCTCTAAACTAGGAAAGAATATCAAATCCTACCTAATTACATCAATTAGTAGGTTTCTTTCCTCGGTTAGTTGATCACACCCGATATGGCAAGATTCCTCGTTTGACTTCTTGTCTCTTGCCATTTCCGAAGAGCAAGTGTGATCGGGCTCTCTAGCATTCTCCAAGTGTTGGGCCAAGTCTGGTGGTCTTGGCAAGTCCGATGATCCGCTTTGAACCTCTTGGGCGGACCCTTGCGCAACTGTCTCGGACCAAAAGATTTGGGCCGTGACATTCTCCCCCACTGAACTTGGCGATGCCCTCGTCGCTGCACTAGAACGATCCTGGGTAGGGCCTCCTTGGATGCTGCTACTCGTTGCCTCGGCTTGGTGCTGTTCCCCCATATGAACTGCTCGCCTCGGCTCCTGCCGCCTTGGAATCCTTCGATCCTCTGCACCATTACTCACATCATCTTGGTGGCTTCTCGACGTCTCGGCTTGCTCATGTCCCCCCATAAGGACTGCTCGCTCCGACTCTTCTCGCCAAGTGATGTTGTGCGCTATGACGCCTTCGGGTACATTGCCGTTGTAGGAGCATTCTCCTACAAGCCTTGGTTTGCCTTGATCCCGCGGTAAAGTCTTGGGTGTCACCACGTTGAACACCGGACGAACTCTCAGACTCGTCAGCCCATCAGTTTGGCTCCTTAGAACTCTGAAAGGTCCCTTCCAAGCTTTGTCTCCTCCGCTCCGATGATTAGGTCCAACTCGACCTACGCTCATCAAACTCGGCAAATCAAACTCAAAAACACTAGAGTGGTGTTTGAGATGTACCTTTCTCTCGGTCGCATTTACTCCAAAATGGGTCAGCCCTTCTGTCTCCACGAAGTCTGGCCCCCTTTGCATCGAACCTCCCTCATTGAAGTTCTTTGCACGCATCGGCACCTTTTGCCCAAGGTCCGTTGCCCCTCGTTGCACTCGCCCCTCTGACTTGAAGTTTGGTGCACTCTTCTTGCATCGACCCTTCTTCCTTGAAGTTCGGTGCTTCCTCTTGCGTTGGTACTTCTTCCCCGAAGTCCTTCGCTTGTTCCCCACCTTGCCCATGGGTGATGTCTCCAAGGTTGCAATGTCCCCCGGCTTAGCCCCCTTCGACGCTCCATTGGTCTCAAAAGCGATGTTCTTTCCCCCGAACATCCTCGGTAAGCTCTCTCCTAGCATTCCTGGACATGTTCACCTTTTTCTGCTTTCGGTCTCCCTTGGCCTTGGCAGAACTAGACGGCTTCGAACCAAGCTTTGTAGCCTCGTTTCCCTCGGGCTTGTCCCTCAACTTGGACTCCTTGGCTCGAACTGGGCATCTCCGCAACTTGTGAGGCCCCTTACACTGGTAGCACTCCAATTGCTTCTTCTTCACCCTCGGCTTGACGGCTTTTTCACTTGCTATCGCACCGTGGCTCGACCTTGGCTTGACTACTTTGGCACTCGTAGTCGCACCCTGGATTTCCCTTGGCTTATTGACACTCGCAATTGCGCCGAGTCGCACTACTTCCCCTTCTGGCTCATCTTCTCTCTTGATGAGTGCAACAAGGCGATTCTTCTCGGGACAGCTCCTTATCACATGTGGGTCATCGCAGAAGTAGCACTTCATCTTCCAGCTCGCTTTCTTCTTTGGCACGGACTTAGCCTCGCCATTCCCACAGTCACTCGTCGTGGGCTTGGACGTCTCGGCACTGACTAGCTTGTCTCCCGCAGGCTCGGTCAGTAACTCAGCCGCATCATTGGCCTCCCGAATCTGGGCACCTCCTTGCTCCAATGCAAGCTTCGCCCCCGGCTTAAGTCTCTCGAAGATGGTGGCAAGCGCACCCCATTCACTCATTGCACTCTTGCAATTGAGTAGCTCTTCCTTGAGCTCATTCACCTCGATCCGCAAAGCCTTCACCTCGGCTTCGCAAGCATTACTCCCTCGAACATTCACCAACTCGTTGAGAAGTCTTCGCGTCTCGTCCTTGAACCAGCCCTCCATGGACTCCACTTGGTTAAGGCGGGACTCGAAAACACCTTGGGTTTGCTTGGCTTCCTCTTTGGATACTTCAAGCCTACATACCCTCTTTGTCAACGGCGGTAATCCCTCGGAATGACGTTTGATCTGTTCAATCGTCAAGTTGAGAGATTCTCGGGTCTCTTTGGCGATTTCTTTCTTGAAAGAATCCACCTTCTTGGACAAGTCCTCTATCTGAGACCTGTGAGTTAATGTTCTATCATCAAGTTCTTCAATGAAATCTTTTACCTCGTTCATTGTCATTTTTCTCCATTCTGATGCCATCTCGGTCACTTCTTTGCCACGAACTAGCTTGCTCAATTTGACTAGCTCGAACGCAAATCCTCGCCTGACTTGACTGCAACACCAAGTAGGCTCGAACGCAAGCTCCCTCGTCTCGCTCTGATACCACTTGTCACGGGGCTAGGGCTCAACCCTAGTGATCCGTGCGGCCTTAAACGCCCTTGACGCTAATCGGTCGATTCTCGCGCCTAAGTAAGCCTTCAACCAGCCTTGCGAGTACTCCTGCTCGGCAACGGCTCGGACAAGCCCTCCAGGCTTCGATGGATGCGGAAGCGCTTTAAGCACTAAGGTGGCTACTCTTGGCCACTCGAGAGGCAACTAGCTCGAAGAGCTTTGGGAACGATGACAATTGAAAGGAACAAGAGGAAAGTAGAGTAAATGCCTCAGAGTCTTATTACTCTTCTCAAATGAGAGAATGAATGGAATTGGATGGATTGGATGATACAAATGAGAGTGGGAAGCTCTCTATTTATAGTTGAGCTCCCACTCAATCAATGGTCCGGATCGATTTACATGGATGGCCAGGATTAGCCCAAATCCTTACAAGAATCTCTAAACTAGGAAAGAATATCAAATCCTACCTAATTACATCAATTAGTAGGTTTCTTTCCTCGGTTAGTTGATCACACCTGATATGGCAAGATTCCTCGTTTGACTTCTTGTCTCTTGCCATTTCCGAAGAGCAAGTGTGATCGGGCTCTCTAGCATTCTCCAAGTGTTGGGCCAAGTCTGGTGGTCTTGGCAAGTCCGATGATCCGCTTTGAACCTCTTGGGCGGACCCTTACGCAACTGTCTCGGACCAAAAGATTTGGGCCGTGACATTATGCTTTGGTAGTTGATAAAAATAATTATGCTTTATTTAAATCATTAATATACCTTAAAGAAATTTCATTAGTTGAATGATGAGGAATCTTGAAAAAAAAAACTTAAATGTATATTCCCTAACAAAACTAGGTATTTTTTAAGTTGGTATTAAAAGAAGTTTTACTCTTAAATTAGTATTTAAAGTAGGCACAATTCTTACAGATTTTTTTTCTCATGTCGATATATGAGCTAGGCACTTTCTCTGAAATTAGAATCAAAACTTATAGTATATTATATAAATTTGATACTAATTTAAACCATTCAATAAATTTAACCCTTTGTATTTAAAAATTTTATCAATTTATTTTTTTTATTCTCCTAAAATATTTGTTTTTCTCCCCCATGTTATAATACTTTATTGATATAATAAAACTATAACAGTAATTCATTGATTTATGATAGAATAATCTCACACTTTTAATGGTATATTAATAAAATAATAATTATAGTTTTACTCTTAATTAATAAAATAATAACCATTTTGAATAATTATGCTTGGTTTCACAATATCAAAAAATACTAAATTGATAAAAAATTTAAATATGAAATGGTCAAATTTATTGAATTGTTTTGGATTAAGACTAAATTGATAGAATATATAAGTTTTGGACTAAAACTATTAATAAAATACCCAAATAGTTGATGGAATTAAAGTTCGGATACCAAAAAAATTAAGTGTCAACTTAAGAGAATGTACCTAGTTTAGGTGCCAACTTGAGAAAATATACCTAATTTAAGTTCCAATTTAAAAAAATATACCTAATATAAATATCAATCTAAAAGAAAAATTATTTAAATACCAATTTAAAATAAAAATGTTTAATTTAGTACCAAATTGATATTGAAACTTTGAAAAATTTCTAATCATCGTGTTGAACCCAAAATCTATACGTCCAATCTGATATTTTATTATATACTAGTATAATTGAATTAAATTTAATAAATAAATTATACATATTTTAAATCACATCAGCCATCTAACATGAAAAAATGAATAGAGCTAAAAGAGGCGTGATAGTATTAGATACAGAGGATGCCCAGCTTTCACCTCATTCAGCTGTTCAGCATCCCGACAAAGACCAGAATGCTTTCCCTTTTCACGGCTGTCATGACGTTGACGTGTTAGAAACATGGCGTTTTTTGCACTTCCAAATCCCATGAATCATAGTCTTGTCTGTAGGGACACTCAAAATAATATCGCGGACTCATCGAGTCAATGAATCACCGAACAAACACATCCCCGTTAGTTGTGTTCGTCTTTTCTTTTTCTCTCCCACAATTTGACCCCTTTATTTGGCAGCGGCAGCCATTTCTTCAAGTTCCTGCCCAGCTTAACAGGGAAATTATTGAGTAGAGGTTGGGTATTTGGACCAATATTAGCACTCTAAACGTGTATAAAATTATATTTCAATACATCCAGTAAAAGGGTGTTTCTTCAACAACTCTCCATGTAGATTATGTGATTAACCATACGTTATTCCTCCACCATTTTTGCAAGAAAACTGGAAACTCCTTAAAACACAGGTCAGCAAGTGTTCATATCAGATTCACACCAATGATGTAAAAAAAATAATCAATAATTTTAGTTATGATTCAAGACTTAAATTTGAATGTAGATTGTTGTTTCTGGTGCACGCTCAACTGCAGCAGCCTGCAAGAGGCATTGTCGTTATTTGTTAGTTTCAACCTAATAGAGGAGATGAAGCAAGTATTATTGTAAAATCTTTAATTAAGTTGGTATTTTAAGTTAATCTTACTTTTTTTTTTCAGTTGTAAAAGGATAAAAAAATATTTTTATTTAAATGATAATCAATATATTACTATATTACGTGTCTTTTCAGTTGTTATATAATATTTAAATAAAATAATTTAAATTACTATTTTGAAATAACCATGCGATTAGTATATTTATAAATAAATGCTTTATTATTTCGCATGTAATCATTTATTGAATTAATTATTATATTTTATATACGTTTTATTTAAAATATTTACATTCGTCTAACTAATTAATGATAGTAGTTTTTTTATGAAAATAAATGAAAGGAATTCAAAAATCAACTAAAGTAATTAACGAGATTGGTTCAAATGGTACGTAGCTTGGTATCTGTAACACTCCGATCCAGATCCGAATTCGAAGTGCTACATTTGGGACTGTCAAAAGTCGACCCATCAAATTTTCCATTTAAAAATCACAACTTTGACATTTCTCAAAAACATCCACTTCTATAAATCCACGTAGATAAATAACATTTAAAACGAGTTTACAAAATAGGAGTTCAATTTAAAATACACCGTATAACAAAATAATAATTCAAATAGAGTTACAGACTCGGTCGTGGTAAGGTCTTACGAATACATTTCAGTCCAAATTAAAATATCAAGTACTATACTCTGAAACTAGCTCGTGCTGGGAAGTCCTCCACGATGTGCTCCTTCAAAAGGTAACCTGTCAACTTACGCACAGAAAAACCACAATTTTCGCACGCTGAGCTAACAAAGCTCAGTGGTACATTTCTACTCTACCACAATTCGTGAATATCATAAAACAAGCATGCATGATGATATAGTCAAGAGTGCATAGATAAGGCTTCACATATAACGAAGATCACATTCTAGCCTACCCTAGCTAGAGTTCACAATATTTGTCTCAAGGCATCATTCATTAAAAGAAGTCTCACATGCCATCAACAAGCTTTACCATACTCGAGATCACACAGCCCATCGAGTTACTCGAGCTCACACAACCCATCGAGTTAAAGCATACCGTACCCTGATCACACATCCCTAGGGTAATATAGCCATCAACTATTATTCACACAGCAAGCATAATAACTATACATGACCTACACAATGGCCAACGAAGCCTACCTTACCCGTGATCACACAGCCGTCGGGTTACCCGTTATCACATAGCCGTCAGGTTAGTTGGACCATATCCGGATCACCATAGCCACAAATACGTCCTAGACATACTTGGACACAATAGCCACAAGTAGTCTTTACCTGAGGTCACTCAGCCAATCAGGTTACTCGAGTTCTCATAGCCCATCGAGTTATGTTTCCCCATCCAGTTCACTATAGTCACAGATAGATTTCTAACTACACCCATATCACAAAGCCCATGGATACGTCGGGTGTACTCGATCATACAGCCTAAAGTACAGATCCCCTTATATAAGTGCCCTTGCATTAACTCTAGGACATCCGATTCCTTACCATAACACGCAAGATACATATGCTCCCCGAGCATCTATACATCTCACCAAGAGATAAGAAGCATCAAGTCGAACCATTACAAATACCCCAAGGCATATTTCAATTTGTTACCATTATTAATTCATGTCTTTCAAGATCATTCACGACATTCTCATTAGATTATCTCATTATTCAAAGCAACAAGACTATACAGACGTTTCTTCAGCACTCAGTAAGGACCCTACACGTCATACAACATCGATTGATCTACCAAGGATCCTTATGGGTTACTAATACAATCAATTCATCCAAATATTTCCAAGTCATTAACCATTTATTTTGCATATGGGGTATTAATCTCGATTTCTCTATTTTACAATTCATTTTACACCTTTAGAAACTCATTGGGCCCTTTACCTCGAATTATAGAACTCCAAAATGGAAACTCGAACTTCTTAGGCAGATTGCTCTGTGAGTACCGATACTCCTACATGGGTATCGATATGTCCCTCTAGGTATCGATACTCCTCTTCGAGTATCGATACCCACTTTAGGTTGGAAAGAAATAATTACAGCCCCGTATCAATACACCCTCTTTACATACAAGAACCATGTACCGGTACGCGTACCTTGCGTACCGAAACCCTACGCGTATCGAAACGTCCCTTGTCATACTGATACGATATTTTGTTACTGGAATTTGACAATAGAATAGTGGTATCGGTATGCCCTTGACCTGTACCGATACCCCATTGTAAAAACGCTTGGAAGAGCTCACTTTTAAGAGAGCCTACCGATACAGGCCTAGCCCGTACCGATACGCGTGTCTAGAACTCTATTTTTAGAGTTCGGATTTCTCTAATTTTCCCCCTAAACTTAATAGTCTAACCCTAAATTAAGCTTACGCATTATGGGAAAGTTATTAGGTGGATTTCTACCAATTTTACACATTATCAATATCTAATCTTTGATTTACCATTAAAGGGATTTAAAGCTTCTAAAGCCCAATCTTAGCCAACCACAATCATACACCAAGTAAAGTAATCATTTTTAGGATCCTCATAAAATGTAGGAGTCAGAAATGTACTAACCTTAGCAAACAAAGCTCGAAATCAAGCTTTCAAGCTAACCCTTCAACATTCCTTCTTTAACTCAAGCTTGTAAGAACTACCAAAACACCTTTTCTTGCCTTACCAACATGAAAATGAGTCAAGGCTTGAATTAGCAACCATGGGGAGATTCAACTACGAATTTGTAACAAGATAAATAGGTTGAAGCTCTCAAAACCCCCAATTTCTTTAAAAAACCATTAAAAGAAAACTCACATTCTTACTATAAAAATGTACTTTTCATGAAGCTCTTGAGGAGGTGATCAACTTCTTCTTCACTCACGATCCTGAAATCAAAGTTTAGAAGGTAAAGATTTGTTTTTTAGGCTTTGGGAGATATGGGTTCCATGGAGGAGTTGATAGGAAAGGAGGAGAAGATGAAAGGGTGGTGATATCACTATGTTCCTCCTTTTCCCAAATGAAAGACAAAATAATAAAGAGTGACCAGCTTTTTATTTGAAAAAAAGGGTAAAATTATAACTTAAAACCTCATAGTTTCTTCATCATTCACAAATTGGTCACAACTCAAGCCCATGAAGCTCAATTCTCACACGATAGGGCCCAAACTTGGCCCAAGGGATTCGATACTCCAACAAACACGAGGGTCCATAACTCGGGTCAACGCCCAAACATTGACTCAAAAATTTGGGTCGTTACAGTATCGTTGAAGCAGGTCTCGAGTTTGATATCTTGTATATACAAAAAAAATTCGTTGAGACCAACTAAAACCAGAGCAATACGGGTAGGACGTTTCAATTCATTTTAACTATGACTTTTATATGATTTCCTTTAAAGCAATGACATTTCCTCTAAATATTGAGTTACACAAATATTAACGCAAAAAAAGTTTTAATTATTTTATAATTTTTTTAGCAATGACAACTATATTTTATTTTAAAAATATAATAAATATAACACACCCAAAAGAGAGAAAAATGAAAATTATGTCTACCAAAAAATTTATACAAAAACAAAACATGAAAATCAAAAGTGCAAAGAAAAGCAAACACTTCCTTTGACAAACTCAGAAACCACTTCACAATTCTTATTACATCATCAAACAACCCAGAAACCACTTCACAATTCTTATTACATCGACAAACAACCGCCAAAAGAGACCAAACTTTATATGACCACCGACAAACTCTATACGAGCACCAAACAACATGTATGCGGAAACTATGCCAAACGATAGAGGAAACAAACCACATAAAACAAAGGAAAACGTGTTACAAGAGCGGAGATTCTTATTAAAATTAAAAAAAATCAAGAAAACGAAACACAAAAACAATATATGAAATAGCAAGAAAAATAATGAACACCGGTGATCGACAACCAGCATTCAGACTGGTGTCGCCGTCAGTAAGGGGAAAAAGATGAAAAAGGGGGGTTGTGAGTAAAAGGGTGAGAAAAAAATAGGATTAGTGAATAAAAGAGGGTAATTATTTGATGTAATGTCAGTATAATTTTTTTTTTCACAAGCAGACCTTTAAAGTTGTCATGTGTCATTTTTTTTATAAATGTCATGTATCCCTTTTAAGGGCTCTAAACTCTAACCCCTAAATTATAAAATTATAAAATCAATTATCAAACATTAAAATTTAACTAAAAATCTTAAAACTTTAACTCTAAATCATAACTCTTAAATCTTAAAATCTTGACGTTTGTGAAACTTTTTCCACCTCGAGTGCAATGAACTATTTTTCCAAAAAAATTAAACTAGAAAATAAGTAAAAATCATAAAAAGTAAAACCTTTTCAAAAATAAATAAAATACATTCACTTGTTGTTTTTATATTAAATTATATGAGTGTTTTTTGGGCTTTTCTAATGTGAGGCGCTTAAAATGAGGCTAAAATAAAATTCTTACAAGGTATTAATTTTTCTATACATACAGAAATGCTTACAAAATTGGTAAGCATTTTTTTATATACCGAAATTCTTACCATTCTTGTAAGCATTTTTTTATATTCAGAAAAGTCAATACAAAATTTTTATAATTTTTATATAATCTTATTTTAACCTCATTTTAAGCTGTCTCACCTTAGAACTTTGTGATTTTTTTTTTTTTTTTGCTTTTAAGAAGTGAAAAAGGCCGTCCATCTAATCCAAGTCCATTTCAGGCACACGCAGGAGCAGCCTAATGGACTGACTACAGCAGACAGGAAAGTTGAATACACAATTTCTTCCCGAACATCCAAAACTACCCACACGAACTTCAAACCAAATGTGATTTCAGATTCATGAATTCAATAGTTAAAACGTCATTTTCTATATTTGTCAAAAAAAATAAACTAACTGGGTGACCACTTAATTATTGGGTCTGACCTATTTTGACCATCAAATTATAAAAATTTAAAATTCGACAACTAACTATTTAATTAAATTTATATTGACCACCAGCTGTTAAAATCTAATAGATGAGTGACATGGCTGTTAATAAAATTTTGTATAACTACACATTTGGTCTCTGTTAGTTACTTATTTTATCAATTTGATCATAATTTTAATTTAATTAAAATGAATCTACCATTTTTATTTTCATTTCCTGCAGCTCTTTCATGATGATGATGGTATCTTCTCTTACTCCATGATTTAATGGATGGCCACCCCACAACTTTATCTTCTGCAAATTTCATACTGTAATTTCAGTATCAGAATTATCAATATATCAGTTGCCTGCTGTTTTGGACTATAAATTGCATAATTTTGATATATTAAGTTATTAATATGGACCAAATGTATAGTTATATAAATTTTCATTAACAACCACGTTAAATCTCTGTTAAATTTTAACGATTAATGGTCAAAATAGGTACAATTAAATAGTTGAATGATCGAATTTTAATTTTTT
Organism: Hibiscus mutabilis; assembly: GCA_019671005.1. NCBI lineage: Eukaryota > Viridiplantae > Streptophyta > Magnoliopsida > Malvales > Malvaceae > Hibiscus > Hibiscus mutabilis. The sequence goes on from CM033751.1 coordinate 28,154,918, forward strand.
ATAATTTAATGATCAAAATAAATTATACTTAAATAATTAAATGGTCACCCAAATAGTTTATCAAAAAAACGTCATTTTCTATAGCTAAACAAAAGTGACGACAAATAATTAAAATGTGACTGGAAAGCGACTGCCAGTTGTATGCAAATCTAGAATAAAGATAAATTAAATTACTTGTTAACGTTTACATTTTTCTTTAATCTTTTACACTTAACCAGCTCAACGTCAACATGAAGGCGACGGTCTAGTTTTTCAAGGCAAATCCAAAAGGGTAGGTTTAGACTTTTGGCACCTGCATTCGGTGCCAGAGTTAGAATTTTTATATAAGGGGTTAAAGTAAATTTTAGGGTATGAAAATTTTTATATTATTATAATATAAATATTTTTAATTTTATACTCAAATAAATTAAGTAAGGTTAATTTTAAAATTTTTATAAAAAAATTTATACTAACTTCTTAAAAATCTCATTTAATACTTTAAAAATCTTATACTACAACAAATCAAGTAGAATCAATTGACCGGCTACTGCCTACAGTCCGAGTAGCCTTTCAGACCAATAGAAACACAGAACATATTATGATATTATTACACATGAAAAGCAAGTGCACGTATTCAATTCCAGCACGCCATAAAGAATCTGCTGTACATGAATAAGCACACTGGAATATCTCCAAAGCCTGCTTATCACATTTTAAATTTACAACCAGCCCCACTCTGCAAGTGGCCACCTTTTCTATTCCTATCTTTATCTATTTACATCTGCTAAAGGTCAAAATTATCGTTTGATGTTTGAATATAATGTTAACAAATTGCATAAAATAGTTGTCGCAATCTGGATCTGTATTGATTTCCAGCTTCTTATCACTTTCCTTATGCGAATAACAATTTAAAATACATGTATTTCCAGCATGACTTTGGCAAGTTCAAGTGGTTAATGATTGCTTTCTGCTAGCTCCCATTACAGGATTTCAAACCACGCTTGTTTTTGTTAAACAACTAGCATTACATTAGAAGGATAAGATCATTGTACACATTGACATGGTGGTTACAGCAATTGATCTTTTTTTATGATAGCAACCTTTACAACAAGTATTTTTTTTGGGGATTGGGCAAGGCTAAGGTGCGGCACCATTAGAGTGAGGTTAAAATGCGACCAACATAAATTCTTATCATTTTTGTAAGAATTTATGCGGGACAGTGAATCGAAATTCTTACTAATTGGGTAAAAATTTGTGTAATTATATAAATTCTTACCAACGAGATAAATTTTTTTGTAAATTTTATCTTATGTAAGAATTTATATAATTATACAAAATTTTATATTATAACTTAAATTCTTATTATTTAAATAAAAAATTATATAAATTTTACCTTATATAAAAAAAAGGAGTTCATCTCGTTTTAGTTGCACCATAGGGTCTCACCCAGAACTTCCCGGGATTGAAGTGTCTACATCTTGTTGGATCTTTAGGCCCAATTTTTCGAGCTTTAACAGCTGGGATCACTCCTCAAAACGTCAGGGTCATGTCGTCTGACATGCCAAGACCTTGGACCTACGTGGGATTTCTCGTACGTCAATTTTGTTTGGCAACTGCCACATCAAATTAACTGTGATCCTCAAAGCGAACGAGATCGACCACCTACCTCCAATCGCAAGGCCACACAATTAGTGACGGATCCATGTATGGTAAAAGCAGGATAAGGATAAGTGTTCATTCTAAAATTTGAAATTTTTTGATTATTTATTTATTTTATTAATTGTATACTTTATAAATTTTGAATTTTATTCGGTTAATTATTTATTTTATTAGTTGTGTTAACTCTAAAAAAATTTCTTGATCCTCCATTGCATCAAATACGACTCTCGACGGATAATACAAGCTCTCTCAAACCGACCAATGATAAAGAATCCTCCTCCTATCAGCACTGATTTGAGTTTGGAAAGGTACATTAAGAGAAATTATATCATGGTTATTCCCGTCACATCATCCATGTTACCAACCAATAAAAATCACCAATAAAATTTTTTTTTACATTAGAGACCTCTCTCCAACCTCCTCCAACCCTTTAATTGCCTGTCTCCATAAGAGTTCAAGAAATGGAAAATACCTCAATCCCAATCGTACATCAACAAATTAATCTAATAATTGAATCTTTTGTGACAATGAAAACATACCCTACATGAAATTGGAAAGGTAGCAGGTCAATCAATTGAAGCACTTTGGGAAAAAGGTCAGGAGTATTGGATCCACTACATACAGGTCGACAACGAAAGATACCAAAACCTTGTAGGGAGATTTATGTACTTAGCTCGCAGAATATAAGATTTAGTTCGTGAATTGAGTATTGTTTGACATTATTCATAATAAAAGGGTACAACATATATATATGGATAGGATCCAGTTACACAGTGTAATTTTTTTTAAGTTTTACACGTTTTTTGGATCGTTGGATTGGTGAAAAGGATGGATGAGATTAACTGTAAAACTTAAAAAGTTTTCCCATCCGTTGGATGAGATTAACGGATGGGTGAAACGGATGGATGAGATTAACGGATGGGGAAAAAAGTAAGGAGTTAATCTCAGCCATCCGTCTCCCCATCCAACGATCCAAAAAACATGTAAAACTTAAAAAGTTTTACATTGTGTAAGTGGATCCTAACCCATATATATATATATACAAGCATTGTACAAAACTCAATTACTTTTACATCTTTTTTGGACCGTTGGACGATGGTAATAAATGACTAAGATTATTTCCTTATTTTTTTCCCAAGTGATAAACTTCATATTTTCTACTGTTAATCTCATCCATCTATTTATTTTCATCCAACGGCCCAAAAATAGTATAAAACTTTCAAGTTTTACATAGTGTAAGAGGATCTTATCTCATATATATATATATATATATATATATATATATATATATATATATATATATATATATATGGTTAACTCACTCAAAGGTTTGTAAAGTATGTTTTTTTAAGCCAATGAAGCCTTGGTAGAACTGGTAAAGATTAGAGTCTTACATTCTTGAATATCCTGATTCAACTCTCATTAAATCCATGGATATATTGTTTCTAGGTTTTATTCTAAATTAAATCTTGTCGTATTTAATTCTCATTCTAGTTTGTTTTATTGTGTAATACTTGTAATTTTAATTTTATCTTTTTATTGCAACTTAAAAAAGTCGTCTTGTTGAAATAGAATTTTGTTAACTAAAAATACAAATGATAAAAGATAATCAATGCTGAAGGATAGACTGTCTACTTTGGGTTAATTTACTTTTATAGGTAATAGGTGAGTATTGTCACATGAAATGTTGCTTGCTCAAGGTAACCAACATGTGATATTGCCAATTCAAGTTCATACGTGTTGTATAAATTATGGGGTTGAACCAAGACAAGCGGTGAAAATAAAATTTGTTTGAGACGTGTATTTTTTTTTTTTACTTTTGATTCTTTATATATTTTTTTTAAAAAAATTGAAATAATTATGAATTTGTCTACACCTTTTAAAATTTATATTTTACTTCGTAACACCAAATTCTGGCTCCATCCCTAATTGTTTTTAAAGATATTTTATGAGATGCATATCCTCAAAGATTTAACAAGTACTCCCTCCGTCACATTAATTTTGTTCTTTATTGACTTTTTCGGGTTAACTTTTTTCAACTTTGACTCATTATTATTTAGAATTTATTATTGATAAAAATATAAAAAAAACATATTTTAAAAACCTCTAATCAAGTAGTTTTAAAATATATAATTTATAAATTTTAATTATTTAAAATATTTAATATAATTATAGTCAAAATTTAAAAATTTTAATTTTTAAAAATTAATAAAAGACATATTTAGTAAGACATAGGGAGAAATAAGTTTAACAAAGTATTTATGTTAAGGTAGATGACAAGAAGAACGGAAAATCGTTGAATACTTTACCTTCTAAGGATGTAGTAGACGAGGGAGGGAAAGAGAGGCGATAATTCTACATTGTATTGAAATAATGACAAAGATTGCATGATATCTATGTATCACGCAATCCTAAAAATAGTAATGTAAATGGATGTAAACATATTTTTACTGCAATATAATCATAAAAATAAAGAATCATAAATGGAAAATCATGGAATTTTCTAAGATTCAATCTAAGTATCAATTGGTCAATAGGTTCACAAAATTTCTTTCTTGTAATCTAGGGATGTAATCATGGGCAGAGCCATTCATAGTTCATAGGCATGACGTCCCAAAAAATTCGGAGTAATTTTTTTTTATAAATTTAATATAAACTAATGTTAAAAAGTAAAATTAACACGATTTTAAATGAATGTTGACACCTATTATTTATTCTCACCTATTTAAAAAGAATTCATTCATAAACATTTTAAATTGTGACACCCAAACTAAATTTTTTGACTTCGCATTGTATAGCTTTTTTTTTTTTTTGGTAATGCAAAAACTATCATTGAAAACGCACGTCCTTTAGCCCTACTCAACGGCTTCTACCGGTGGTTCAGCAAAAGCAACAGTTCCAATCGGTGCTCCACGACAAATTCGAGCAAGTGAGTCCGCAACTCCATTAGCCGCTCTTCCAATGTGTCTCACAACTATTTTCCAGTCCAAATCCATAAGATTTCGGACAGCAAGAACAAGAGCATGATTAGCAAGGGCTGTTGATGAACCCAATAGAATTCGAGGTGCCTCCAAATTATCTGTTTCAAGTTCCACTTGGCGAAATCCGAGGGACCAAGCATGTTGTAATGCATCATGAATCGCCCACAATTCCGCAAACAAATCTGTACAAATTCCCAGGCTTCTAGCAAAACCAAATAACCATTCACCTTGATCCCCACGTAACACACCGCCTGAAGACGCTAATCCACTACGAGGATCAACAGCTCCATCTGTATTAACCTTGATCCAACCAGATTCTGGACACTTCCAAGTGGAAAACTTCGATGGCATTCGTAACCCTTGGTGTTGAATTTTTCACCATCCCTTCATCAAACTCTTTCGCAAGCAGTAAGCCATGCTCAATGAAATCCACACGCTCAACATACATGCTATCTAGCAATAGGCTGCATCGTCTCTTCTAAAGGAGCCAGCAGAACACTACAAAACACATAGGCCAATTCGCATCACCATTGCATAAATTGCTAGCCAACTTTTATCCTATAAGTGATAAAAATTTGACCTTTACAAATCGGTAGCTAATATATACCCATAAAGTCAAAATTCATCTAAACGTAATTGCTTGTAGTGTAAATTGTTTTTTTTTTTAAATCAAAGAAAAGAAGAGTAAAGGTAATTAGGCAGGGAAATGAGTATCCCATTAAATCTGTGACGATGAGTTGACATGGATGAAAATTCAGGCCAATCACTTAAGCAGAGTCCACATCATTGCCTAAAACATAGGAAAACAAATAAAATCTCAAAATTTGGATAGGGTTAGACTTTTTGTGTTTTATCCATGTCGAGGCAGGCAGCTCCATAATATTGGCAAATATTACGATAGATATATTTACACCAACTGCACGTATTCATTTCCATCACGGCATATAATTATTTTAACAATATTTTCTGATGGTTATCAATGCTTAATGCTTTGCTTCCATTAACAAGGGTAAAAAATTAGATTTCAAAATATATATATATATGTATACATAATCTTTTACACATTTAAATCATAAACATAATTTAAGGTAGGAATAGAATCAAGATTGAACTATGAAGAGACAAATCAATTAACTTTAAAATAATATAGTCTTAAAAAGTAATTAAATCATAAAACTTAAAAGAGTTAAGGTTTAATTTTACTGATTTTAAAATTAAAAGGTCTTAAAAAGTAATTAAATAGCATGGTACTAGAAAATAATAAACCATAGAATTTTGGGAGGTAAAAGGGCTTAATTGCAATAGTTTCAAAACTACATGACCTAAAATACAATTAATCCATTAAGTTTGAGGGAAATTTCCCTCTCACCTTACATGAAGGGATGGCAAAAAATCCAGTTATGGCAGGTTTCGATCTGATCCGGTAGAGTTAAATTTTTTATATAAAAAATTTTAATTTTTGGATTTAGTTTTGAAAAAGTTTGAGTTTGATGGGATTCAAATTTAGGGTGAAAATTCTCCGACCCGGTTTGACTCGATTTATTTACAAATATATTTATTTACTATATTTTTATATATTATATTTAATATTTTTATTAATTTTTTTCGGTGCGAGTTGGATTTTTTGTTAAATTTTTGGGATCAGGTTCGGGTTATACTTTTGATATATCGGGTTGGGATAAAAATATATTAAATTTGAGTCTGATCAGAGTTGAGTCAGAATTTTAAATTGTCAGTGTCGAGGTTACAAAAAATCCACCCCACTTTGTTGTAATCCCTACTTACATGTGCCTCCGTCTCTAATTTAAGGACCAAATCCATAAAAAATCTCTTGAAGAAAGAAAACTAAAACTTGTAGCCAAAGGTCGTGAAGAAAAAGATTAAACCTTCACTTAAGTAAGTTGTTCATCTTATTTGAAAATCTATATGTCTCTTTCAACTAGACGCTATACTGATGTATAAGTAAAAATAATTCTTATTTGAGATTAAAATAAAATAAAAAAGTCAACAATCGCTAGAGCAAGTGGTTAAAACTTTCAGTTGACATCGTTCCTTTTCTTTAGGTTGTGGGTTCAAAACCCATTAGGAGCAAAATTTCTCTTTCTGTTTCTCTAGATAAAAATTATTTTAAAAAAGAAAACACCAAACGATGACACTAAAATTTTTGTAAAAAATTTAATATTTTTGAAGAAAAAACTAAGAAAGACTTTGAAAAAGATATAATATCAAAAAATATCTTTAACGTTTGACTGGATAGTCACTTTGACTCCTATTATTTTTTTAAGTATTTTAATTTTCAATATTTTATTTTGAATCAAAATGACTCATCACTAGATGACAACTATTAATCAACTAACACTGAACAATTTGAAATAACTTGACTCAATGACACATTAGTAAAAAAACAATTATATGTTTTATATAATTTTATAAAAATATTTTTTTTTGCTGATGTGTCATTCTGTCAAGTCAACACTTTTGTCTTTATGACATTGTTATATTGGTGTGTACTGTCATGTAGGTTTGCCATGTCATTTCAAGTCATTTACGATAGTTGACTAATAGTCTTCATCTAAAAAAAGACTATTTTAACCTAAAATAAAATATTAAAACTTAAAATACTTAAAAAAGAATAGATATCAAAATAATTATCCAGTTAAATATTAAAGATATCTTTTGACATTATAAAAAAGAAAAGGAAAAAAAAAAACTAACTGCTACATACTGCTTTGCTTTCAAGTAAGAAGAATGCGGTGAAAGTGAATCACAACGAAGTATCTATTTTCAAAGCTGTAGCTGCTTTGTCAATTGCATATCTTACATGTTCATCTTGTGCCGATTGGGTCATGGGTCTTGACTAGTGAAATTATTGCACGAGGTATGAGAAATCGATCTCTCGGGCTAATCTTTCCAAGTTCATGGGCCCAAATTTTCTTTAATTGGGCCTATATCCCATGGGCTTTGGTTAATGGAAATCTACAAGCAAAAACATGGATTGATGACATGAAAAGAATAGAGTACTCTTGATGGGTCTAGAACCTATGACCTAAAAGAAATGAAAGAATAAAGATAAACAGCTTGACCAACCATCAAATATATTTGCACGATTTATGCTAATTTTAACATGCTCGACAGTTAATGGATCACATATATTAAGGTGATTCGTAAGTTCTTTTTAAAAATGTAAATAAATAATTAAAAATGTGAAGTACCGAAACTGTTTTCTGTTAACGGTTAAGGCTTTGTTTGCGGTTGAGGTGGCAAAACCAAGGTTTGAGAAGCTAGTTTGAGAAGCTAGAAAAACTAGCTTTTGCAAACCAAGGTTTGAGAAGCTAGTTTGGGGGGCAAACCAAGGTTTTGACACTCAAAAGCTGCATGTTTTTGGTTGTTTCTAGGCAAATCAAGGTTTTGACACTCAAAAGCTGCATGTTTTTGGTTGCTTCTAGCTTCTCAAACTGGCTTTTCCTCCCAACCTCAACTGCAAACAGGGCTTAAGTTGAATATTGTTTGGTAGAAGTTTCACTTTTATTGTCAGCCAACCCTAAATCGTTTGTCGTAATTAACGGAGGACTAACCCCTAAATCTTAGAACTCAAACACAGAAATATCGATAGAGCCGTAGAGGTAATAACAAGAGAATACTTCATCCAAAATAAATAGTAGGAAAAAAAGAGATACAATAATGGTAGAATAATTAATGAGGACGGCGGCAAGTAGTCAGGAAAACGATTAAATAATAGGTAAACTACACGGGAGACTACCGATTTTTGGGGTTGGTGTCGAAATGACCACCGATCTTTTAATTTTGTCAAAATGACCACTCAACTACTGATATGGTTCCAATATAGCCACCAGCCGTTAAAACCTAACGGAGAGGCTGACGTGGCAGTTAACATAAACTTATATAATTATACATTTAGTCCCTGCAATTTTCACATTTAATCAATTTAGTCCTAGTTTCAATTTAATAAAATAAATTACTTATTCAATTAGGTGGTGTAGGGGAATAGAACCTATATTCCCTTGGGTGTAGGGGAAAGCCTCTGCCACTAAGCTAGACACATATTTATGACATGAAACACAAAATTTAATATATGAGTTATATGATTGTTAATGCCATGAAAAAAGAATTAAATGTGATTTTAGGGGATTCGAACATGGCACACTTATGATGCATAAAAACATCTAACCCAAAATTTTATAAACCCTAAACCCTAAAAAATTTATAAACCCTAAAACCTAAAAAATTTTATGAACCCTAAACCCTAAAAATTTTATAAACCATAAACCCTAAAAATTATAGTTAGTGCATGATTTAAAAAATCTCTAAACCCTAAAATATAGTTAGTGAACAATTTAAAAAATTTATAAGCCCTAAAAATTTTATAAACCATAAACCCTAAAAATTATTAATTAAGTTAAAAATCATAAACCGTGCACTAACTATAATTTTTAGGGTTTAGGATTTAGGGTTCATAATTTTTTTAGGGTTTATAATTTTTTAAATCATGCACTAACAAAATCTAAACCCTAAACCCAACTGAGCATTTTCCATTGGTTTTGAATTTTTTGGGTGGAAAAGTTGTTTTGGTCCTTCAAACGCAACAAAAAATAGGTCCTAATTCTTTTCGATTAATTTCAATTCAAACTTGCTTACACAATCATTTTTTGAATTGTCAAAGTTGTTCGTATGGTTTATGAGAATAGAGACAATTTTCATTTTCATAAAAAATAAAAAAAAAACATTGAAGAAAACATGTTTGGTTGTAAAATCAGAAAATTAATTTTAAAAAATAAAAATAAAATTGAGTGAAAATATGAAAACATAAAACAAATGTTCTCAATATTTCCATTAAAATTGTTTTGAAAATTTAAAAACAAGACTTAAGTGACACGAGATCAAATTCTTCAATATTCTAGAATCCCTACGCGCCCACGCGCGTCTTTTCAAAGCCCTTTACGCGTGCGTGTATCACACGCTCGGACGTTCCAGATCACTACGCGCGTTTGACGCACGCGCGACTCTTGAGCACCCCGTGACCACCTCTGCCACACCAGCCGCCCTTCCAGTCCCAGCTTTCCCGTTTGGGCACAACACCAACATGCAAGGCAAAAAATGCAGATTATCAAAATCCAAAAGTGGCAAATTCAGCGACATATTTAGGGATGGGATCACATGCAAACAAATAGTGTTAAAGCGGATTTCAGAGACGTTTTTCATTTTATTTTACCCTATGTATTTTCCGATATAAAGGGAGCCCAACTTTATTGTAAGAATTCATTCGGGATTTTCCATTTCAAAATCAATACAAAAAAGAGGAATTTTGAAAGGTATTTTTCCAGTTGCATGCACCCATATTACAAGAAAAAAAACCTTAGATCTAGAGTTTTACCTTCGATTTTAGGGCCTTAGCCGTGTTTGTTCACCGGCAACAAGTCCGCTGCCTTCGGGTAGAATCTAGGTGAGCTGGGAGTGGATAGTTTTCTGGCTTTGTTTTTGTTCGGCTTTTTGTAGATCTACGAGGTTTCAGCTTCGTGTTTAGAAATCCGATGTGGCAGTGTGCGGAGGTGCACCCGCCAAAAGCTGAGAATGGCGGCAGTGTTCATCCCAAGTTGGGATGAAGGTTCAGAGTGTTTTAAAACTCTGAAGTCTTTTTTTAAATGGCTTTAGAATTTGAAATGGCTAAAAGAGAGGGCTAAAGGCTAGTTGGGGTGTTTTATAATCTCTGAATTTTTAAAAAATGGGTTTATGCCCTCTTTGATCCCTCTGCGTCTCCCTTTTCACACTAAAAGGACTTCCGTTTTTCTAAAACACACTACTAGATCCTGCTAATTTACAATGTTTTATAATCTCTGAATTTTTAAAAAATGGGTTTATGCCCTCTTTGATCCCTCCGCGTCTCCCTTTTCACACTAAAAGGACTTCCGTTTTTCTAAAACACACTTCTAGTTCATGCTAATTTACAATGTTTTCCAATCACGTCCTTAAATTCGATCAGATTTCGTTTTCAAAAAGGTTTTATTACCGGTCAGTCCCTTCGTGTTTTCAAACATGTTTTTGTGGTCATTCTGTCTTTTAAAATTACCCCCACGGTCCTCCTTAGTTTTTTAAACTTGCAATTTTGCCACTGTTTTCTACCCTAACCCTATTTCTGTTTTAAAATTCCCCTTTCAGTCCTTAAAGCTTTAGTTTTTGTTTAAATAAGTCCTAAATCCAGGGTTAAATTCTTTTTTTGCTCCATTGCATACATGTTTAAAGTTTTAGTTTTGTTTACTGTTCATGTTTAATTTTTATTACTTTATATTGTTGTTATCTTATGTGATATTATATTTATAGTAGGAATATTAAATCATATCGCATGTTTTGTATATTTGTTTTCCGTATTATAAAATATGTAGTACGTAATGAATAGTTAAGTGAAATAATATGATATTATATCGTATTAATGTTTTTTTATATGAATATAGGTATTATATGTTTCGTACATAACGTGTTATATATTTGTATATATATATGGTTTGTACATATTTTAACACATGGTTCAAATACATATATAAAATGGCTATGGTCAAACCTAACTCTCATATATTTTATACGTGTTTATATATGTATGTGATACCTATTTATATATACTAACTATAATTCTCGCATGGTACATTGTTTTAATATTTGGTATTTGGTTCCATTATTTGTACATTTGTTTCACGCTTTTTATTTTTGCATTGCATGTTTATGTTTTTAGTACCTTTATGTTCATCATGCTTTTAATTTATGCTTATTCTGTTTCTATTTATACTTACCATGTTCATGTTTATTTCATGCCTTTTTCGGGTTTAGAGTTGTAAATACCGCATTCAAATATATTATGTTGTTAATGTGGGGTCTTTTTATTTGACGGTAAATGGGGCCAGTATCAAACGTAGTGATGGTGGTCTTGCTGTATACTTTCGAATAACGGGGCCCTTAAAATAGACTCGCATGTATAACCGGATTTTAAATTAATCGTCACTTTAATTTGCAAAGTTCGATATTAACAAAGCGGTAATTATTGTTTTCTTTTTATGGTACCAATTTTTGGGCGGTATGGGGGTGCCAAAACTTTCCCCATCCGTAATCGACTCCCAACCCCGTTTTAAATCAAAACTCTGGTTTTATGGTGTCCGGACTACCTTAGTGGCCGATGGCGACTCCCCATCCGTAGTGATGGTGGTCTTGCTGTATACTTTCGAATAACGGGGCCCTTAAAATAGACTCGCATGTATAACCGGATTTTAAATTAATCGTCACTTTAATTTGCAAAGTTCGATATTAACAAAGCGGTAATTATTGTTTTCTTTTTATGGTACCAATTTTTGGGCGGTATGGGGGTGCCAAAACTTTCCCCATCCGTAATCGACTCCCAACCCCGTTTTAAATCAAAACTCTGGTTTTATGGTGTCCGGCCTACCTTAGTGGCCGATGGCGACTCTGAATTTTTATTGTTTTTCCAAAAACACATATTTTCAAAGAATTCTCCATTTTACAAATATTTTAAAAAATAAAAATAAAAGGAACCATATTACTCCTTTTTAGCGATCCCACATATTCGAAACTTATATTTTAAATTTAAATTTTCAGAATTAGGTCGCTACAGCTGGCGGCTCTGCTGGGGAATGGTTTTGATTTTTAAAACTAAAGTGAGTCAGGCCATTTTTTTCAAAAAGAACGAAAATAATAATTACCGCCTTATTAATATCGTAAGTTGTGAATTAAAGTGACACTTAAATTGATATTCGTTTATAAGTGCGAGTTTATTTTAACACATTTAAAATTTGACATTTAAACCCGTCCTTTTTAAGTGGGGGAAAACGCTAGTACTTTCGTGTGGATATTGTTCCTTCTTATGGGCCTAGTAAGTACCTTCGGGGCTCGACTACCCTATGTTTTCATGGGAATATTGTTTCCCTGTACGGAAATAGCGAAAGGATCCCCCTGAATTGAACTCGGTTGAGAGGAGCCTATAATGGGTGATGACCGGGTAGTCTTGCTACTCTTTAGAAGAGGACAACGAGGACAGTTCGAGTACCGTTTAAAACCAAAACTGCATGTAGAGGACATAGAAAGCCCACCCCTTTTAGAGCCATGTGGTTAAACCTAGGTTTCTAGAAATGATGTAAATAGCGTTGTGTTGTTCGATGTTTGATTTAAATTCTTGCTTCATTTTTATATGTTTTATCTGGTACTGAATTGTTTTCTTTTTGTCTTATTTTGTATATATTTTCGCATGTGTATTGCATAACATGAAGGTATTGATTCGAATGGTTTGCCAAAGTCTAAATCTTTCACCTTGGATAAAAAGGTACCTCAAGAAGGAGGAAATTAATTATGTTGTCCAACATTGGTCTGAAGTCAACCAAAGAATTCAAGGTGACAATCTTCCAAGTGAGCGCATTGTGGCGGGATACACATATATCAGTATGCAACAAAATGACCTATGGGATCTGAAACAGATTTGGGAAGGATGGGACCAACGACTGCAAAATTTGTTACGGGGAAATCATGTGACATATCATAATTAATGTATGTTCGAATTAATCATCCTATGCTCCGAGCCATTTTTCAGTTTCAGAATCCCGCCTTCTGTTGCTTCACTTTCAACGGGAAATATTTGATGCCTACAATTGAAGAATATACAACTTTGCTCAATTAGAAGAGCATTCATGAAGATTGGGTCTACGCGAAGCCAACAAGGTCTCAAAATTATCCTTTAAAGTTTAAAACCATAGCCGGGATGAGCGAAGATTGGGTCAAGGGATTGACTCAGGTTTAAGGAGACAACACCGCTTTTTTATGGGAATGCATTCGGGATGTCACACTGACACACCCGGATGAGGGTGTGAAGATGGATTTATTTGCTTTGGGGATATACGGTTGATCATTTTCCCTAGAGTTTTGAGGCAACATCGATGTAGCCATTTTTGACTTATTCAAGCGGTTAAAGAAAAAGGCCAACCCGATATCGACCATCTTGATTGAAACGTTTATCTCCTTGAACACAAGCCGAAAACATAAAGAATGACGCTTTCGAGGATGTGTATAGTTACTACAAGTAATGGATCTTACCTCATGGAAGAGAAAAGCCCAAGAAAGTAAAAACTGGCTATTTGAGATGCAAGGCCTGTATAACTCTACCCTTGAGAACTTGTCAAAGTCAAGTCCGAAATGTTCAACTAGAAGAAAGGATTGGGGAGCTAGACTAGTCCCTTCATGAATACCGTGCCCAAAATGGCTTTCTTGAGTTTCAAGCTAAACAAAACACTCCGAGCTCCGATTGAGGCATTAGAGGCCACAGTTCAAGATTATCTCAGAAGAATTATAGTTCTTCAAGAAGCTACCGAAGAATGAGACAATTATTGGTTGAGACATCTTCACAATGCTACTCGCACGATTCAAGATCGGGATCAGTATAACACTAACCTGATGGTGCAAGTGCAAGAAGTCACCCAACATGTAAGAAATCTAGCCAACGAAGCCGGAGCTCTTCTTTTTTTTTGTAGCCTCGGACATAGAGGAGGCACCCAGGTTCATTCAATTGCTCAAATCTATCAAAGAGCTAGGAGTTAGGGCCGGAGCATATCTTTCTTCATAATAAGAACCTTTTAGTCTTTAATAGAAGTTGTTCGAGGGTGACCACCAACAAAATCAATGTCTTTACTTGCATATATCCATGCATTTTATTTGATTCCATGCATTGCATAAAACATATATCATGCATTAAATAAATAAACAATAAGATTAATTATTGAGGAATTTTGTGACAGTAATCAAATATTCCACACTATCACGTTCTCGACATTAAAAAGAGTAAATGTAAGACAGTTTTGCTAAAGCAAAAACCAGTTTGGGAGGGGCATCTGTCTCAGGAAATAGAGAGGGCCAAGAAATGACTTCTACCCAGTACAGCTTCAGAGGTACGAATGACCTAGTGGCAAGGGTTGATAAGCTCGAACAGCTCCAAGAACATCTGGTTTGGAATCAAAGAAAGATAATAACACATATGAAGAAGCTCCAAGAGGAAACTATGAGGGAAATCGATAAATTGACGAGTGTGACAGTCAAGGGAAAGAGTCTGACAGAAGACTCCTTGGTGCAAAAGGAGGTCGAAAAAACAAGTGAGAGTTGGGACTGTGACTTCATAGCGAAAAAGATTTTGTCTGATGAAGATCAAGCCATTATCGACCAATACGAGATAGTCTGCACTACTTTCGAATGTCCTGTCGAATTGGCGTTAGATAAGATTGAAAATTCTCTCTTGAAAATCTTGTCTGCGCCAAAGGACAAAGAACCAACTCAGAAGCAATTGAATTAGGAGGTTAACAACACGGACACCTATAAAGCCCCTAAGGGGCCGATGGTCCATCACCTCAGGCCATGTCCTCAAATACGCAAGGCTCGAATAGAAATGAGACTGGAGTTCCCAGAGAAGAGATAGATCAGGACGTAAGTGCTCTTGAAGAGGTGAATACAACGAGGGCAAAGATGGATGTTCCACGAGGCAAGTCTTCTTTAAATCAGAAATTCGAACCATTGTGCATGGCAAGGTTGACCGAAGACTCTCTGACGAATGAGGAAATTGAAAAGATAAGTGAAAGTCGAGATTATAGCTTATCTAATGAAAACCAAGCTATCACCAATCAATGGGAGGTAGGAGGTATCATCTCTGAATGTCCCGCCAAACTAGTGATGGATGAGACCGATGACTCTCTCTTAAAAGATTTATCTTCGCCAACGAATGGGAAGATAGATAATGTAGAACCACATGAATCTCTTCAGTTGTCAGCAAGCCCAACTTTCAGTCTTCAAGGGAAAGGCAAGAAAGTAGAGGACTTTCAATTTACTCCAAGCCCATTCACCTACCAAGATTTATTCTCTAAGTTGCTACACGCCCGACTAGTTACACCATGCTTCATAAAAGCTCAGTCACCTCCATATCCAAGATGGTTCAATGAGAAAGATAGTTGCGATTACCATGCCGGAATTCAGAGGCATTTCATCGAGAAGTGTGTGAGTTTCAAGTGTAAAGTTCAACACCTTCTAGATCTTGTGGTATTAGAGTTTGTGACAATGGGTCCAGGTCTGAAGATTAATTTCCCAACTGTAGCCATCACTATGAAATTGAGGGAAGATCAGGTCACCACAATAAAAGAGGCAGATAAAGAAAAATTGCTGACATCATCAAAATCTAAAAATGTCAGCAATTGTCATGATCCCAACTATTCCATGAAAGGTGTTGTTCTAAACCCGCTTGAGAAGTTAGGAGCAGTTCCAGAAGAGTCTGTGAAAGTGACAAGCCTTGAGAATAGTGACGTCCTCAAAGAAAAAGAGTTTCGTCTAAGAAAAAAGGGGCAAAGAAGGCTAAAAGGCCTAACAAGGATGCGAAGGGGAGTAACAAGAGGACGAAGATATTAATCCCAATGTCGAATTCTGAGCTGCTACCCTTGTTAGTTCAGAACAAACTTCTGAGGCCACTTCCCATTAAGCGACACGCCTATTTCAATCCTAATGTATTCGGTACCAGCGTTCCATGCGGGTACCATCATGGTGATTTTAGCCATACAACAGAAGAGTGCATGTATTTGAAAGACAAAATCTATGAACTTGTCATGAAAAGAATACTTTCTTTTGAGAATGGAAGGCCCAAGTTCAAGAAAGATGCTGAGTTTGTGGGAAGAATTAAAGAGTCAGGGTGATTGACCAGTGTTGCAATGTTCAAGGATTTTTAATGCATCCTATCCATGCTTTTAGGTGCCATCTTTTTCGATTTTTCTTACATGTTGTGTGTAATCAAATTTGTTATTCTTTGCCCGAAAGTAGCGAATACCTTTTGTAAGGGCATATGTTATGTTTGTTTTTTCGTTCCAATGAAATGATGCATATTTTGAGTAAATATATATGTATATTCTTTCTTACCCCCCGTAGAGTCTCGGATATCACGTGCATGATGCAACATGGACACAAATGAAGGATCAATTGAATGTTGTGATCACGATGAAGTATGATTTCTTGCTCAACCTGCTCTGGTCGGTAAAGCGCAAGACATAAGATTACTACTCCTTCGATAATGTTCGATGATAAGAAAATCTCCCAAGAAAGGCCGATGTAGTTGTTTAAACTTAAGAATTCTTTAAAAGAAAAAAAAGAAAAAGAAAAAAGGAATTAGTCATGAAATGAACAATTAATGGATTTGGGGAGGAGAACAAATCTAATAAGAAACTAGGTTCCACATATTCAATGCCCCAACATCATAGATAAATCTCTAAGAAATCAATGAACGACCAAATAAGTCTCGGAGCATCCTGATAGAGCTGTGGGGGGAGAAAAAATCTAATAAGGAGCCATGTTTCACCTGTTCAATACCCTAGCATTAGAGATGACTTTTTGAATGCACTGACACGATATTAATTGTAATTGAAAGTATATACTTGTACTAATTTTTTTAAATTGATATTTTTTACACTCAGTGTGTTAAGTAAATACGGAAACAATGAACGTATTTTGGAGAAAAGTAATGAGAACTAGAAAGAGTAGTTTTCGAACAGATCAAGCAAATGTCATAATCATGAGGATGAACCGAGCAATCTAGGAGGAATTTCATAACTCCGAATATCGCCACAACATTCAAAGGTAAGCTATTGATCACCGGGGGATTGAATCGAAGTCGTTATTGCATTTGATATCCAGGGCATTCTATTCTTTTTCCGTTGATTTTGATTTTGTATATTAATCCAAAAAGCATCATTTGTTGAAATGATAGTTAGCAAATTGACATATAAAAAGAAAAGAAAGAGAAGAGAAAAAAGAGAAAGAATAAGGTTTCTATGTATTGTTGTATAGAGTTTAGAATGCGTGGTCAATGATCCATATGATCGACTTAGTACAGAACATGTCTGTGATTCTAAATGAAATAGCAGCAAGCCTTTGTATGCTATACAGTTCAAGGAATCAAAGTGAGTGTCTTTCGCAATGCCTTGATCGATTCAAAGGAATGGAGATTGAACCTTATCGAAGAAGTGAAAATTTGGCAGACTTAGGGGGCATGTTTTGGTCTACCATTGAGATAAAAGAAAGAACATCCCATTGGATTAGAGACAAAAGTTAACAGCCGAACCCGAAGACGAGATTAGTTGTTACAAAGATCCGCAAAGAAGAAAATTGTTCTTCTGCGTGGTTTGTGAGATAGAGTTTTAAGTCAAGGAGGTATACGGTCGACCTAATACAAAACCCGTTAGTGGCTCCAAATAGAATAATAGCACAACTCAGTGCGTGGCACTGTTCAAGGACTCAACTTAATTGTATATTCAAATGATGATCGAGTCTTACTGAAGAGATTTTAGGGGCATGATTTCAGCCCGACGTGGAGATAGAATAAAGATTGTGCCAATGGGTCAAAACCAAATGATAGTCAAACCCAAGGGCAAAGATCTAGAAGTGGAAGAATGTGTCCCTGTATAGCTTCAAAGATGAAGTTTTAGATCTACATGGTCGACCCAGCATGAAAGAATAATTTGTCAGAATTTGTGTTAAGAATAAACAGCATGATTTTATATGCTAGACAATTCAGAGATTTGTGGAAATTTTTTACCACAACATATCATATGGCTCAACATAATTTGGGACCTTATCAAAAAGAAGGAAAATTTGGGAACTTGGGGGTACGGTGTTCACCCAATGTTGAAATAGAAGAAGGCTCATTGTGAAGAGTCGTAGAATAGGTAAAAATTGAGCCCAAGTTGAGTGAGGGCGACGTCACAAGATGGAAAGTGATAGATTTTGCATGACCGATGTAGGGCAACAATGTCCTCTCAAAATGAGGCAAAAGTTGAAAACTCAAGAAATACTTTGCTTGGTTCAGAAAATAGAAAATGGGACCTTGTCGAAGTACAGAAAGCTTGGAAGCTTGTGGGCCATGTGTTCATCCCTATGCCAAAGTAGAATGAGGCTCATCGTAAAGAGTCAAAGAAGAAATAACAGTCGAGTAAGGATGATGTCACGAATTTGGACTTCAGCAAATGATAGATCTAATTATGTCCGGAGCAAGCCAGCTACATTTCCAAGAGGAAATAAGGGAGAAATCCAGTAGAGACAAAGATAATACCTAGTGTGGTTCAGAAATGTGAAAATCGGACCCCATAGAAATGGAAAAGTTTTGAAACTTGGGGGCATGGGTTCACCATAATATTGAAGACCCCATCATAAAGAGACATTGAAGAGACAACATTTAATCCCGAGTAAAGTAGGGGTAACGATTCGGAGTTGAACTTCAGAAAGTGGTAGAAGGTGTTCCGACCAGTGCAAATTAGCCACACATTTTCGAAGACAAGACAAAAGATGATGATTCTGCAAAGGCGAAGAGCCCATATGAACTAAGGGTGACCGACTAGAAAGCAAGAGTTTTTCCCAAATTTTTTTAAATATATATATATAATTCTGCTCATGCATCATTTGTAGTTAGATGTCCTTAAGCTAGGTACATGCTAACTCATACCATCATAGCATTTTGATTATTTTAAACATGCATTTGAAGATTGAATCTGATCTATAACATCACGAGAAGAAAAGTAGATCTCAGTAAAGAGCCAAGAGTCATTTGACTTGCATGATTTGGATTTTAAAGGGTTTTCTGATCTCCGGTTAATTCAAGAGTGGCGAGCATCTTTTATGCCAAGACGATAAAGATCGAGGGCATTCCAGAAGACTCAAAGCGAGATATCATTTGACGTCAAGGTGACCAGAGATCGGGATATCATCAATTGGGATCCTCAAGACGAGGTATCACCACATGTCAAGACGATGAAGATCGAGGGCATTCCAGAAAACTCAAAGCGAGATGTCTAATGTCAAGACGACCAGAAAGCAAGATATCAATTTTCGGGGACCTCAAGATGAGGTATCACCCTATGCCAAGACGATGAAGATGAGATGTCTGATGTCAAGACGACCAAAAAGTAAGACATTAGTTTCTGGGGACCTCAAGACGAGGTATCACCCCATGCCAAGACGATAAAGATCGATGTTACTCTAGAAGACTCAAAGCGAGATGTCTGATGTCAAGACGACCAGAAAGCAAGACATCAGTTTTCGGGGACCTCAAGGCGAGGTATCACCCCATGCCAAGACGATGAAGATCGAGGGTATTCCAAAAGACTCAAAGCGAGATGTCTGATGTCAAGACGACCAGAAAGCAAGACATCAGTTTTCGGGGACCTCAAGGCGAGGTATTACCCCATGCCAAGACGATGAAGATCGAAGGCACTCCAGAAGACTCAAAGCGAGATGTTTGATGTCAAGACGACCAGAAAGCAAGACATTAGTTTCCGGGGTCCTCAAGATGAGGTATCACCCCTTGCCAAGACGATGAAGATCGAAGGCATTCCAGAAGACTCAAAGCGAGATGTCATTTGGTGTCAAGACGATCGAGGCATCAGTTTAGGGGCTTCACTTCTTCAGGCTTTACACGAGAAGAATTCAGAGCTTTAGAATCTCTGGAAGAGGAAGGGCGAACGGTTCTATTTAGGAGTGACACGCAGCTCAAAATCTCCAGACAAGAAAGTTGGATAAAATTAGTGCTTATGGTCTTTGCTTTATTCTTGTTCCACAAGGATAAGCAAAGAGGGGCAGTTGTTCGGAGCTTATTGATATGGGATTCAATGGTCCATATTTCACTTGGAAGAGAGGTGATCTTTCCCAGAGACTAGATCGATATATTTGCAACAGCCAATGGTAAAATATTTTTCCTAATTCATAAGTTCTTCACCTTCAACGCCTTGGCTCGGACCATCGTCCAATTATGCTGGATTTGGGCATTATGGCTTCCTTGCAGCTTGGAATGATCATGAGGAGTTTCGATCAATGCTTGAACAGACTTGGAGTGCAGGAAATTCTTTGGAGGAAAATATTAAATCCTTCAAACAAAGTAGTCGTGAATGGAACGAATCTATTTTTGGGCATATTGGCAAACAAAAAACTCTACTGCTTGCTCGTCTTAAAGGCATTGAACGGTCTCTAGAGGTTTCTGATTCCACATTCTTACTGAATCTTGAGGATGATTTAAAAGACGAATTAAACCTTGTTCTTGAGTAGGAAGAGAGCTTATGGCACTAAAAGTCTAGCAGAACTGGATTATTAACGGTGATCGAAACACTTTTTTTTTCCATACGAGTACAATGGTAAGGAGGAGACGTAATACTGTGAGGATGTTGCAATTAGAGGACGGCTCTTAGTGTGATAAACCTCGTCGTCTTAAAAAACGCGCATGCAATTTCTTCCAGAACCTTTTTAAGAGTGAGAGTCGGCAATCAAGAACTGATGCTCATGTGGGAGATTTCTTTGTATTTTCTGACATGACCATGCGTCCTTTAGTGGCTGCGGTAACCATGGAAGAAGTGCACAGAATTATGGTTCAAATGTCTCCTATGAAGGCTCCTAGCCATGATGGGCTTCATGTCTTGTTTTATCAGAAAAAATTGGCCTATTGTGGGTCATTCGATTTACAATCTTGTCCGACAATTTTTTGGAAGGGGGTAATTTAAAAAGTAGATTAACAAAACTCTTCTGATGTTAATCCCTAAGGTAGATATTGCCCCACATCGATCACCCAGTTGGATGTTGCCTACAAGATCATTTCTAAGGTTATTGTAGAACGCCTTAAGCCTTTTCTCCCTAATTGGATATCACAAACGCAAGCAAGTTTTGTTCCTGGTAGACATATAACCGATAACATTATTCTAGCTCAGGAAGTTATTCAGTCCATGAACAATAAGTCTGGTAAGAAGGGGTCGTTGGCGGTTAAGGTGGATCTCGAGAAAGCCTACGACAGGCTTGAGTGGAATTACATCGAGGAGACCCTCCAGCTCACAGGTATGCCTAGTCATTTGATATATTTAATAATGAGTTGTGTTCGCTCTGTTTCTACCCAGGTACTCTGGAATGGGGAATTGAAGATGAAGTTCAAACCAACTCGTGCCATACGTCAAGGTGATCCTTTGTCGCCGTACTTATTCGTTCTATGCATGGAACATTTGTCGCAAGCCATAATGCGAAAGGTGAATTAGGGGAGTTGGCGGCAAATCCATCTTTCAAGACATGGACCAGGATTGTCACATCTTCCTTTCGCCGACGATCTAGTCCTATTTATGAAGGCATCGATGGAGCAAATGACGGTGGTTAAAAGAGTGTTCGAGGAGTTCTGCATGATTCTGGTCATCGGGTCAGTGTTATTTTTCTAAAAATGTTGCTTCTAACATGAGTCAGTATATCGTTCAAAGCCTGGGATTTGAGGAGGTCTCGGACCTTGGAAAGTACCTCGGAGTCCCCTTACTTCGTACAAGAGTGACCATGGCAACTTACTCATACCTAATTGAGAACGTGAGACAAAGACTATCGGGTTGGGTGGCGGAATCCTTATCTCTAGCCGGAAGGATCACCCTTGCGAAAGCAGTGTTGCAGGCCATTCCCGTCTATGCAATGCAATCCTCTTGGCTACCAAAGGCCTTTGTGAGGAGTTGGAACAACTAATTCAACAATTTGTGTGGGGAAAACCTCCTAATAGAAACAGAGTCTCGCTTGTTAAGTGGAGCTCAGTACAAGAACCTGTTGAGGCTGGAGGACTCGGTCTGAAAGATCTTCACCAACAAAACAGGGCGTTCCTTATGAAAATCGGATTCCAGTTAATTTCCAATGAGGATAAGCTGTGGATTCGGGTATTAAAAGAGAAATATAATTGGCGGACTACAATCCCTGTTTCGATACAAAGCAATAAATGTTCTAGGCTTTGGCGTGGAATTAGTAATGTTTGGTCGGACCTCTGTAATTGCATCTGCTGGAACATCAGGAATGGGCAACAAACCGACTTCTGGTATGATATTTGGGATTTGGCTTGGTATGGCCGATACTCTTGTGATGGAATGTATGCTCCCAGGAGCCCCGGAACCTGCGACTATGGCGTCCTTTGTAACAGCTTCCGGGGATTGGGACTGGAGTCGGCTAGCGCAAAGTGTACCAGACCATGTTCTAAGGAGGATAGCGGCGGTTAAGCCTCCCAATGCCATGTTGGGGGATGACACACCAGTGTGGAGATGGGAGGAAAATCATTTGTTTTCTACAAAATCAGTCTACAATTTCTTAAAACCGACAGAGGCAGCACGCAATAAAGCGCATTGGAAGGTCATATGGGCTGCACAGGTCCCTCAACGGATTCGTGTATTCCTTTGGCTTGCCATGCGCGAAAGACTTTTGACTAACGTTGTGCGAAAGCGACGTCACATGACTGATACGAATACATGCCAACTTTGTCATAGGGATGAGGAAGACATCGATCATATCCTCCGGAAGTGTCCAAAGGCAAATTTGGTTTGGGTAAGTTTAATGCCTAATGACAAGTTCCACAGTTTTATGTCTATGCCTTTGCAGGATTGGATCGTAGCTAACCTTGGCACATCAAGCAAGTTTGGTGGTAACGAGGAGGAATGGTCATGTAGATTTGCGGTTATTTGCTGGCAGCTATCGAAAAGAAGATGCAGCCTTCTCCTCGATGAACACTACGTGGAGAAACATGATTTTACATGATATTGTTTCAAACTTGCAAATGATTTTGCCGAAAGCCACAAGCGCATTCAGGTCACTGGCGCAACCAGACCTGCGCGTGATCCTAAATGGAAACGACTGGAAACTGGTTGGATAAAAGGCAATGCGGATGGGGCTGTCCAACCCAATGACAGTTCGGCAGCGATGGTCGGTGTCCTGCGAGATGACAGTTATTTGGTTTTTCCAATAGCATTGGGACGTGCTCCATTTTGCTATCTGAGCTTTGGGCAATTTACGAAACATTGAATCATGCCTGGAGGCTCGGTTACCGTCGTGTCGAAGTGGAGACTGATAATGTTGAAGCTTCTAGGATCATTTCAGGAGCCTCGAAAGCTCTATCAACTCATGAAGTCGTTGTTGGTATTCGGCAACTGCTTGAGCGCAAGTGGGAAACGGTTATCCGCAATATTCAGCGTGAAGCCAATGGAGTAGCTGATAGTTTGGCTCGTTTAAGCCGTGGCGCCCCCGTTGGATCGATTCACTTCGTGGAACCTCCTGCAGAAGCTGCTACAGCTTTACTGAAGGATTTATCCGATCTGGCGTAATGCTTTTTGTTTCTGTATTATAAAAAAAGGGAGTAGATGTAGCATAAAATATCTGACCCTTTAGTTGCAATACAAATTCAATAAAAGCATTATAGAACAATTTAAGGATTAAAAAATATAGAACATTTTAAAGGTTTACTATATATATGTATATATTGGTAATATTTATATGAGGCGTGAACGAAAAAAATAAAAGAACATTTTAATTGTAATTCAACTTTTTAAACAAAAGAAATTAATAATTAATTTAAAGTCAGATTGCAAAAATTCAAACTGGAAAAGGAACGGGAAACTAGCAATTAGCTGACTTATTGGGTTCCCAATTTCCATGTCGCTTGCAAATGCATATTATTCAATACCTTTGACTTTGATTAATATTTCTTTCGTTTAGAGTTCAAGATTTGTACAGCATTATTACACCACATCTTCCCCATTTACTTTTCTGCTATACCGTTAGCGCCCATCAATATCTGTCGCCCTCTCTCCGCTTATATATCTATGGCTTTTGCTTGATCTATTGAATCAAAGCACGTGTTGCCATGGAGAAAACAGATTGTCCAGCAGATTTCAGATGTCCCATATCCAGGGAAATCATGAAGGATCCGGTCACCATCGTCACCGGAGTCTCCTACGAGCGCAAGAACATTCACAAATGGTTCAACGTCTACAACAAAAGAACCTGTCCCGCCACCATGCAACCCCTCCACAGTTTCGACATGACCCCAAATCACACCCTCAAGCGTCTCATTCTTGCGTGGCGGGAAACACTCGTAGCCGCTTCGCCTTCGTCGTCAACGTCTCTGGCTCATCCGTCTATCAAGCATGACGAGATGGTCTCCCTCTTCAGCACCCTTGATTCCTCTCCTTTCAAAGTAAGCTCCTTGAAGAAAATTCGGGCAATAGTCGAAACAGGTGACGATACGAGGTCTGATTTCATTCGATCAGGCGGTGTCGAGGCTGTTGTTCGAATGCTTGTTAGTCAGACCATCGTTGACAACCCTGATCTCGTTAGCTTTCAAGCCTGCGAGGAAGCTTTAGGTCTCTTACATGCACTACCGTTATTGAAGGAAGACAAAGCATTCCGATTGTTATCGAAACCGGAACCCATGAAATCGATAGCAATCGTGCTTCAACGTGGGAGTGCCGATGCCAGGTTTCATGCCATAATCATCTTTAGAAAGATAGCCAAAGCAGGTTTTGATTGGAACCCTTTACTGGAAGATCAAGGTTTGGACTTGTTCAAGTCATTGTTGGAACTGGTCTACGATGAGATATGCAGCAAGGCGAGTTCATATGCTCTTGAAGTTCTATTCGAAATACTAGCATCGTCGAAGAAAAGCCGATTGAAGGCAATCGAAGCCGGCGCCGTTTGCGTCCTTATTGAGCTCTTGCCGGACTCAAACCGATCCAAATGCGAGAAAATGTTGCTTGTGATGAAGCTGTTGTGTGAATGTCCGGAGGGAAGGACGGTGTTAGTGGATCATGGTTTAGGAATTGCTGTAGTTTCCAAGAAGTTGCTGCAGGTGTCGGTTGCAGCCACTAAACTTGGGGTGAAGATCTTGTATTTGGTGTCCAATTTTCAGCCGACGGAAAGGGTTTTGGAGGAATTGCTTGTGTACGGAGCGGTGAAGAAGCTGGTGACATTGTTGCATTTGGAGGGACAATCGTCGACCAAGAAAAAGGTTCTGGACATGTTGAAGTTGCATGGTAATTCCTGGAGGCGTCGTCAATGTTTCCCTTGTGATTTGAAGGATTATCTAGGCTAAATTAATCTCCTTGCCTGGGAACAGTATTTATTACCAGTAGGTTTGAATCTGTATTTTTTATTCTTTAACCATGAGCATCCTTTTTGAAATGATTTGTGTTGCAATCATGTAATTTTTTTCTTCCTATATTGTAAACAACAATTTATCATGAGGCTGGGTAAAAACTGTACTATTTTTTACATAGTAGCCTAAATATTATTTTGGGCTAAAGAGGTACCTAACGTTTTCAACGTTATTCAAATAGGTGCCCCATCGCTACTGTCCATTAATTTTTACCGTTAACTTTCGTTATCTGACACGTGTCATCTTCTTAAATTTTTGAAATTATATTTAAAAATAAATAAAAATTAATAAAACAAAATAACCCAAAATTTCATAAAATAGCCCGAAAATTTGAAATCCCTAGCACCCCAAATCCCGATTTCGCCTCCGATTGCCACGTCGCCGCCCATCACATATGTCACCGGACCATCACGACCATTTACCCCATCACCTCATCGCTGAAAATTGATTGTCGCCGTGCGAAACGCCAAAATTATCGAATGGTTCATTCGAATGATTCGCGACGAACGGCGGCATAACGGACGATGAACGGTGTGTGGGTTGTTCGGCGAGGGGAGAGTGCTTCATTTCGTCGCTGGAAACACGACCAACGTCGGTAGGAGTGGCTAGATTCGGGGGTTTAGGGATTTGGGGACTATTTTGAGATTATTTAAAATTTTAAGATATTTTAATATTTTTTAAAAATATAAAATTCAAAAAATATTTAATACTGTCACGTGTCATGTTTTTATTGGCTAATGAAATTTTTTTAACGACTGTTAACAACAAGGCACCTAAATAAAAACTTTAAAAGTATTAAACACCTATTTGGCTTAAAAAATAATTTGAGCATCTATTTGAAAAAAAATTATATAATTTAGGCAATTATTTGCCACTTAAGCCTTATCATGATGTGAGAGGCAGGAAACCATCTGCCCAACATTGTTTGTTTTATAAAACAAAGGCAAGGGTCTGGGTTCCTTCCTTCTACTCTAACCTGCGAATAAAAAATTGGGTTAAGGATTAATGTTCAGAATTAGAGTTTAAAAAAAATAAAAGTTTAGTGTATTTTTAATATTTTTAAGATTTAAAATTTTAAACTTAAAACTAGAGTTTATAATTTAATTTTTAATATTAAAATATAAAAAGAGACACCAAAAAATTGCAGTAATTTTTGTCCCCCCAGCACCCTTAGGTGTGAAAATGACCACCCTCACTGGGATAGTGTTTAGCAAACCGATGAATTTTTCATTCACATTGCTCTCCACATTTTTAGCCAATGATATTTTCGGCTTATCCCTCGTCTAGTCTTCCTCTTCTTATTAATATTGGTACATATTTTTTAATTTTAATTTATATTTTGTTATTTAATTTAAATATTTTCTTTTTTTGGTTTAACCACTTTAATGATCATTTTCATTTCTGACATTATCATCGCAACATATTTAAATTTTAGGGTAAACATCACCATTAGTCACTAAACTATTCTCGCTTTCTGTTTTGATCACCAAACTATTATTTTGTGCAAAATCGTCACTAACGTTACGTTTGTTTCTATTTTGGTCACTAATATTACTTTTTTACATGTTTTGGTCACCAATTTATTGCTTCTTTCCTATTTTGGTCACTAACCTATTTGATGACCAAAATAAGAAAGCAAAAAAATTTAGTGACCAATGGTGATGTTTACCCTAAATTTTATCATATTTCAATATGTTAATCTGACGGTGGAAATGAAAAGTTTCCACAAGCGCCCTTAATTTTAGGGTTTATGGACCCAGTTTAGGGTTTTTGATTTTATGTTTTAAGTGTAGGGGTTTAGAATTTAGGCTTCATGGTTAGATTTTAGGGTTTAGAGGTTAGGGTTTAGATTTTAGGGTAGTATGGTTAGAGATTTAGGTTTTAACCTATAAACCCTAAATTCTAACCACACCCCATAAATTCAAAACACATACATTTAAACCCCAAACATTAAACCCTAAACAGAGTCTCTAAACCTTAAAACTGAGGCGCTTGTGGAAAATTTTTGTTTCCACCACTTGTGCATGGAATAAATTCTCATCCTTTATTTAATTAAACAATGTAAATGAAAAGAAAATATTTATTTTAATGACTTTTTAATTATATCTTTTTATGAAGTGAATTAGTAAAAGAATAAGGATAAAAAATGAAAATAATTCAATACACATATTGTGTAATCTAACTATTACACCATCCTTTCTGTTTTAAGGGTTGGAAATTTAGCTTAAGATTTAGGTTTTAGGACTTATGATTAAAATTTAGGATTTAAGGGTAGAGATTTATATTTTATTTAAAGAGTAAATATGTAGATTTATGTAATTTTTCTACACGCATGGAACATGTATAAAAAATTACTCTAAAAATATTATATATATATATTTGAATAGGTTTTATATTTTTTATAAAATTCCTTTCATTATAATTATTTATAAATTCAAGTTTTAACCTAATGTCTTAAAATTGTTATTTTATGAGCAAGCATATTTGACCGGTTGACCAAACTACTCGTCTTTGTTCCCTCATATTCTCTTAGGTCATGAGTTCTAGACCTACTAGGAGCACTCCCTTTCCTTCCCCCCTAGAGTTTCACTCTTCCCCCTCTAGGTAGGATCAAGATTAGAACTAGGATTTGTCAAAAAATTGTTATTTTATTAAAATTTCATGCAACATGCTTAAATCCAAATCCATCATATAATTAATTTTAATCTCAGCATTACCTTATTTTTACCAATTACCAGTTGATATGGCATGATATGAAGATAGAACTTTTAAACAAAATAAAAAATTTGAATATTAACGTTGTGAATAGAACAAACTGAATTAAAAGAATTGTCGACTACAATACCCTGTCGAAATTAGTTGATCAACAAATTTTAACACTAATAATTACAAAAATATTATGTTTTATACAATGTCTATGCTACTACCCCATCAAATGCCAATAAAACTAAGACCAAGTCGAGTGTTGCCATGTTCTTAATGAATCCGAAAGTAATATATTATTCCCAAATTCAAGACAGTATTAAATCATGTTTACAAGTCGTAACTAAGGGAGGTAACATTGGAAGTAGCACCCCGAACATGAACATTTACTAAAAAGGAAAGACTTAACAGTCAAATAGGTACTTAAATTATGTTTTTTTTCAGTTAGGTGCTTAAATTATTTTTTGGGTCAAATAGGTGCCTTACGTTTCATTCCGTGACTCATTTAAGGTTTGGGCGTAACGGACGTTGATTTTTTTTTTGTTTTCCAATCAAAATCCAACACGTGACACTTATTTTCTTTTTCTGAAATTAAACCTGAAATTAGAAAAATAAAATAAGATTAACCCTTGTTTATTACCCAGGGTTAAACCCTTTTGTTTTCAATTAAAGAGAAACCCTAATTTGGTAAGTCCTCTTCTTCGTTGTAAAAGATGTCAAGTGAAAGTTCAAAAACCCATAACGGGTCAAGGGTCGTGAATTGCGATTGTGAACTGAGAGCTCCTATTTGTGTTTCTAATTGACCTTGGAGCAAAAGAAGAAGATTTTGTGGGTGTTCTCACTTGGAAGAGGTTATGTTGTTTATTTCTGATGATAATAATATGCTCATTATAATTTTACTGTTTTGAATATTATTCTTATATCCTTATTATGATTCATGTTTATTCACAGAATAGGTGTGACTTTTTTCAGTGGTTTGATATGTAAGAAGACAGTGGACATGTTGTTGAAGATTTGAAAGATGAAATGGAAACAGTGATGATCAAAAATAGGAAAATTAGAATTAAAAACAAAAAATTGAAAGAGTTTGTGAAATCATTAAAAGCAAAATCAACCAAGAGGAAGAATGAATCTTTATTCTATAAGATAGCTTTTTTTACTTTATGGATTGTGTATGGGTTGGTTAAAGTTGATCTTTAAATAATGTTTGTGAGGAAATCAAGTATGAAACATGTATGGATTATGTTTGATTTGATGTATTGTGTGTGGATTTTGTTTAACTTGCAATAAGCTCGTTTTGAATGCTTTGTGTGTTATTTGTATGGATTTTGTTTAACTAACACTGAATTGTGTATGGATTGTGTTTAACTAATACTGGAATGTGTATAACAATGAATTGAATAACACTGAATTGTGTATAACGTTGGATTATGTTTAGGTAACACTGGATTATGTTTAACTAACACTGGAGTGTGTACAACAATGAATTGACTAACACTGAATTGCGCATAACACTGGATTATGCTTAACTAACACAGGATTGTGTATAATACTGAATTGTAATGAACAATGAATAGAGGAGTAAACAGAAAATAACCATTCATAACTTTCAGAAATAAATTTATATGGCACAAATTTGAAGAGACATTCTTGATACACAAAATCGTATGTCAAAAGTTTCTTAACAGACAAGGATAACACAAAATTAACTGATTCATTTGTCTAAACAGTTTGATAGACAATGATGACCTTTTGATAACTAGCTCAAAAGCCACAAAAAACAACACAAAACAGTTTTTCAAATTCTAAACAACAACAAGCAACATCTCCATTCTAAGATCTCCATATGGTAGGTTTAGGGAAAGGCCTTTTGATGATAAGTTTTGGGGGTCTTGCTTCCTAAAGAACACTGACAGTTGTTGAAGGTGGCTGTGATGCAGCATGCTGATAAGATACAGGAGACATAGCAGTTGTTAAAGGTGGTTGTGATGTTGCATTACTAGAAATTGCAGTAGCATTTCTTTTGTGAGGCCTTGAAAGTAACACATGGCTTGGTCTCCCTGACTGCAAGAAAATAACATGATAGTCAGTCATGCATTTTGTATTGTTGAATCTTTAAAAATAAAATTTATCTTATATTTAAAACTTGTAGTCCAGTTGCCTCATTTGTGTATATGCCAATTCCTTGCCTAATGATTCTCCCTCTTAGCCCATATGGTGTAACATGCTCTCTAGATATTTTATTCAGTGATAGCCTATTAGCTGTTATTTTTCTTTTAGATAATTTTTTTTTTTTGATAACAAGTGGTTAGATAACTGGTGAGGTAGAATCAAAACAAAATCAAAGACAATTGGACTTAAAACAATATATGAAAATAAATTTTTAAATCAGTTTATAAAAATGAAGTTAAAATAATGTAATAGTGTATGAAAAAGATAAATGAACTTACTAAGTTCCAAAGATGGTTGAACAGATGATATTGGCATGAACACTATTGGTGGAGCAAATGCCTTTCTGTTTTACATTAGTGGGGCAGATGGTGGAACAGAAAGTGATGGAGTAGATGGTCCAGTTGAGGGTGGTGGATCATATGGTGTAGAAGATGATGGAGCAGGGGGTATTGACATTGGTGAAGGTTGGTCTGCATGATTCAAGGTAGCTCCCTACATCGAAAATTCAAGGTATTCAGTTTCTTCACCACTGTATAAATTCACTGAACTTGCTGTTATTTTACTATCAAAACGAACAGATTTTTAAATGAAAGCAATTATTTCGATTGTCTGTTTATTTGAGATAGTATGCTTATGTGTTTAATGGTCATTATCAGATTAGGGTTTCTCTCTAATTGAAAACAAAAAGGGGATTTTGATGAAGAAGAGCGGGAAGAAGATGAATATGGGTTAAAAGAATTTAACTTTGGGTAATAACAAGGGTTAATCTTATTTATTATATTTTTTAATTTCGGGTTTAATTTTAGAAAAAGAAAATAAGTGCCACGTGTTGGATTTTGATTGAAAAGTAAAAAAATTTAACGTCTGTCTCGGCCAAACCTTAAATGGGTCAAAGAATGAAACGTTAGGCACCTATTTGGCACAAAAAATAGTTTGGGCACCTAACTGAAAAAAAAAACATAGTCTGAACACATATTTGACGTTTAAACCAAAAGAAATGATTAGATAAATCCACAAACCTCCACGACCCCAACAGAGTGAGTAGGGACTTAAATAATAGTCCCTATTACATTAACGGCAGTTATGTAGTGACATCGTCAGAAATTGTTATTTATGAAAAATTCGATCCACAATTATTATAATAATATATGCTATATTTGTAATTACGATTAAAAACACGATCGTAACCGTAATTTAAATCCTAGAAGCGAGTGATGTTGAAATTTGCAGATGGATGATGATGCTAGGTGGATGGGTAGTCAACAATCGACATCCGTTAACAGTAAGGAAGAAGAGTGTATGTAGGGTCAGCAGACACACTGCTGCAACGTGATGGGGATGGGTTAAGGTCAACCCCGTTTGTTAAACCAATCACCGAGTCAGAGTGAGTTGGTCATCTCCTGAATTTGTCAAGTTCGATGGGGTAAGCCTGTTGTTTTGCACAGTGCTACGGGAAAATTAAGCATTAATTCACATGAATTTAATTAATGAAACAGGTAAGGAAGACAAAGAGAGCCATGTGTTTTTTTTTTTTATCAAAGCCATGTGTTTTTTTTTTGTTGACCGTTTACTTTTGTGGCTGGGAAATTATTCATAAAATGGAGTAATCAAAATCAATATACTTATTTTATTCTATACTGTATAAAATAAGAGGATAACGAGGATTCCAGCCTGTAAATTCTTCAAAATTTCATTTTAACCCCTCTACCAAATGTATTAAAAAAACTGTCCTTTTTTGGTATCCCACACTAAAAGTTTATGTTTAAAGTTAGAGTTTAGAGAATTTAGAATAAAGTGTATTTTTTGGGTTTAAGGTTTAGAATTTGATTTTTTAGTGTTGAGATATAAAAAAAGACACCGAAAAAAACATATGATTTTTTTTCCTCAATTATCATAATAATAATAAAAGTATGTAAGAACCTATGGTTTTATTTTTTGTTTATTCAAATCAAACAAATTCAGTTTTATTTTTTCCTATGCCCAGAATAACTTATAAATGATGCAAGGAGTAGTATAGCCACAAATCTCTGCTGATTATATCCCACATGTCTAAAGCTTTGCAATGGCATAAGGTGGCAACTCAAACTTGGATCTAACGGGAAGCTTAAGATCTTCCCACTCTTCATGCTCCACTTTACAGAAATAGCAGTCAACTCTAGCATCATCAATTAGCTCCAATTTTGATTGCTCCCACTGGAAAAAAACAAAACAAAAGGGAACACATATACTATTACTTATGAAACTTCATAAAATGGAAACAAATGATTCAAGATCAAGGGGACCCCCCCCCCCCCCACCACCACCACCACCACCACAGAGATAATCAACATTTGGGTTCTTGTCTTTATCCAGTAGTGTAGCTCTGCAACCCTGCGTTAAGAACAAGACTAAATATATCAATGAGTTGAAGAAACTCGAAAGCGAGTTATCGAGTCAGTTGAAAATACCTCAAAGAAGTCTTTGCTGAGTTCTCCCTGCATGACATGAGAAACCATTCTATACTCCCGAACGACGCATTGACCCACACCTTGGAGCCTTCCTTCTCTGATCTGGTAACCATAAACAGCAGAGCAGTCTCAGCTTTAAGCTTAAACAATTTATCAAGCTTCCAACATAACAGAGAAATTTGAAATGAACTAGACTCCAAAAATATGATAAGCAGTGCATACCGTAAATCGGATTGGTTGAAGAAAGATCAAAAAAATAATGACATCATTGGCATGCTCAGTCAAAATGAATAATTGTCAACTTACTGATCTAAGAAATATTTTAAGCCCCGTTGGTGACGACTTTTTCAGTGTTTGAATTGTAGCAGAGATCCAACTATCTGATTGGTGACCATCCTCCCTTTCCTGGTAAGCATGTTTATCGGATCGTTGTCTTAGGACGGTACAATAAATTGCAGGAAACTTTGAAAACACAAGCAAAGAACCACAAAAACAGACGAATGTTTCCAGCGCAAACAAGATAAAAGCTGCTTACGAGGGCAGACATAATTTCTTCAACTGTTCTTTGAGAGAAGCATCTATCAATGACATCTAATCTGCGGCCATGGAACCGATAATAATAAGGATCTAGGAACATTTTGCCACTATGAAATTAACAAGTTCGGTTTTGGAATAATAAATGTTGCGAATGTGTGCCTCGGTTATAGGTGTAGGCTACCTCATATATCATTGACAGAGTTAAAGTACATCGGATTTTACAATGAGACTTTTGAATATCAAATCATCCATGCAGGAGAATGAATTATTAATATAAAACTTACCGGTTGTACACGCTCTGCTCTTTGAGAGAAGGTTGCTCAGAGTATTGATCAATAATTGATGAAATGATTACTGGACCACTTGAATCTACATCACACAATGCAGCTTCCAACATTGATAATTTCTGTTGATTAAGTGAAAAGATATAAACAAATAAAGTACTCAAGTTAAATATTAAAAGTTAAAAAATAAAAGTATACTTTCTAAGGTACAAAACAAGAGAGGTTCATACTGCCTATTTAGGAAATTCAGCTGAAATTTAAGGACTCGTTGAAACACCGAGTAAGATCAAGTACTGTCATATCGAAGGAAGACCAATATTTTCTCGACCAACTAGTACGAAACTACTTTTCATCAATACATTAGAACTCAATTATACAGTAGGGTGGGGAAGCATACTGCTGAAGGGACAAAGTGAGTTGCAAGGCCACATGCAAGCATTTCAGCACCGTCCAACCTTGAACCAGTAAGACCAACATATTCTCCTGCCAGAAGAAGGTCATAAAACATGAAGATAATCTACAGAAATTTAAAGCAAACAAGTTTTTGGCCAGCTAAAATTATCGATACAGCAACAAACAGATCTATAAACCAAATTCGACCCTACAAAGGCATCAGCCAAGATCCTGTCTTACTGCCTCTGCATTTTCTTGCAACTTTAAAAGGCATTAGCCAAAATGCTGATGTTACTCAAGAGAACAGAGTTTTGTCTTATTTTTTAAAGGTATTGAATTTTACAAATATAGTAATTAAGGGAATATATATAAGATATTCAAAGATATAAATGGGATTACCAAATAATCTGGGGAGTCTTGACAAGAAATAAGAGGCTGCTACATCCGGGAACAGTCCCAAAGCTGCTTCAGGCATTGCAAAAGACTGCACGACATCAAATAAATACACATATAGATAGAGAAAACCATAATGCTACATATATAATCTTATTTTCTCACAAACTTGTCATTTAAAAAAAAAGTAGACAAGATTTGTTTAAGACGTCACATTATGTTAATTGGAGGTTTAGCATTGTTGATAACAGAAATTTTAGCTAAGAATGCTAATTTAGCCAATTTTTTATTCAAATAAATGCAAGAACATACAAAAGTATTTCAAAGGAGATACAAAGAGAGGAATACCGTGTTCTCAGTTGCAACATCTACCGTGCACTGAAATACCAGCACCACCTCCCATAACGATTCCATTAAGAATTGAAACCTTCAATGAGATTTTACATTCTCACATTTAGAATGCGGTCAAAGGAACAAACCTCTCGCATTTAATAGCATTTCAAAGAAATATTGCGGAGGAAAAAGTTATGATTCATGGGAGAACATCTTAGCAAAACAAATGGAGCCTTAAAGCCAATTGGATTACCTGCAGTTTGCTGAAGGTTGCTATCAAATAGATTAACTTAAACACTTGCGAAAAAAAGTTGGCGTCTACTCTCCAATCCACTAAAGCATATAAAATCAAAAGAAAAGAATCATTAATTTTAAATTTATCAATCAAAAGAGAAGGGAAAACAAGGCACTTTTGACTCAACAGTCAACACTTCGAGTGTAAATCCACTGTGCTAGGAAATGAGCAATCATAAATAAAGCAAATGTGAGGTATACAAAAATGATAGCAAATACTAGCCTTTTTATACCTAAAGGATTACTAGAGGTATCTGGTATACATAAGAAATGAAAGAATCTATACCTGCCCTCATATCACGTACCAGAGTTGCAACATCTCCCCCAACAGAAAATGCTCTTCCTTTTCCCTAATGACAAATGGCCAGTTAATTTATCATCTGCATTCTCTTCAATGCTAAAACATTGTATAGCATAACCATTGAAGGAAATTAATCTTATGCAAAGGATTAGTCAAATAAGATAACTTCTTTCCAAGAAAATCTTCCAAAATTATACCAAAAACACCTAATCCATTGAAATTAATTAAGTCTTTCAAAAAATGAAAAAACTAAGCCCTTCAGCAATTTCATTACAATAAGGAACAAAAATGGTCAAAACTCAGCATGCAATTCCCCTTTCAAGTGTATTCCGCCAATTATGTAGCAGTGTGACCCCAATGAG
The DNA here is from genome assembly GCA_019671005.1 of Hibiscus mutabilis. NCBI lineage: Eukaryota > Viridiplantae > Streptophyta > Magnoliopsida > Malvales > Malvaceae > Hibiscus > Hibiscus mutabilis. Next base: position 28,190,751 of record CM033751.1, read on the forward strand.
AAGTAAATTCCTATCCGGCCACCTGAGAATCATTTATGATTACTATGCTAACATGTAAGAACCTAATTATACTTCCAAAACAAATCGTGATGTAGATCATAAATCAATACAGAACGTAGTCATGAGCATGACTGTTGGCTATCTATGACCACACTGATGTGCTAAGCTAAGATAGTTAATGCAAAATATAAGTAGCCTTTCAATTGGACATTCTAGAAATAAACAAGTAAAATGGAAAAAAAAAAAACAAATCTGCTGTCAAACAAATCTCATTCGCTAACTTGAAATAAGATAAGAGCAGAGACCAAGTATGCTTCTATGCAACCCAGAAATGTCATTATTCTCAATTGTTTACAATTTCATATTCCTCACATTTCTTTGGGTCATGTTGTTTAAAGTAAAAGAAAATGGGTAGTAAAGATGACTCTTTCTTAGGTGTGTACCTTCAATATTACCAGCTTGACATTCGGATCCTCCTCATAGACAAGAAAAAGTTCCAATAACCGAGAAATCTGCCATCAAGAGAGAAAACATTATTGCGGTACCATGTTTCAACAAATTTGTGATTGTGGACAGACAATGCATAACAGTGAGGCAGATAGAATACAAATAGAGAAGAGCATGATGACAAAGTGCATTCTATATATCCTTCGCGAATACATGATTCTATAGGAAAGGAGAAAACTTGACCAGTTACTATACTTTGTTGGCATAGAAGACATGCAAAAGAAACCATATGAACAAGAATAATTATAGCAAAACCCGCCTACATTTTTGATATTGTAGTCTTACTAGAGATGAGTGAACTCTCAGCTGCAAAACAAAAATTGTAGCATGTGCAAAACAACCACCAATACAGTTTTAGATCCACCAAGGCCAGCTAGCCATTAGTTGAGGTTGAAGCATTCGGACAAAGATGTTAATTGCACTAAGGGGTATCGCAGCATAAAACATTTGATTCTAATACTCACTGTATGATATAATTACCAAATAGTGAAAGATTTGAAGCACCATACCATCTGAAATGAAAGGGCATTGAGCTGCTTAGGCCTGTTTAAGGTTATTATTCTTGCAAAGGAGTTTGCTTCTACTAGAACCTGCAGAGTTGATGAAGAATCACAAGTGATTCCCAAAATTCAGCCAGACATATTGGCATATTTGTAATAGAAATTAAAGAAAGAAGTTTAATTATTACAACAATAAGCCGAGTTTGAATTGCTATAATAGCTTATATTAATCTAAGCTCTGCAGGATTGTTTTCTAGCTTTTGTTATAAAACACGATTTCAGACTTCAAAAATCATTAGAAGAAAGAATGAAAATAACCCAAGATTCCTATAGGGAAGAAAAGAAGGAAACGGAGAATTATAAATGCAAAAGCACCTTGTCTTGTTGGGAAGAAACGGATGAAGCCATGTAGTTGAAAGTAATGACCCCACCCGGTCAGAAACAAGATGCAACGACAATGAAAGGAGCATTTTGCTGTTGTTTATAAAGCTGGAAACGACGCAGATAAGTGTGCGGCAGAAATCCAGCCAAGTCGACATTCTACTATCATTAATTTGCAATTAATTTCTTTATTTATTTATGGTTGAGGGTAAGGTGGACAATCTCGTGTCTTAATTTGAACCCCCAACTCAAGTATAGACTAGTAGGGTAAATCTAAACTAAAACAATGCAAACACTCGCGTACTATTAACTATCACATGTCGCTGCCATAAAAACAACGTAAAAGGTGTTTAGATAGATGTAACAACAGTGCATGAGAGACGACGATCAAGAAAAAGAAAGGCCAGAAGAGCGAAGGCGGGAAAAGGAACAGATGAGTAGCGATAGAGCAACTGCAATGGAGAAGTTCCCGGACTAACCCGAATGGGATTGGTGTTCTTAGGGAGGTCAGCTGGGGTGAAGAGGAAAGTAGGAGTAACAACATGGTAAGAACAAGACATGGAAGCTCTAAAATTGAAATTTGTTGGCCGACAAAGATTAGGGAGGCATCAAGCTCGGAGTTCCTAAGAATTAGGAACATAAACAAGTTAAAGAAAGGAGGTATATAAATGTCTTAGTTTTAGGGTTTAAAGACTTAATTTAAGGCATAAGGTTTAGCAGTTTAGAATTTAGTGATGGTGAATATAATTTAAGGTTTAATGTTAGAATTTAAAATTTACACTACAAAAAAACTTTTAAATTATCGAGAGAAAAATTTCGACTGATTTAAAAGCCGTCATAATTTACCGATAAAAATAAATTATTTCGTCACAAAGTTATGATCTAATTTTAGTTTTTGACGAAATATTTTTTTTATCAAAAATTTTGTTCATTTAATAAAAAAATATCAATTTTATTTATGACTGAACAATAATTCCGTAAAAATTTTGTTCACTTCAATAAAAAAATATACCCATTTAATTTATGATGGGACTTCACACTATATCTAATCTACAACTACTCATCTCCCTTCTCAACCCCACATACAAATATTAATTATATCTAATTAAAACTTATTAATTATCTCAACCCCAAAACTACCTATAAACAATTATCATTTTAACAATTTTTTTACAATCCTCTCATTTTCAATTTTCCATTACCGCTTGCCATTCCCCACCTCACTTGCTTTCACTTTTTCACTACCAGCATTCCCCAACACCCTAAATTCCAGTTGCTTGGAGCTGTAACACCCGCCCGGACCACACCACAAGTTTTGCTTGAAGATGTGGCATGGGACTTTTAGAACCATTTGTTAGTATTTTTCAATATTTTTTATTTTTATTATATATTTCTATAAAATATTTTTCTTACATTTTATTTTTTTGTGCAGAATTTTAATATCTTATGGTGAATGGGTTTTTAGAGTGTAAATTGGTTCATGTAAGCATTTTTTTATTTTATATTATGTTAAAGACTTAATTTTTGTTTTATACGTCCACTTGAAATTATAATATACTGATTTATATGCATTTATTCTTTATTGTTACTTATTTATATGCATTTATCCATTTTTATTTTTATATTGTAATTCTAGATCGAAAACTGTCGTTTTTCTAAATGATTTAGCTATTTACTTTCATGGCTTCTATATAGCATATTCGATCATCTACTTATAAAAAATAAGATTTTTCCTCCAAAAGTTATTGCTTTGCATGTGCTCAATGATAATGTAGTGCAAATTGCTTCTTTTTTTTATAGTTAGTGCAAGTTGCTTCTGATTAATTAATAAAATTCTTCTATGATATTGATAACATAGCTATTATTTTTTTACATTTATAAGAAGCATAATATTTTAAATTTTGTTTTTGATGTTTTTTTATTTTATTTTTTTACAGAACTCTGAAATTTCTTACCGAATTTGTGAGCTGAGGTAAGTTTTAATTTTATTTTTTTAAAAATATAATGCTATCAATTTATTAGTAGTAGCCTTTTAATTAAAAAAGTACAAAATAAATCAAAAAGTAAAGAAAATATTTTTGCATGTAACATAATTTAATGATGTCTAAGTTCTACTTCTTGTATTATCTAGAAATAAAAATAAAAAATAGTAATATATATTAAGAGTAAATAAAACATTTTTGCATGTAATCTACAATAATAATAACATAAGTTTTGGATTTTAGTTTTTTAGAAAATTTGAAAAATAATTAAAAATTATTATTTAAAAGTTTACTAATTTAAGTATTTTAATTTAGTAATACAATAAAAATAGGTTTAGGTATTCAGTATGGATCGATCTTGGATGTACAATATTGATAGGCTAATAAATGGTCACATTATTAATCCTGATTTTGAGTGACCACGGTTGGAATTCATCACATTTGCTTTAAGTAAGCTTAGATTTACGAAACGAGGAAATATTAAGTGTTCATGTAATCGGCTTAAATGCAGAAATAAAAATTTTCGAGATCCAGAAACAGTTAAAGTTCATGTGGTCACTGAAGGGTTTGTTCCGCATTATTACAATTGGGTGCATCATGGAGAGCCACGTTTTTCTCTTACTGGTTACTACAACCGTATGACGGGTTTTAATACTCCAATTTCGGAGTATGCATACGATCCGTGTGGTAACAATCATGAATTCAGTGAGGTAGATGTTGTTGATCCTGAATTAAATGCATATATGGCAGAAGATGGTCAACCACCGATTGCTTTGACGCAGATGTTGTACATCAGACTTGGTGCTTCTTCTGAACCAATATGGTCTGGTAGCAATGAGTCCAATTTATCAATGATTTCCGAATTAATACACTTAAAAGCACAATATCGAATTCCTAATGCATGCTACGATGACCTCTGTTGGATAATGCAGAGGTTTATGCCTGAAGATAATGTCATGCCCAAGAACATTTATGAGACGAAGAAGTTGGTTCGTGATATGGATTTACCGATTCAAAAAATACATTGTTGTAGAAATGATTGCATGATTTACTAGGGTTGTAATTCTGAATTGAGCAAATGTAAGTTTTGCGGTCATCCTCGGTACAAGGATAATGTTGGCGAAGGGTCTAATAACAGAAAGACATACAAAAAGATGTATCACTTCCCCTTAACTCCTCGGTTACAAATGTTTGGGAGGCATTGACAGAGCTGAGTCTTTTTTCAAGTACTTAACATCAACTGTAATCAAGAAGGTAGACATGAGAAGACTATAAAAGGATATCTTAATCATTTTGTGCAAATTGGAGCAATTTTTTCCTCTGAATTTTTTTGATTCAAAGGAACATCTGCCGATACACATGGCATAAGAAGCAAGGATTGGTGGACCAATACATTATCGTTGGATGTATTCATTTGAAAGGTAATTTTCAATCTAATTTATAAAGTTTTGTTACAAAGTGAATAAGCGTTTTTATTTACATTAGAACCTTTTGTTTCCTTTTAATTTAGGTTTTTTTCGAAAGTTAAAAGGTTCTATCGGTAATAAAGCTCATGTTGAAGGCTCAATTTGCAATTCATATGAGACGGTAGAATGATCCAAATTCTTTCATTATTACTTTCTCAAGCTAGCAAATACTTCTAGTGCGCAACTCATGCCAAACAGTTATGAAGAACATCTAGACATTCTTTCCATTTTTACATAGCATAGAGCAGAGACGATTGGGAAAGGGAATGAAAAATATCTTTCTGGTGAAGAAATTGTAGTTGCTCACACTTACATTTTGTTGAATTATACAAAGGTGGAGCCATTCATTGAGTACGTATCATAGTTCCCATTAAACTCCAAAATATCGACGCTGATTATTTTTTTATTAATCATGATCCACCTTTAATTGAACAGAATGTATAGGACCTACCAGAGATATTTTCAACCTCATTTGACTGACGCACAAATTAACGCTACAGTTGATGCTGAATTCTCAAAATGGTTTAACAGATTTGTAAGTCAAGTTACATTTTTTTTACTTGAAAGGAACTATGGAAATATGCCAAAATTTGTAATTTTTTGTAACTTTTTATAGGTTCAAGAACCGATGAATAACATCACAAACATATTTTTAAAAGCATAAGTGACATATCCATTGAGAGGTAGCACACCTTTGGCACCTTTTGTCCAGCCACTCAACAATCAAGAAAAAGCTTATTATCCGATTCCCCCATCACCACAATAATGCAATGGGGAAAATGCCTCTTGAATTTCAGATGATATTTATTTTTAGGTTTCCAATTTTACTTCAAGTTTTTGAATATTATCTGATGTTTTGTTGAACTGTAATGCTTCTATACTTTTATTTGCTTATCAATGAAAAGACAACAAGGTTAGTGCGCTTTTTCTCCCTTAGAATTTAGAGGGAGGTTTTTAGAGACGACTACCTTATTTATTACAAAAAAACTAAAATTAATACCACACTTTAAACATATAATATACAAAAAAATTAATTTAGATAATACTTCATAAAATTACAATTTACCACATCGATTTTACTAAAATTTTAAAAAATAAACAAAGAGATTATTCTTCTATTTTTTATTTGATAATTTTTAAAAAAAGTTCATTTTAAAAAATATATTTTCAATTTGTGATAGAATATGTTGATCCATCACAAATTTGTGACTGAATATGTGGACCCATCACAAATTTCTGACAGATCCACGTATTTCGTCCAAATTTGTGATGGGTCCACATGTTCCATCACAAATTTTAGAGTTTTTCTTACCCACTTACTCCCTTCAATTTCCCTCTATTGAAACATAAAATTTTAAACTTACCCGCTTTTTACCCTATTTTTTTCCTATTTAAACCTTTTTAAACTCATTTTTCTCTATTTTTTTCTTCTCATTTCATCTCTTATATTAACTCATTTTTTCTCATCAAAAGTTTTTCTCTTAATTTTATCTTCTCTTTTATTATCATTTATCAATATTGATGTAAGTTTTAGTTTTTATTCAATGTAATTTTTTATATTTACTTTGTTTATTATACTATTTTTAATTAATCACTAACATCTTTCATTATATTTTGTAGGTTGCTTGAAAATTTTTAATGATAACAATTTTTTAGCATGCAAACTCTGTATTTTACTCCTTTTATATTATTGAATATTGTTTTTTTATGTATAGTGTACAACTATATATTTATATTTATATTTATTAGAAACATTGAATTGTGAAATATATGTAGTAAATCCATATTTAATCTTAGCTAATATGGTGAATTTAGTTTTTGTCATATGTTATTATTTTCTTATTAAGGCATTACCAAAATACGATATGAACTTGTTAGTTGTGTTATTATTATCTGATTTTTTAAATTAATATAATTATTTGAATTATATTAATTATTAATTTTGGTACATTAATTAATTAAATAAAATTTTGGATTCATTATATTTTGGAGGGAATAAAAAAAATTGGGTAGAATCGCGATAAATTTTTCCTCTTTTTTAAAAAAAATTAAGATTTTAGTTTCCGACGGAATAGATGTAATCCATCGAAAATTGAGAAAGTTTAAAATTTTTTATATTTTTTAATATCTCGACGAAAAAATATGTTCGTCGGAAACATAAAGTATAGTATTTTATATATATAATTTTCTGACGAATTTTAAATGTTTCGTCAGTAATATACTGACGAATTTTCGTCAGTAAACTTCTGACGGACTACTTTATATCCTCGAAAATGTTAGTTTCGACTAGCATTTTGCTGACTCCTCTCTTCCCTAAAAAATTTTGATAATAAAATCAAATTTCATTATAAATTCCCTCAGAAATTCTATCAACAATCATAGTGTTAGGAGGGATCAATATCTCAAATCCATAGGGGATTGCATAGTTTTCTTTTCTTTTCTTTTCTTTTCTTTTCTTTTCTTTTTTATGTTAAGGATGAGAGTGGGGGTGTTATATATTGTTTTTTGTGGACTCGTCCAAGCCTTACAATATACATACAACCAAAAAGTCAAAAACAGGCCGTTGACTCTTCTTTTTCCTTGCATGCACATGCGATTTTGCTTCAGGTTTTCACAGCAATTCAACAAATTCCAAATTAGGTTCTCTGCTAATAATCAGACTTGTGACTAATAAAAAAATTATAAAAAAATTGATTATTTAAATGAAAGTTAACGATGTGAATCAATGACTGGAATAATGACAATTGCAAATATTGGTGACCAAATCGTTATTTTTAAAATATCCGAAAATCTCAATAAAAACAACCGAACATGATCTTAATAAGGAAGATTGATTTATTGATGTTAACAATTTGATAATAAAGTCTATCGTTTCGAGATGAATTTCATACCTAAATTGGAAGAACTATTATTCAAATTTTAATGATTAGTTTATTTATTTTTATTAAGCAGAGATAATTACATTCTCCATATAAATGCTAAGATTTGAACTCATACAAGATGACAACATGAGCATATTTGACCACTCGATCAATTAATGAATCTCAAATGACTTGTTTATTAAAAATCAATTAATCAACTTGATTACGGTTTTCTAAAACTTTTCTCTCCTCGTGTCACTTGCCTTCTTCTATTTTTTGCTTGGCCAACGGTGGCACCAATCTTAGTGTTGGTCGTCGATCGTCAATGTTTATCGTTTTTCTTATTTTTTATTTTCTTTTTCTTTTTCTTTTCTTTAAATTATCTTTAATTTTTAATAAGAATCTGTGTTCTTGTGACATATTTTTCATTTGCCTTGTGTCACGTTTTCTTTTATTTTGTGGTAAGTTTCCTCTGTCGTTTAACACGATTTTCACATACTTTGCGGCTTTGTGGAGCCCATATAAAGATGCTCACGACGTTTGTTTCCTGATTTGAGTTTGTCTGTAGTCATAGAACATTTGATCTCCTTTTATAGTTATTTGTCGATTTTATCAAAATTATGTAACGAAACAATCTAATTGATAATTTAGTTCGTCTACCACTCTTTTTATACCTCATAAATCGTCTCGTATTCCCCTCTTATAATAAGTCCAGTTTTATCCAAACATGGAAATGATGAAAGAGAGATTCTCTTAGATATTTTGTTTAAAGATTTTCAAATTGAACAAGCTTTTTTTTTCAATTAATAAAGTAATAATAAGCAGGTTTTTTCCAATTAATGAGCAGATTTTGACCGGCTTACCAAATTAAATGTTTCCATAAATATAGGGAAAACTACACCAGTAGTCCCTAGACATTTAGAGTATTTTCACTTTGGTCATTGAGCTTTTAAACTTGCAATATAGCAAGTGAACTTTTAATTCGTTTTATTACGGTTATAGCCGTTAAGAAAAGCCGATATAACACCTTAAATTCGTTGTCCAAAAAATATATAATTTTCCAAATTGATAACTACTAAAAAGGTCCATTTTTTTAGAACTGGTGTAACATTTTTTACTTATAATCTCGTAAAACAAAGAAAAATGTTGACACTATCAATTTTACAAAACTTTAGGAACAAAATATTAAGTACCATGTTGATTAAATAGGTAACCATTAGGGGTCAATTTATATATTAAACCTTAAAAGTTATCACGCAAAAAATGTACTTTTACAATCACTCATTTTTGTCCGAGTTGTATAATATTATAATATTAAGTATTGTTTATAAAGTAATTATTATTACGGCCATTACTATTTAATGTTATTAAATGTGCGAATATGTGTAGGTTCATATGTATGTATTAGTATTAATATGTGTATATGTACGTGGTATATGAATATATGTAATGCATATGTGCATGTTTATTAATATTATGTGTAATGCATGATTGTATGTATATTATATGTATGTGTTGCTTGCATGTATGTATTTATTATTATTAATATTTGAATGTATGTATGTGAGTATGTATATCGCATGTACTATCTATTATATGTACGTATATGTATGTATGTGTTTATTATTGATAATATTAATATCATTAGCACATATGTTATATATTATAAAAGAAAAGAAAACGGATTATAAAACCCAATTAAAAATAATAGTGACACGTTATTATTAAGTGTCCCAAATATAAAATACAGACTCATTATTTATACATAGGCTCAACCAGCCAAACCCAAATATTACCAAACCCAATACATATAATAACCTAAAACTCTAATATCCATTCTTTCTACCTTGCAGCCGCCCAATCTGGATCGTTGGATCAAATTTTGAGCCAACGGCCATGATCAATCCAAGAAGACCTTTCATTAGTCGCGTGAAGCCCACGCTCGGAACCCCTCACCTTCCATGTGCGGACTCTTCAACTTCCGCGCTCCACGTGGTACGATCAAGCGCTGCCACATCACTCTCTAGATTGAATCAAGATCGTTGATCTTCAAGCAATTTCAGTCGTTGGATCAAATTTGATCCAACGTCCCAAATTCCATCTGGCCGAATATGATCCGTCACGTGGCCTCATCATAGGAGTTCCCGCTGCCATCGCACGACTCCATCACCGGCCCCAACAACCGGACATGCACAAGAAATATAAAAATATGAGATTGTCAGAATAAAGCATCAAGCACAGTTCAAGCATTTAAAGTTTATTTGTAACAACCCGAATTTCTCGAGTCAACAATGGACGTTGACCCAGGTCTTGGACCAATACATCGGGCTGAGATGTTGGGCCATTATGGGCCTCCATGCATTGTTGGGCTTGATTGGTGGTTTGGGCTTGGCTTATGTTGGGTTTTGAGGAAGGGCATTATGGTAAAACCATAAATAGGGGACAAAGGCTGGTAGAGCCTTAACATTTTCTGCAGAAAAATGAGGTGATGATATCACCTTGGCTCTCTTGTCCTTCTCTCCCAAAAACCCTCTCATTTCTCCTACCCAAGAACCAAAAGAAAAGATGAAAGCTTGAGGTTTAAGAGTGTGAATCTCGGATTGGTAATCAATGGAGATTTGATCAGCAAGCAAGGATCTATCTTTCAAGGTAAGTATCTCCTAGTTTGGTGGAAGTTGGGTTTGAAGCTTGGAGCAAAGAAGAAGAGATGGAAAAAGCTTGGTTGCTGCCTTAGCTCGTGAATCCTTGCTAAAGGTCAGTACATCTCTGACTCCTACGTTTCATGAGCCTTATAAGATGATTGCCTTGCTTGGTTTTATGTTTATGGGCTGCTTAGTTAGGGTTCTGGAGCCTTAAACCCCTCTAATGGTAAATCACATTTTGGGAGTTGATAATGGGTAAAACTGGTAGGAAATCACCTAATATACTCCAAATAACTTGTAGGAAAGATTTGAGACTTATTCATAGGGGTTAAGAGTGGGATTGGTGTAATCCTGAGCTCTAGGTTTTGAAATCTGGGCTCGAGTACCGGTACGGGGTGGCTGCGTACCGGTACTCCTTTGTATATTGAAGAACGGTTTGTGAGAGGTGTACCGATACACCTCCCCGTGTATCGGTACCCCTCACTCAAATGGAAATCCAGTAGCGCTTAGGCGTATCGGTACGCAATGGGCGTATCGGTATGCACTATTATATTGCCTGAAAAGGCTTTGTGTACTGGTATAGTACGTAGCGTATCGGTACGTCCTTAGGATGAACTCCTTCGAATCTAGTAGGGGTACCGGTACGCGATGTTGATTGCTTATAAGAGGCTTAGCGTACCGCTACGCGAAGGATGGAGTACTGGCACGGGCTTGGATCGGTACGGGGCGATCTTAGTACCGATACTGAGTATCGATACGGGGTAAGAGCGTATCGGTATGGCTTGTGGTCAAATTTTTTTGAACCTAGTTGGGGTATCGGTACTCATAGAGGAGTATCGATACCAAGAGGGCGGTATCAATACTCGCTATGGAGTATCGATACAAGCTGGGAAATCTGCCCAAGAAAGTTGAGTTCGTGTTCGGGGGTTCTATAATTCGTGGTAAAGGACCCGATAAGTCCCTAAAGGTATAAAACAAACTCTAAAAATGAGAAACCGAGGTTAGCAATCTGTATAAGGATTCATGGCGAATGGCTTGGTAATTTATGAGTGAATCGCTTGTTTAATCATCCAAAAGGATCCGTGGTGGATCGGTTAATGCTATGTGGTAGCTTGGGGTCCTTTCTATGTGCTGAAGGGACGCCTATGTAGGTTGTCGTGAGTAATGAGATAACTTAACGAGAAAGGCGTAAATGAATCCTAAAGATAGATATTAAATAGTGTAACAAGCGAGTCATGCCTTGGGGCATTGGTAATGGTTAGCAGGATGTCTTTTATCTCTCGGTGAGATATGTTGATGCTCGGGGAAGCATGTGGTATCGTATGAGTCTTGGTTAGGAATCCAGATGTCCTAGAGTCAGTGCAAGGGCACTCATATAAGGGGATGGGTACTTCGGGCTATGTGATCGAGTACATCCGACGTATCCATGAGCTATGTGATTTGGATGCGGTCCGAAACCTATCATTGGGCTATGTGATCATGATATGTAAATACAACTTAAAGGGCTATGTGATCTCGAGTAACTCGATGGGCTATATGATCTCGAGTAATCCTGTTCAGCTATGTGATCACAGGATAAGACTGTTTGTGGCTATTGTGATCCAAGTATGTCTAGGACGTATCTGTGGCTATAGTGATCCGGATATGATCCTAACATGACAGCTATGTGATCACGGGTAACCCGACGGCTGAGTGAGCATGGGATAAATAGTAGGGCTTCGTTGGCCATTAGGGAATGTATGTTATTTACGTTGTTGTATGGATGTTAGATGTTGGTTATTTTACCATTGGGCTATGTGATCAAGGTAGGGTTGTTACTCGACGGGCTGTGTGAGCTCGAGTAACTCGATGGGTTGTGTGATCTCGAATATGGGCTAGATAACCCTTGGGCTATGTGATCAGGGTATAGGAGTCGTAACTCTTTGGTCGGTGGGACCTCGCGTATGGTAAGCCTAGGATGGCTTGGTTGTCTTCTTACATAATAGTGGTATCTTGAAACAGTTGTAAGCCTTAGCTAAGATAGGCTAGAATATGATCCTTAGTTGTTGAAAAGCCTTTGTGTACTCTTAATTATATTATCATGCATGTTTATTTTATGATATTCATGAATTATGGTAGAGTAGAAATGTACCACTGAGCTTTATTAGCTCAGCGTGTAAAATTATGGTTTCTTCCATACGTAGGTTAACAGGTTGCGTTTGGAGGAGCACATCGAGGAGGATTTCCCAGCACCGAGCCAGCTTCAGAGTACAGTACTTGATGTTTAGTTTGGACTGATTGTATTTATAGGACCTTACCACAGTCGAGTCTGTATTTTATTTTGATTTACTGTTATTTGGTCAAACGGTGTATTTTAATTGGAATATATATTTTGGAAACCCTTTTAATCTTATTATCTACGTGGATCTTATAGAAATGGATGGTTTTGAGAATGGTCAACTTGTGGTTTTAAATAAGAAATTTTGATGGGTCAGTTTTGGGTGACCCGTAAGTGACTCTTTGGATCCAAACGGGTTTGGGGTGTTACATTATTGATTCTTGTAAACAAAGGAGATCAGAAAATTAGCATATATATATTGTAAGCATCCCAACCATTAAAAAAACAAAGAGATTTAGGATTGAAATAAGAACAAAATTTTTTTAGAGGTATTTTCTACTCTTGTATGCATTTCGAATATACAAAAAAATAAATAAATAATAAAAAGGGTAAAAGGGTTCAAAGTTTACCTTCGCCGTCGAGCCGTTGTCATTCTCGTCCACTGGATTCCTTCGGGATCAAAGGGTGAACCGAGTTAGGGATTTGTTTTCTTCCTTTTTAGGGACTAGTGTTTTAAAAAGAAAAAGGATTTGATTTCTAAGAGAAGAGAGATGGTTCAATTTGATTTTTAAAATAAAACATGTTTTTTTAAGGTTTCAAGAAGTCACTGATGCTGGCGAATGGCGGCCGGTGATAGCTTACGACGGTCGGCTCGGCCAGGCCACGGTAGTTTCTGGGTTAATCCCCAGATGTTCATCCAAACAGATGAATCTAAAAAAAGTTAAAGTTTTTTGGAGAATAGCTAAAAAAATTGGGAAAGTGTCAAAATCTGGACTATAAGGGTGTTATATAGGTTTTTTAAAAATAAAATTAGTCCAATAACCATTTTCAACCCTTCGCCTTAAAATAATTGAGCCTTGAGGACCTCAACTTTTTTTATTTGCTCCGGTACCCTTCCTTATGGGTAAATTACCCATGTCGTCCTCCAAAGTTCTCCAATGTTTATAATTTCGTCCTCTCTTAATTTGATTGAAATTAGAATGGGTAAATTCTCTTTTTGGTCACCAAAAGTTTTAATTGTATTTCAATTAAGTCCCACATACAAAGGGTTATTCCCCAATTAATCATGCATATTTAATTTCAGCACTGGTTTTTATTTATTTATTTAATTTCAGTTCTTATGTTACTTTTTTTGTTCGTACATTTATTTATTTTTTGTTCGATACGTTTTGTTCTTCTTTCCTTATTTTTATTGTTTACCAATGTATTTTAATACATATATATTTCTATATTATCTATAAGTATATATATGTTATATGTTGTTAAGTCATATTATACATGTTATACACTGTTTGTATATTAATATATGTATATATATTACGTTTCATATGTATATTATGTATGTATTATATATAAACGTGTAGTATATAATATATATAGCATATAATATATGCATATTACTATGTAGTGAATATATATATATATATATATATATATTAGAACAATATGTACATTATGTATACACTATTATATTTCGTTATATGTATATATTATTATGTCCTTTTTAGTATATTTTGCTTTATATTGTATTATATCCTTATATACTTGTTTTTTCCTTTATTTATTTTATTTATTTATGTTATTCTTTATTTACGCTGGTATTTGTTTTTGTTCATGCATTTTAATTGCCATATTTAATTAATTGCATTTGTTAGTTTAGTTTTTGAGGCTTCGATATCCTAGTGGGAGTGTCATCCTGAGTCTTTGGGCGTCATCTCCTTTAGTTATCGTGGGTCACAAGTTAGTTATGTTCGAATGGTATGACCATGCATTCATACATTTTTAGGGATTAAACATTAAATTAAACCAAATTTCAATTTGTCTTGGTAAATACGATATGAACCCTTAGGTACCAATTTTGGGAGTAGTGGGGGTGCAAACCCTTCCCCACACGTAACCGACTCTCAAACCTTATAATCTCTGATTTTAGTTTTATCGGTGTGTGGTCTACCTAATCCAAGTGACCGGTGGCGACTCCAAGTTTTATTTCAAAATACGACCTTCTTCAGAATTCCCCCTCAATTCCATTTTTTTAATTTAAAAACAAGTTTTTCAAATGAGCTCGGGTTTTTTTAGTCGCTACAACTTTGAGGCTAAACAATAGCCTAGGCCCCAAGGCTGGATATTGGTAATGAAGTTTGAGGAGCCCTGCTTAAAATTTTTAAAATATTTGGATGTTTGAATTAAAATTTTCAAAACATTGGAAGGGTTTAGTTTAAAATTTTCTAAAAAAAATTGGGATCTAACTAAAATTAAAAGAAATACTTAATGAGAACTTTTAAAAATTTTAAGGATGATAATTAATTAAATTAAAAAATTTAAGGATGATAATTAAAAATATTGATACATAATAAGAATATTTTAAACTTTTGAAGGGGTTAAATTAAAATATTTCAAACTGTGAAGACTAAATATTAAAATTTCAAAAATTTGGGGTCATAGCTCCCAGCCTCCCACTGACCCATTACCATCCGTCTGTGCCAGGCCCCCAGCCAATGTTATTATAAATAAATGCAAAGAAATTAAATGCAAAATTCCATCTGCATGCGAATTGCGAAATACAGTGGAATTTTACCAGCAGTACTCTGATATCTGGTTGAGGAAAAAAATCCAAAATAAACTTAAAAAAAAAAAAAAGCAGAATCCTTTCGAGCTCCGATCCAAGGATAGATAGACATAACTCTTTCATCTGTTTTATGTAAATAAATAAAACCTTATCAACTAAGCCCTTAACCAAATTAAGTGTTTCGGGAAATGATAAAGCATATTACAATTTTAAAGATAGAACATGAGTTTGAATTTAGAGATGACATTGTTCCTTTTTGCTTCAATTTCTTCCCATGGGATTGTAATACCATGGTCCAGCATTTTCCTGGAATCTTGGATCCACTTGTAGACCTTTCCCTGTAAACTTGTTAAGAACTTCCATTAAAGCAGCATCACGAGCTTCAACCCAAGTTCTCTCCTTGACCCAGAATTCGTGTTCCTTATCAAACAAAGCAGCCTCTTGTCTCCTCCATTCTTCCTCTCTGGACATTCTCTCTTGTTCTTGTTCTTCAATGCTCTTCAACATTCTCTCCATCAAAAAATCTTGTGAATCCATTAACTTTTTCATCTGTGACTCCACCAGCTCCTTCACCTTCGTTTTCCATCCCTTCTTACCAACGGCGGAAACATTGTCGTCGTCGCCATTGTTTTCGGACGACGATGAAGTCTCGAATTCAGATGCATCGGAGAAACTAAGGCTCTCACTTGGTTTTGCTTCCTGGAAGGAAAATTGCTGGTGATTTTCTTGGTTCTTTGTGTTGTTTGAAGCCAGACAAAGATGAGTCCTTTGTGTAAGGTTGGCTGAACTTTGGTTGCTTGTTTCACCGTAAAGGAGCTCGAGTTGTCGGAAGAACCTGTAATTTTTGCCATCTGGTCTCCCAACTTTACGTTGCTTAGTTTTCTTGTAGTATTTGTAGAGGTTCTCAAAATTCTCTCTACATTTCTTCCCACTTCTCTGGTACCCATATTCCTCCGTCATTATTCTATAAATCAAGGTATATAACCAAAAAAAATCAAACGCAATAAAACCCTAAAAGCTAACACAAATCTTAAAACAAACAAAAAAACTAACCCTAGTTTCAGAATATAAGCAAAAAATGGAAATCGAAGTAAAAGAATAAAAGAAGAGATGAAAACTCAAGTGAGTTTAGTGCAATGTACAGACCTAGATACTTCATCCCACAATGGTCCTTTTTGATTGGCCTCCTTGAACTTGGAATCGAGTCTGATTCTGATCTCAAGCAGAGTGAGAGTCTCTTGCCTCGGCCATCGGCTGTTTCCACCGTTGATGTTTCCCATTTCAACTCCGAACAGTGTTGCACAGGGACCAGAAGCTGAACCACTCGGTAAATAATGATGGCCAAACCTAAGCAAACCGCTAGGCATTGCCATCCATTGTTCAACAGGAAGGGTTCATGGTATGGAGCTGATGGAGCCGTGTTTATATGGGCTAAGAATGGTACAGAGGGTGGAGGCAGGGTCGCCGGAAAATGGGTTCTCGTTGATAGAGACCGCCGGAGTTCAGACAGGCCGTTTTGATCACCCATTTCCATTAGGTTTTCCTAGAGTGAAAAGGTTCTGAACGGGGAGAGAAAGTGGAAGGGAAGGGATTCAAATGTTTGTACTAATTTATTTACTTGGGAGACAGGATCCGAGTCTACCGCAACTTTCATCACTTCAGCTTTTCTCTGTCTCTTGGGTAAATGTTGTAGTATGTTTGATTATACACTGCATCAAGAATGTGAGTAAAAGATACCACACAAATCAACCTGTTTATTCATTAACATATGACATGTTTATATACAGTGAATAGCTTGTTGACGAAGCTGTAAAACAGCTCTAACTCATTCTAACTAACTAGGTAACACCAGCTGGTGTTTAACTGTCATCAAACTAAATACTCAACATGAAGGTCTATGGAACTCATGTGTAGACTAACATAGTAATAGAATCGTGAATTTGGAGCCACTGAAATGTTGAAAAATACTTATCCAAGAATTGCACGAGGATGGATGGGATATACGAAGACCCAGAAAACTGATCAAAGGACGCATGTTGCAGTGATTGCTATTCGTCTTTTGACCCACCATGTGCTGCCATGACCCTCACACAATTGCTCTCACAGATTATTTAAATAAATTTAGCTTCATCATTATTGATTTGAGGTCCATGAATCCAAAATTTGTGTAAATTAACTTGATTCCGTTTTATAAAGTGTTAAATAGAGTGATTCAAATATTTGTGTTTTGGTACGATGTTAGTTCAACTAGTAAGCAGTTTTGTATCGCTTAAACAATGGTTTAAGCATGAGGCCATGTGTATGTAGAAAATTTCTGTTGGAATACTCACTCACCCAAATCAAGTGTACGACACGGTCGATCCGAATTAATCAAGACAAAACCTGAGAACCAGAGAGTAAAAAAACCTGTGTTTTGGTGGTTAATCATTCTCTTACTCTTATAGTTTAGTTCGAAAGTAACATATTTACTTTTACAAGGAGGGACAATTATGTGAGTATATAAATTTATGGACAAAAATTATCTTCCCTTATCGGTATCCCATTTTATGTCCTAACACTAAAAATTAAATTCGAAGTCGTAACCTTAAATTTTAAATCTTAAATCCTAAACCATAAATCCTAAAAACTACACCATATCCCTAATTCCCTAAACCCTAACTTTAATCCTTAACCTTAAACCTAGTTTTTAGTATGGGTGTAGAAAGGAGCACCAAAAAGGATAAAAGATTTCTATTCTAAATTTATTTGACTATCAAGTTAGTATTTTCGTTAACAGTTAATCATTTGTATGGATAAACATTTGATCAAGTTAAAAAAATTAGTGTTAGTCGAGTTGACGAGTCTTATTTTGTAACTCAAGCTTTATTTAAAATTTTTCGAGTCGAGCTGAGTTTATGAAATTCGTGTCTAGTTGTTTGAGTTTTTGTTCAACTTTAATTGTAAATATTTATAATATTACGGTGCTAATTGATTTTAATTTGAACCGCTTTCTATAACCATATACAATATACATATATGTTCTTTTCATATTTTTTCATATGTGATATACATATATCAGATAGAGTTGAGAAACTCGAATCAAACTTAAAAACTGATCCACTAATTACTAAAATTTTTGAGTTATTCGAGTCATATTTTATAAAATAAATTTCATTTGAATTTTTTGAGTTAAATCGAATTTATGAAATTACGATTTGAGTCGAGTCGAAAAAAAATTAATTCTTTTTGAGTCAAGACTAGTGCACCACTAATTATCGGTGGTTTAGTTGAAACTGTTTAACTAATTTAATGATTAATTGATGAAATTTATAGTTTAATAATTAAAATAGAATTGAATTTAGTAGTCGCCGGTATAATTTGCCCTTTCTTCTATTAGTGTAGTCTCCTGCTTTGTACAACCTTCAAATAGACTGTGTCCGAAAATTGTTTCTTATTATTCTTTGATTTTAAGGATTTTTTTTAATTTTTGTTAAAAAATAATTAAATCCTTAGATTGTTTACACTTGATTTATTGTACTCAAAAAGTTGAATCAAGTAAATCTTTTGATTAATTTTAATCATTAAATTTAAATATTGTTTTCTTTAAATTTTACTACAACGTAAGACACTGCAATTTTATCATTTAACATTCACAGATTTTATACAAAAATACTTTTAATTTTTTTAAATAAACCAATATTTTTGATAATATCAAGTGAAAAAAAAAATTAAACACTAACCGATAAGAAGTGCCACAAAAATGAAATGATGCAATTTCATAGTGAGTGAAAAAAATGAGCTCAATTATTGTTATTTTCAAAATTAGGGATTGAATGAAGCCGTTATATTTTGTTGTTTATAGATGATTGCAGCCGCATGAGCTGGGTGCGGTGCGGTTACTCATTGCATGTTGAGAAGCAAAGTGAAAAGACTAAAGAGTATCAAGGCATTGCGTACTGATCCAGGGGAAGAATTTCAGTCAATCAATTTAATGAAGTCAACGTAACAAAACGGTGTAGTTGTCGAAATGGGGAGACGCTTCCAAGGGATTGCCAGGTAAGTTTGGGGCAGACAGTGTTGTTGTAGCCGTTTACTTGCTGAATTTATCTCCAACAAACACAATATGAAACATGGAATGATAGAAGAAAACAAAATTGATTAAAATTACATATTCCAACAAGGGTCTTACAGGATCCAACATTAAAGCTTGTAAACAAAATTGATTGTTGGTTATAAAGCTTCTAAACACCACAACTACAACATTAAACTGCAAATTTCACCTTCCCAGGAAAAAGTATTGTGCAAGCCATTAACTTCATTCTTCAGCATTGGTATTTAAAGCTGTCTATACGAAATTTAACAATTATAAACTTTTTTAGAACGAATCAGAATTGGATACAACAGAATAAAGCATAACAAACCTTATCAGTGCCTACTCTTCATCAAATTTTATCTTCTTTGGAGCAGGCTGAACGCTGCCCACCTGCAAATATATCAATGTAAGGAACACAATATGGGAAAATCTTTACAGACATAGATGCAACATATTGACAGACTCTGAAGCTATATCACAATTTGCAGTCTAACCACACTCATAACAATGATGATTGTCACAGCTGAAAAAGAGGAAGTCCGAGGTTAGAATGCCCCTTCAACTAAAAAAGAAAATCACATCTTTAATGAAAAGGAAAGTTGCATTAAATATTAGATTTTTCTCTGTTCATAAGTAAATCATCCTTCCCAAAGGGCAGGAAAAGAAGCATACAAAGCTAAAATAGGTTGAGTGTTTAGTTCCTTGTCCATGTTCATCTTCCATGTCAAATCCATGAAGGATCAATAACCCAGATGCTTAGAGTGGGAATGGAAGTTGCACGCCATGTGTAACCAACACCATCGATTTTTATACACAATTAAAGCCCTGAGCAGTGTTTAAAAAGGCGCAACTGAGGCGCTAAGGCAAGGCAAGGCGAGGGTGAAGCGCCTAATTGGTTCTGGGCGAGGCGATTCCAATGAGGCGCTGAGGCGCAAAAAGGCGCGCCTGTTTAATTTTTCTGTTCTTTTTGTCTTTCTTTATTTTTTATTGTATTTTACATACTAACTTGGGTCAAAGATGGGCACTACACAAAAATAACATTAATCAAATGAAATTTAAATTAACTTAGTCGAGTTAATTTGTAATTTGAACTTAAAGCATAACACACGATATATACAAATATCAATTAAATTGGATCGAATTTAAATTTAAATTATTTTTGTTGAGTTTTAAAACTTGAACTAAATTTAATTGTTTTGATACAATAAAATGTTATTGCGTATTTAAGTTAATTTAAGTTTAAACTAATCTTGAATTGACTTATTTCTATCATGATTTAATTTATAGATAATTATTTGATACACTGTTAATTTCTACAAGCTTCTTAGTTTTAGGGTGTAGGGTTTAGGTTTAGTAGTTTAAACTTAGAATTTAGTCCCTGTGAATAGAATTTTGAATTTAGGGTTAGAATTTAGTTTTATAGGTTAAAATCTAAATCCTCAACATATTACCCTAAACCTAAATCCTAGCTATAGCTCCTAAATTCTAACCATTAAACCCTACACTCTAAATTGAGTCCATAAATCCTAAAACTAAGGCGCTTGTGAAAACTAAAAGTTTCCACCGCTAGTGTATTGGATATAAAGTTGAAGTTGAACATTCAACGAATCTCATTATTCGTATCACCCAAAATTTTATTGAATGTAAAGAACTTTGAAGTGATGCTTAATGCATAAAATGCTAATGATGAATACTCTTTAGTGTTTACAATGAATGAGCTGTCCTTTTTGCTTTACTCTACAACTGAAAAAAATCTATATATCTCTTATTTTTAAAAAGTGCACCTTCAATAAGGCGCGCGCCTTGCGCCTCGGCTATAAAACCCGTATTGCCTTAGTGCGCCTTTCGCCCTTTTTAGCACTGGCCCTGAGCAAGTTCTTCCAATTGAGAACCAATCAGCGCTATTAAAGCTATGGTTTAATTCTCCGTGCACAAATTAAATCCCTAAGAAAGTGGTGTAATACTAAATGTTCAATCACCTTTAACCTAAGTTTTCCTAAAGATTGTCTGTTTTCAGCGATACAAACAGCAAGTAAAAAATGAAAGAGGAAGATTCTTACTATTACCGGGCATTCATAATCAATGCCAGCTGCCTCTATCCTCTTTCTACGCCTTGCATCTTGTTTTAGGATCTTCTCCACCAACTTTTTATGCTCTTCTAACGTTCTTACCTGCATAGCCAGACAGAAGAAATTAAAAAAAGCAATCAAACAAATCAACTAGTCATTTAAACAAAAATATGCCAGACAAGTTCCCTACTCTGATGTTACCTTATTATGCTGCTTTCTTTCGATCTGAACATAATCCACTGGCTTGTATTTATAATTGAAACCTCTCCATCTATATACAAAATAATGCAGAAACACAACCACCAACTGATCATGGAATGCACAGAAAATGGCTGCAGTAAGGACTGCAATAATAATCACATATAACCCGGTCCTCACAAACAAGCTACCTTGCAATTCACTAATTTGTTTGTTGGGCCAGAATATATAAATTACAAAAATAGATGCAGACATTAGAAAGCTTTCTCCTGGTTAATACATACATAGCATTGGTAATCCACGTACTAACCCTTCGGATTGCTCATAATCTGCATGGAGATTTATCCAACACAAGCCACATACACATTTTAACCGTTGTAAAAGTAAATTACAGTCGCTTTTTTCAATATTTGTTATCCCACTTTTTGGGGTAACTGAGGGACTTGGATTCCTTATACTATTAAAATATCTTTCCTATCACTCCAATCTCAAGCAAAGAGAAACAAGGGTCAAAGGTCATCGTATTCATATCTTACTCCAGATCCAAAATCTTTCCGCTGCTGTGGCACACAAGGTCTTATTGGTTTATAAATTTGGTGATAATATGCAGAAAATAAGGCATAACAATTGCATCATTAAAAACAAGCACTAGAAGTTTCCTGAAAAAACATGTACAGATAAGAAACAGAAGTTAATGAAAAGTAAATCATAGCTTACAATATTGGATGAACATGTTCAGGAGGAATAATATGGACTTGCAAAAGATGCTCAAACAACAGATAATTATGCATGCAATCAGCTACAACTTCAGCCACCTACATCCAACAAGAATTAGTGTCAACCAGAATCACGAAAAGCATAATTTCATTAGACATCAAATAACAAAAAATGTCAAAAACCTGCGGATTCTCAAATTCGATGAAACCAAAGTGCTTTGATTTTCCTGTCTGTTAATACCAATGAAAAGATTGCAGAAGAAAGAAAGCAAAAACTTAGTAATCATAGTAGTCAAAAAATGTAAGTAAACCACAAATATAATTGAAATGACAACACTATATCCAGCAGATACACGCTCAACAAAATTGCAGAGAATTCACAAATTTCAATCGAGAAACATTAGAATCAAAGAAGCAACAACTCAAATACGCAAAAGTTATTAAAAATCAAACGTAGGCATTTAACGCCCAACAACATCCAAGACCGCCATTCTAAAGCATTTTTCTAAAACAAAACAAGAATGCTAGTACCCACAAATAAAGAGAAAACACCCCCTGTAATTCATGGGTGCAAATATGCTAGCAAAAACAGAAATATAAACGAATGCGCATAACAGTGAAACTGACGCAATTGGTAAAACCTTTTTATTTCTCGCGATCCTCAATCTCTTAATGGCACCAAACTGCTTAAAATAATCTGCAATAAAAATACACAGTTGTCAACAATTTTTCTAAAAAAGGCTTAAACAAATATCCCCTCCTTTAACACAAAATTCATTTACCTTCCATTTCTTTCTCATAAAATCCATGCGGTATTCTACCAATATATAAGACAGTCGCTTTGTTTTGTTGGGGTTTGGTTTCTGGAAGCTCACGCGATGGATCGCCTTCCAATGGCTTTATTCACACACACACACACACACACACACACACACACACACACATATATATATATGGAGCATTCAAAACCAAATTAGGGTTACATAACAAGGAAGGGATAAAGCAAAACTAAAGATAAAAAATAATTCTAACAAAGAAACAAACCAAGAAATCTGCAGATGCAGTCTTGGAATCAGAGTTCGGGAACTGAGAAGTAGCCTTCTTTACAGCTTTCTTCGAAGCTTTCCTCGCCTTCGCCCCCATCTACTCAAAACCCTTCAGTTTTTTTTGAGGCTGCTGTTTTGGGAAGAGAAAAGCTTAATACTAAAACCCTGCCGCCGGATCGAGCAGCCGGGAAACATATATGTGAATATATATTCAGGCTAAGTTTCATGGGCCCTACACTACCTATTATTAAAGTTCAAGCCCATTACCATAGGGCCTTAATTATTGTCAATTTTTCTATGTTTATCATAACTTGGGTGTACTTGGTTTGGGAATATAAAAGAATATAGTATTACGGATAATAAATAATTTTTTTGATGAAATGTTAAATTTTGAATTTTTTAATAGAAGCAGTTAGTTTTATTGAATGAGAAAACATTCAAAATTACAATAAGAATTTATAATATCATCGCAAATTAAATATATAATTTGGACATTTTCCTAAAATTAGTCATTTTAGATCATATAAGGATCATACATGAAAAATGTTAAAACCCATCCAAAAGACTTGAACGAAAAAATAGATATAAACAAATCTAACTGCATCGGTTAACGAACTACAAAAGAGAATTAAGCTATTGAAAGACCACCGAGAATTGTAAATTAGAGTTGAGCGTCGTGAGAAATTATCCATAAGCGCAAACCGTGTATTCAAATTCAATTCTAGGCTCCAATATAAAGAAGATCAGCATGATTACAAATAAGCATCATCTTGATCAATCGTGGGGTCATCAAATCTAACTCTAAAAAAATATAAAATAAAAGAACAGTTAAACAAAAAAAATTATGTCAAAAAGATAAAAATAAATGTACCATAAAGATAGAGTTATTTTTATTAAAAAATTAAAAAATTAGGAGGTTCTTTTTTTCGCGGATCAAGATCGGCGTTTCAATGAACCTTCATAGATGCCTCTGTTGTTCTGGTTGATTTAGGGAATTCCTCTATAAATTACCCCTTAGTTTTCTCTTTCTTCTACAGCTCTCTTTTTCAAAGTAAGATTTGTTTTAGCTGCAGTTGGTTTGTCGGTTGGCTTTCTGGTCTCTCTTTGTATTTGCTATGAAGAGTCCAGAAACCATCTTGTCTTCTTTGGTTTTTTTGTTTCTTTTGTATTTTTTAATTATTTTCAATAAAAGGCTACCGACACTTATATAAAAATAATAATAAGTATAAATATATTATCACGTTTAAAAAGAGGTAGAAATATTTATTTTACATTAAAAAAAATAAAAATAACTTATGACGAAAAGTTTATAAGGTTAAATGGGTAAAAATATTATACCTGAGAAGAGACGAAAAGATTAACGGTGACGCTTTAATTTGATGACAAATAACACACATTCCTTAACATAAGCCCAGAATGACGGCAACTATCGTATGGAAAGCACAAGAAAACCAAGAATTTTTCTTTCAAATACAAGCCAAATCTTCCATTGGCACAAAAATTTCTCCAAACCCATTTTACACAGTAAGAAGAAAACAAAAAAAATTATCTATATTTTTCATCATATACAGAACATATGAAAGGTCTTCCTGGGGAACTCATTGAAGTCGTTTCATGGACAGACTGCTCTTCTCATTGATACCGAATGTTTCGCCATTATATGTAGACCAAAGGGAAACTCCACCCTTGTGTGGCATGTTATAACCGAAGCAGGTATCAGAAAATCCGAGCCGCTGCCGTGGTATGCTCATTGACCTGCCTTTGCTTTTGCAGATTCTGTTGCAGCCATATAAGTTGGAAAAACTGGGGAAATTGGGACGGAAGTTTCGTCTCCGGCTGGACTCTGCTGCACACGGCAAAACGATCTTCTTGGAAACGAAAACGGAGAGTTTAATCCGTCTAGCATGTCTTGCGTTTGCAAATTTCTAAATCGAATATGAGGTAGACCATGTACTTCCCATGTACTCGAGTTCAAAGCTATATCAGGTTTCAAAGTCATCACTCTTTCCTTTCTATTTCCCTCGGCATTTACTTCTGCTTCCACAAAGCTGTTCCTTCCGGTTCCAGTTTCTTTGATGTGCACAGATTCATCGAGCATACGAGTACAGGCTCTCTCCTGAAGGAAATGAGACGATCAATACATGCTTCAGTTAACAATAGCAACGAAGCATATGGTGTTTACTCAATAGCAGAATAAAGTTAACTAGATGAAATATTACCTGATGAGAATACGAGTATTTCTTCATACGCTCTCTTTTGGCCATTGCTTCCTTCCTTCTAAAGGATATGGCTTCAGCGTCTTCTTTACAAACCGCACTGTCATTCCAACCCCTTTGACTACAGTATTCATGCTGGCCACGACAAAACATTGAGCGATTCAACTAAAGCGTGCAATTTAGAACCAGAGAATAGATCATACAAGGTAATAATGCAGCACATTATATATGAATTTATACGGCAAATGGACAAACAAAAAAGGATGCGTCACACGAAATTGAATATCCCACTAGTAAGTAGTAACCAACCATAGATATAAGAAATAGTTCAATGGAAGATGAAAACGAGTACGAAATCATATAATCCCTCGGTCCAATGAAATTGATTAGTGCGGCTCATTTATCCCCTAAATGCATTTACAAGGATAAAAATGTGTCTGGTATACTCATTTTTTTAGTTATTTGCAGATATTTGGAAGATCATACCCAGTAGTCATGACTGTCCATGTAACGAAGATCGGTAAAAGAATAGTAAAGAAATAGTTTGATTTGAATTATCAAACATACTCTAATGATGTCCTTGTCCTGCAACTCATCTTTGTGTATGAGGCTCTGATTTCTCATGGTGTCTGGACACATAACTTTTGGTGAGGAAATGCTCTTCTTGATCTCTGGGTGCATTTTTGTACCAGATTGCAAGCACTTCATATTTTTCATTGCTTGATGTCTCACGACTTGGCCGCGGATAATGGCTTGGAGTTTCACTAGGCCCCTTAGTCCCCTTAGGGCTTTCCTTGCCTGCTCAACAGCAACTTCAAAATCA
The DNA here is from genome assembly GCA_019671005.1 of Hibiscus mutabilis. NCBI lineage: Eukaryota > Viridiplantae > Streptophyta > Magnoliopsida > Malvales > Malvaceae > Hibiscus > Hibiscus mutabilis. The sequence continues at coordinate 28,217,113 of CM033751.1, forward strand.
TATCAGTCCAAATTGAAGAACATCTAAAGGAATGATAAGTGCTTGATTCTTTCTCAATACGAAAATGGAAACAACAATTCCCACAATAAAAAATTGATTTTAGATAACAGAAGAGCAAGGATTGCAAAGGCAAGCTCACCAGATGTGCCCGGAAAGCAGCTTGGATCCTAATAGCAGCCCGATTCCTATCCTTTGTTGTGAAATGATGGAAAGATTTAGAGGCGCACGCAAGACGGACGACCTCTGCCGCCGCTTGTGCAGCAGCAACCGCAGCCTCAGCTGCGGCAGCAGTCGCAATGGCGACATTCAAAGCATGCTTTCTTTGCTCCTCCGTTGCTTGACACAATGATTTCTGCGGTGGTGCCGCCAGTGCAGGGTGGTGCTGCTTGAACTTCACTCTTCCAAAAATCCATCTCCACCTCTTTGATTTCTGGAAAAACACAACTCCAACTATTACAAACAACAAAGAGACTAAAAGAGAACCAAAAAGATGAATCAAATGTATTAATTATTCAAAAAATGAGCAAAAAATTAAAAAAGAAATAGGTAATCTGTAAAAATGAACCTTTTCAGTTTTTGGTTTTGCATCAGAATCAAAAATCTTCTTCACCCAACTAAACCAGCTCCTTTTCTTTCCCATTGAAAGAACTCATGGAAGCATTCTAGTTAAATCCATTCCACACAATCTTTTTTACTTGAACTCGAACCTTATTTTCATGAAAAAGCAAAAACAAACCTGAATTATATTCTTTTGTTTCACGATATTGACACGAGTGAATAAAGAACACAAGGACAACTATGAGCGTGTATATTGATGATCTAAGTTAGGTATGACAATCTAATTCGAATCCGATTCGAATTTGGTTCGATCCGAAGAAAAAACCGATCTAAATCTGATTGGAAAAAGTTCGAATCCGAATCCGAAAAAAGAGTCCAAATCCTAATAGGAGACGAATCGGATATGGATATTGTCAGGATATGATCCGAATCCGATCCAAGTCCATGTCCGATCTGAATTCGATCCGAGTTCGATTCATATCCAAGTTCAAATAAAAACATTTATAACTTTTAACTCTTTAAAACAAAATATCATTTAAAATATTTACATTAAAACAATATATATATATATAAGTTAACATAAATACATTAAAAGAAACATAACTATATTAGTTAACATAGAATAATGGTAAAAATAAAATTATCTTACATATAAATCAGTATTAAAAGTGATAATAAAAGTATAAATGTATTAAAAATGCAAGTTAAATGATAATAATATTTACTATGATTTATATCTATTAACGAAACTTAATATAGTATAATATATCTACGTATATTGTAACACCCTGATTCAGTCCCAGATCCGGAGCATCACTTTCGGGTCACCCAAAACCGACCCATCAAAATTTCTCATTTAAAACCACAAGTTAGGAATTCTCAAAATAATCTATTACCGTATAATCCACGTAGATAATGATATTAAAAGGGGTTTACAAAACATAAGTTCCAATTAAAATACTCTGTTTCACCAAATACAGTAAATTAGAATAAAATATAGACTCGACTGTGGTAAGGTCCTATGAATACAATCAGTCCAAACTAAACATCAAGTATTGTACTCTGAGATTGGCTCGATGGTGGAAAATCATCCTCGATGTGCTCCTCCAAACGCAACATGTCAACCTACGCACGGAAGAAACCACAATTCTGCACGCTGAGCTAACAAAGCTCGGTGGTACATTTCTACTCTACCGCAATTCATGAATATCATAAAACAAGCATGCATGATAATATATTCAAGAGTGCACAGAAAGGTTTCTCCACATCTAAGGATCATCTTCTAGCCTATCCTAGCTAGAGCTTACCACTGTCTTAAGATACCACTATTATGTAAGAAGTCTACCAAGCTATCCCAGGCTTATCGTACACGAGGTCCCACCGACCACTGAATTACGTCTCATACCCTGATCACATAGCCTAAGGGTTATCTAGCCTATACCTGAGATCACAAAGCCCATTGAGTTACATCTCATACCCTGATCACAAAGCCCAAAGGTAATACAACCCATACCCGAGATCACATAGCCCATCGAGTAACAACCCTACCCTAATCACATAACCCAAGGGTAACTAATCAACCTCGTTTATCCATACTACAACGTAAATAACATACATTCCCTAATGGCCAACGAAGCCCTACTATTTTTACCGTGCTCACACAGCCGTTGGGTTACTTGTGATCACATAGCCGTCAGGTAAGGATCATATCCGGGTCACCATAGCCACAAATACGTCCTAGGCATACTTGGATCACAATAGCCACAAACAGTCTTATCCTGCAATCACATAGCCGAACATGATTACTCGAGATCATATAGCCCATCGAGTTACTCGAGATCACATAGCCCTTCGAGTTGTATTTCCATATCATGATCACATAGCTCAATGATAGGTTTCAGACCGCATCCAGATCACATAGCCCATGAATACGTCGGATGTACTCGATCACATAGCCTAGAGTACTCATCCCTTATTTAAGTGCCCTTGCACTGACTCTAGGACATCCGGATTCCTGACCAAGACTCATACGATGCCACATGCTTCCTCGAGCATTAATACATCTCACCAAGAGATAAAGGCTTCCAGCCAACCATTACCAATGCCTCAAGGCATGACTCGTTTGTTACATTATTTAATATGTGTCTGTAGGATCCATTTACGCCTTTCTCATTAGATTATCTCATTACTCACGGCAACCAGCCTACATGGACATCCCTTCAACACACAGCAAGGACCCCAAGCTACCTCGTAGCTATGGATTACCAAACCAAGCAACTTATCCAACTGTTACTAAGCCATTAGCCCTTAATCCACATACGGGTTGCTAACCTCGATTTCTTAGTGTTAGAGTTTGTTTTATGCCTTTAGGGACCTACCGGATCCTTTACCACGAATTATAGAACCCCCGAGCGTGAACTTAACTTTCTTTGGCAGATTACCCAACAAGTATCGGTACCGCCCTCCTAGTATCAATACTCCCCCATGAGTACCGATACCATGACTTGGTTCGAAAGAGTTAGACCACAAGCCGTACCGATACGCTCTTACCCTGTATCAGTACTCAGCATCGGTACTGGGATCGCTCCGTACCGATATAATCTCGTACCGATATTCCACCCTTCACGTACCAATACGCTAAGCCTCTCCTAGGCAATCAACATCGCTTACCGTTACTCCCCAATGGGTTCTGGTACCCCTACTAGATTCGAAGGAGTTCATCCTAAGGACGTACCGATACGCTACGTACCGTACCGGTACTCAAAGCCTTTTCAAGCAATGTAACAGTGTGTACCGATACGCCCCTTACGTACCGATACGCCTAAGCACAACTGGATTTCCATTTGAGTGAAGGGTGCCGATACACGAGGATGCATACCGGTACACCCCTCACAAACCGTCCCTCAATATACAAAGGAGTACCGGTACGCAGCCACCTCGTACTAGTACTCGAGCCTAGATTTAGAAACCTAGAGCTCAGGATTACACCAATCCCACCCTTAACCCCTATGAATAAGTCTCAAATCTTTCCTACAAGTTATTTGGAGTATATTAGGTGATTTCCTACCAGTTTTACCCATTATCAACTCCCAAAATGTGATTTCCCATTAAAGGGGTTTAAAGCTCAATAACCTTAACTAAGCAACCCATAAACATAAAACCAAGCAAGGCAATCATCTTATGAGGCTCATGAAACGTAGGAGTCAGAGATATACTGACCTTTAGCAAGATTCACGAACTTAAGCAGCAACCAAGCTTCTTCCACCTCTCTTTCCTTGCTCCGAGCTTCAAACCCAACTCCCACCAAAACCAATGATGTCTAGCTCGAAATAAAGATCATTTGATGCTGATAAACTCTCCCTTGATGGCCAATCCGAGATTCATACTCCTCCACAACAAGTTTCCATCTTTTACTTTGAGTTTGGGTGGAAATTAGAAGAAGGAGATGAAGAGAGAGAGGGGACAAGGGTGACTTCACCCTCTTACAAGGATGGCAGCCCACCTTAATGAGGCATCAGCCCTTGTCTCCCCCAATTATGATTTTACCATAATATCATTTCTTAAGCCCAACATAAGCCAAGCCCAAAATCACCAAGCAAGCCCACAACGTATGGAGGCCCATTACGGCCCAACATTTTGGCCCGACACATCAGTCCAAGACCCGGGTGAACGTCCATTGTTGACTCGAGAAATCCGGGTCATTACATATATCATATACAATTATGTATATATACATAAATATAAAAAATAAATATAAGATAAAAGCGTAGACAAACAAATAAGAAAATAAATAGAATGAAAAAATAAATAAATAAAAAACATCAATAAATTTCCAAAAGTTAAAGAAATTAGTTAATAAAATAGTAAATGATGTGAAAATACAAGACAAAGTTAAGATATATTAGGTTAAAATTATGAATTAAAATAGAAAGTAAATTAAAAGCATAAATAATAAACACAAAAATTTTAATGTAGTCAACAAACATGGGACGAAATGAATAAATACATAATTAAATGACATAAATTAAAAACGCAGGAAATTAAATACACAAAATTAAAGACTTGTTTGCATTAAAACAAAAAATTAGAGGGTCGAAAGTCGAAACACAACATACCCTAAAGGCGTTAAAACGTGTGGATCTATTCCTTAGACTCGGTTAACACTAGGGATGATAATTTAATCTGAATTCAATCCAAAAAAATTTGATCCAAATTTTATAGAAAAATCTGAATCTAAATCTAAATTTGAAAAAAAAAAATCCGAATCTGATTATAATTAGATTCAGACTTAGTTTCTATATAATTCGATCTAAGTCCGATCTATTGCCATTCCTAATCCATGTTGGTCTTGGTCATTGCTCTTGACTCTTAACTTTGAGTATTATTATATATAAACTGCTTTTGTTGAAGCTAAATCATTTCCAATGATGTGGCAAATGCAGGCACTTTGATGAAGAGTGAGTCATGATGTTTAAAGAGCAAGGAGGAGTGTGTTTCCTGTTCTAATCCCAACTGTCGCCATCACCTCTTCAAATGCCTGTTTTTCCATGGATTTTACAGACATGTCCTTAGCCTCACATGCTTTCACTTTCTTCATGGAAACTCTGCACATTGGCCCATCACCACCTTTCCATTTCATAAAATGATAAACCGACCCCATGGGCTTCCCACCTGCCTGCTGCTCTTCCGGTCCTTTCAAACACCCCCATGTTTATGTTTTTTGGGAAATTCTAAAAAAAATAACTTAATTTAAGGCTTAAAAACGGCAGATAAATTACAATAAAAAATATTATAATATAATATTTTTTGTTGAGCGTGAATAACGTTTTAAGCTAAAAATGAGTATTTTAATAATAATTTCAATTACAACTGGTCATATTATTTTTTAACTGTCGAACAACAGAACTAACCTTCATTTTCACTCTATTTTTTGTTCGAATTGTCATTGTTACTTAATGTACTCAATTAGCCAATCAGGATGCATATTTCCAAGATGACCATAAGATCAGATAAATCGAGGGGTGCTTGAAGCTAGTCACACTCATAAAAAAATGACACTTTTCGTTTTGGATCTGGTTTCGAGCAATCTTTTGTGTAGAGTGACTTATCAAAATAAGACGAAAAAGTACGAACAAATGTTATATCAACGTCAAGATTCAAACTCGCGACATTGCTTAAAAAATCTAACATCAAATCCCACTATATCAACTAATTGTTGGTTACAAATATACGCTTTAAACGGACTCAACAGTATTGAAGGTACCGTTAGTTATTTAAAATTTAGTCCTTCATATTGGAATGTCGATCCAGAAGAAATGTCAGGAGATAATGAGTCCAAATTTACACATTTACTGTATTGAATTTATTGAGTGGTCTTAATAATAAAAAGATAATACTATTTTTTTAGTTTATAAAGTAATTAAAGTAAAAAATAAACTTGTGTTATATAATACAAATTTAAAGAAATTGATCTAATGAGATGATGCATTAGATCTTTTAAACATGGTTAATGTCATAATATTGATATTGTGTATAAAGTAAATTGGGTTGAAAAAGTCATTATCATATTGAGTCTCTACAATAAATGATCAGGATTAATCAAGCAATAGATTGATTATCGATAGTTATACCACAAAAATACAGTTTAAAATAAAACTAGAAAATCAATGTAAAAAATAGTCAAATTTTGTACTAAATGTTACCTTACCCATTATAGAGTACATGAGAAATTATAAATTTATCTTTCTCCTCCATACTTAATAGTATACTATTATCTGTTTAGAATCGTCCTTTCTAAAATGGTTACATGCATCATGCATGTTATGTTTTGACCGTTTAGTAATTTTGAGATTAACCATGGACAATGTTATTACTTGAGTTGTTACAGATTACTGCAGTAGTTATATTATGGTATATACTATAATTTTTGTTATAGGTTAACGTGGCTTTGGACCGGTAGAATGACCAAAGAAAAAGAAAAGGTTCAGCAAAACAAAGCAATATTAGTGCAACTTTTGCCTACATCAACTGCTATGAGTTGTATTAAGAAAAGGCACTGGAAAAAAGTTGCTGCCTTTTGAGGTGTTATGTTACATGACTCGGTAAGATTAATTTTTGGTTAGATCATTAAATAAGATAGATGAATAAATATATTTGGTCGGTTGGTCAAATTGTTCATCTTTATTCTTTTATATTTTCTTATGTCATGTGTTTTAAACTCACTATGAGCACTCTCTTCCTTCCCTAGAATCCCCTTCCCTCCTCTAGGTAGGACTAAGATTAGTAAAAAAAAAATAGATAAAGATGGTTGACACTAATTTTTTCTAAGAAGGGGTTGGTTAATCTAGACTAACTTGAATTAGGCAAATGTTAATGCTTGTTCAGCAACGCTGCTCTAACGCTCGTTGGAGCGCCAAACAAAGAAGCAATATCGAACAGGTTGTTGAACGGGGATTTGCCCACATTTTTCACCGAATTTCGTATCTAAATAAGCGTTTTGTTATAGCAAAAATCTTTAATTTCTCTGCAATCTGACGTTTGACCCTCTACGAACATTTACAACGCGTTGCTAAACAAAGACTTAATCAAATGTAATGATTAATTGATCTTTAACTTTGAATTAGAAAAAACACCCCAAGTAGGAAAAGCAAATGATGAGAATGATCTGTGCCTAAATTCTCATGCTGCCATGAACATGGAACAATCAATCATCTGTCTGCCAGTGCCATCATTTTCTCTTTTTTTTTCATAGAGTTAAATGGAAATAGGTGTTTAAAGTATATTTTTTTTTAAATTTTAGGTGTCTAAAATAATTTTTATAAAAATAAGTGCCCAAAGTTTTAAAAGTTATAATTTTATGTGCTTAAAGTATTTTTTTATAAAAAAAAAAGGTGCCTAAAGTTTCAAAAGTTAAAATTTTAGGCACCCCAAATATGACAAGTGGCAAGCATTAATTGGTTAAAAAAAATTAACACCTATTAACGGCCAGACACCTAAAATTATAATTTTTGAAACTTTGGGCACATATTTTTCTTTTAAGCCTTTTTTTATAACAAAAAATGGTGATCAACAACATTGAAAAATGAATATAAAAGCCACTTTAACATTAATGCATGTATTCCCTTGACCGCATTGATTACATAGAACAAATATATAAAACGAATAGGAATATACGATAATGGATGTGTTATGATAGTATATTGTTTTCGTTTCTGGAAAATTGTCTTGAAAAAGTGGGACTGCCTTTGAAAATCATTCCAAGGAGAAAAGCTTCGGCAATTGTTGTAAAATTTCTATTTTAGTAATCATATTAACTTCCGTACAAAGAAAACACGTAAAAAAAGAAAGAAAGCGATGAAAGAGGGGATGCATGCATATGAAACAAAAACCTAGTTGAGTCATTTTAACACGGAGCTTTTTAACTCAGGTTTCTTTTTATTTTATAAATACCACGAGGTAAAAAGTAAAATCCAATTTGAACTCGATGGGTTATTATTAGAGAAGTTTGAGTCCCATTTTGGAGTAGAATTTAACTACTTAAACTCAACTCAATCAAATTAGTTTACTGATGTAGTCCGTCTTTAATGTTGTAGAAGAAAACCCTTTGATTGTAGGATCTAAAGAGGCATGCAAGTGAATCATGCAAAGTAAGATCGCTGCAAAAGAAGGGATGTTATGATACATTATAACAAAATAAGTATTTAACGGTACTTTTAGCGACGTTTTTAAACAAATGCCGCTAAGTGATAAATTAACATATTGCAGCGTTTTAAGTAAAACGCCACAAATTCTCGTGCTTTAATGATATACATTTGGTGGCGTTTATTGTAACAAACGCCACAATAGGAAACTCGTTGTTTTATTTTTAATATATCCACTCATTCTTAGTCACGACAAAACAACTCTATCCCCAATCAAACCCACAATCCCTAATTTCCTCTATCGTCGACCTCAGTCACTCTCCACCGTCTCACTCTCAATCGTCTCTCGCTAGTCACTCCCTCATCTCGACCAGTTAGACGGCCCCATCGTCAGTGAGGTTCTGTTGCCCTTGCACACCTTCACCTTTTGTTCTCATCTCTCTCGTGTCAGGTAAGATTTTGTTGCCCTTGTACGCCTGCACTTCCTCCCCTAAGTTTAGCTGTAAAATTTCCTCATCCATTTCTATTAATTACTTATTTGTTTCTCTTTAATTTTCAGAATTCCTTAATTATTTTCTCTAAATTTTTCACTCTCGGTCAGTCTTTTAGTTTCTGGAAATCTGAGTAAGTTCCTTTCCTTTCTCTTTTTCTTGAATGTAATTTATTGATTTGCTTTCCATTAATCTCTGTCAAATCGATGCTTTAGTTACGAAATAAGCAGCAGATCCTTTAAAATTTTTGTTTTTGTTTTGGGTTTTGATTCCTTTAAAATTTTTGTTTTTGTTTTAGGTTTAAGTTTTTGTTTTGGGTTTTGATTTCATGGGTTGAGTATCTCCTCTCTTCTCGGGAAAAAGAAAGGATGTTGTGGCTTTGGTTGATGCTGCTTGATAGGTTTACTTTCTTTGATAGCTTATGAGGCAGATTTTCTTATGACATTTCTGAAGAGGGTTGGAAATTTAAAACCAACTAAAAACTATATAATGGATATGGTCATATGCCTTCCTTTAGTCCTACTGTTGTTAAATTTGTGTTGAAAGCCAGATTTGATGGGAACTCTAAGCTGGTTGCGGAATTGGTCACTTCAAATGGATTCAAAGCTGCTTATGCGGTAAAAGGCGGCGCGGAAGGACCTCAAGGATGGATGGTACTTTTTGGATGTCCTGAATCCTTTTGGTTCTTTAATTTAGCAATTTGACATAAACATTAAGTGGGGCCTTAGGGGTATGTATCTTCGTTTCATTTTTTCTCATGTAATTCCTAGATTTTGATTGCTGGGGGAATTTTTACTTCTTTTGTTTCGGCAACAAGAAGACACTTAAGAAGTATAAACAAGAAAATTTGCAGGTCTACTTCAGTGTTCTTTGTTGGAAAGTTTTACTGCCAACCTTTTCTTTCGTGTTCTATATTTTTGTGATGATATGCAGGAGGGATCGGATGGCTTGTCTGTTGCACTGGGGCTTGCTGTCGCTACTGGATTAGGCTTATTGGCATTTTCAGAGGTATGGTTTTTGAGCAATTTTACTTGGCTCAATTTTTTCCAAGTTATGCATTTGGATGGTCCTTGGAGGTACTTGTGGTATAAAATACTTGGGGTATTTTTCATCAAAACAACTCAAATTGTAGTTTTCTCACATCATCTTCAGATAGAAACTGTACTTCAACTTGTGGGCTCAGCTGCCATTATTTTTAATCTAATGCTTGCAGCTGTGTTCTCAGGAAATGGTGTCGTAATTAAGGTACTTAATGATGGATCCTAATGCTTCTAATGCTTTAGTCTATTTTATCCTTTATCTTTATTAGTTCCAGAACTGCTATTTTGTCTCACTGGAATTGACAGTCATTTTTGACACTTCATTACTATGCTGATTGTAAGTGTAGGTTTCCGAGCATGCAAGCTTTTCTGGATGTTTCTACTTCCGTATAATCCAAGCAGCTCTTGTTGCTGGTGGAGCTCCTGAAAATTTGGTTGAGGTAATCACAGGGTATGCATTTATCCCAATTATTCTGGACATACTATGCTCTTGGTTTCTATTCATCTATTTTTAATGGACTTTTCTTTCATAGCTTTGCTGAAACTCACTATGTTTGGAAGATCTTTACGGACTGATTTGACTATTTCCCATTAACTGCTTTGGTGAGTATAACTAATAGGAGGTGCAAACTATTTTGATTTGAAATGTAAATCTACGAAAGAAAGAACTAAGGAGATACATATTGGCCTTAGCATCATTGATATTTTATATTTATATCTTAGTTCTATTTCATTTGGCATTGTAGTTTAATCCTTCTTCTTCTCATCGCATCTTTTAAAAATGACATTATATCTTTATGGAATGTCATGGAAGTACTTGGCTGTTTCTTGTAATTAATGGTTATTTTAAAATTAAGATAACCAATTTTATTACTATATTGGTTTACTCCGGGCTAAAGAGATATATTTCCTGGGTAATGTTCAGGTCTTTACATATATATATACCATAAGCAGAAAATAAATTGCTATTAACTTGATTTATTTTCTTAACTCTTAACTGATTTTTCTTTCATATTTCTTCTAGAAGCATTATCATTGCTTATGTTAGAAGGTATATTGATTGTTTTAACTATCTGAAACTGCTATTAACTTCTCGTATTTAACTTATTCTGGTATAGGGATTCGAGATGGTGGTCGGCAGTAGTAGTGACCGAAAGGTAGTGGATCGGGGAAGAGAAGCTTAAGAACGAAATATGTAGAGGGGATTAAATTGCGACAATAAGTACTTTTTGTCATGAAATAAATATTTTAACAAATATTTTAAGTTAATTATGACAATATATTTTGGGATGAAATAAATATTTTATTTAACAAATATTTTTAATCTGTTATTTATATTTTTTTGGAAAAATTGTGTCATTCGCGGCGTTTGGAAAAATAAACGCCACTAAAGAACATATTTTTTCGCGGCATTGTTTTTACAAACGCCACTATAGATCTTTACTTTTTGCGAAGTTTATGTTTGAAAATGCCGCTAACTGTTGCGGCGCTGGTTTAAACGTCACTTCTTGCGGTGCTTTCGTAAGCGCTGAGAAAGCTTTTAGCAGCGCTAAAAACGACGCTATAGGGTTAAAAAATGCCGCTAAAATTATGTTTTTGCTGTAGGTGATGTGCGGAAGTACAAATAGGATGATTTGAAGGAAATGAGGATAAAAATGGAATGAAAGTAATGGTAAGTGATGATTCGGATGTGGTAGTGTTTATGGATGAAAAAGGTGATGATACTATCTTAAAGAATCAAGGAAGAACCTAGGCTATAGAAAGCCTAACCCCGAACCTTATAGGATGTCTTTAAGGAATGGTAGAAATGACTTGGACCCGTTGATTATAAAGAACCAAGAACCACAAGTATCAAGGTGGATAAAGAGGTTTGACGCCACAAGTACAAAGTACCTGATAAGTCGATAAAGTTCAATTAAGAACTAAAAGTGAAAATTTTCACAAAGGTAATTTTATATACCAAATAAGTGTGCTTTTACAAATGAAAATACAACTTGTATTGATAGTGAATGAAAAGGCATGGCCGAAAAGGCCTCTAAACTATTCTGTTTAGGATGTATCTCCCTCCAAAGCCTTGGTGATTATTCGGATAAGTAGTGTCTCCCTCAAAGTGCATTTTATCGCCCAATAATCAGATTTCCCTATTAGAATTGGCGCCACTTTATGTTCCCTCCAAGGGTGATAGACATGTCTCTTGGGAGGGAACATGTCCCTTGAGGTGTTGAGCTGTTGTTGGAAGCTTGAGTTTAGATGAGCTGGTCGAGTTACCTATAGGCAATGCAAGTAAACATAAATAAATGGTTATAAATGAAATAAAGAAATAAGCTAAGCTAAAGCTAGGATCTTAAGGAATGCATGATGCATGCTTATGCTAATTATGCAAATGCAATGATAACACAAGTAAATGATGTGTAGCATGAAATATGCATGACATGGCTAAGTATAAGTATAAGTATAATATAAAGATGTGAAACATAGGTTATGCAATGATAATTCAAGTATATCCTAATATACAAAGCCATGCTTATAATAATATTAATGCATAAATAAGATAATAAAAAATAAAGTAAGATAAAACTCCCTTGGAATTAGCCTTGATGATCTTCAGTGGTGTGATCAAGAAATGAAGAAAGTTAGTGATGATTAGGATTGTATCATTTACATTATTTACATGCTTCAACAAAACTATAAAAGTCAAGGAAATAAATTAAATATCAACTAAACTATTGGATTTTATTTAGAAAAAAAATCTACATTTATTAGATGCTCAATTGGGTCCTTAGAGTTAAAAAAGCCCGGAGCACATAAACTCATTTCTATAGGAATATATGCAGAGTGTCACGGCCTTAGCCTTTAGTTCACTCGGTCGCTAAGCCGTGCGGCACTTGAAAAGGACTTCCCGATCAAGTCAGCCTTTTCCCTCGATTGATCTGCTCAAAATAAGCAAGCAACACATTAGTCTCGCGCCACAAAACCATTCTTCAAGCCATTGGCGAAACCGCAAGGGCATAAGCGGATGCACACAATCGACCCCCAACTTTCCCCGAGGAAAAAAAAAGAACGGTTTTTATTTTATTATAAAAAAGAAACATCGGTTACATTAGAAAACTCACCCACACCATCGACTTGGGCGGTAGGGGCGCCTCGATGGTGTGTAGGATACATACCTTTACCAAAGGATCACCCCAAACTCTGCCGACTATCCACCCCCTACATATATGCGAAAAAAACATAATAGAAATGACCCGAGTAAACATTCTATTGTTTGAAACGATGACACTTTTTCCTAACTAAAGAAATAATTGAAAACAAAGACTCTTCTTCCTAAAACATTGATGTGCTTGAAAATGGGGCATGGTAGAAGTGACTCGGTTTGGGCCCCTAACTCGGTTGTAACACCATGTGAGGGCATGGCCACAACATCCTCCCCCACCTAACTTGTCGACGCCCTCGTTGACGAGCCGCAAGAACTCCTCGATTTTCTCGCTTGAACGCCTTTAGGTCATGATCTCTCTCCCAACTTGTCTCTTCGGCTCCGAGACCTTCCCACTTGACCGTACTCACGAACAAAGCTTCTTCTTGGACACCGTAACAAACCTATCGCAAGGATCTCCTCAACTCGACGTTCGATGGGGGTTTGGTACAGATGGGGCCCCGATCACTCACTCCTCGGCTAATATCCGAGGGGCTCGCATGAAAAGCCTTCAAATTGCTCACATGGAACACGGGTGAACTTTCATCCATGAGGCGGCTTGATCTTGTATGAGTTATTTCCAACTTTGGCCACAATCGGTATTGGTCCTTCATACTTTCGCACCAATCGCCGATCTCTATTCCGTAAGAACCGCAATCGTTTCGCCATTAGCTTCACAAGCACTAGATCGCCAACTTTGAATCACTGGTCCTTCGGCCCACGATCCGCCCGCTTCTTCATATGTTTTGCAGCTTTCACTAGATAAGCCCGAGCAATCTCTGTATTTTGGCGCCATTCCTTTGAGAAATTAAAAGCTCGGGACACTTTCCTTTGTATGACTCTATCTTGGTGTGTGGAAGCCGCTCTCTGACTGTCACAATTTCAAAGGGCTTTTATTAGTAGCGAGAACTCTTTTGTGAATTAAAACAAAGTTGTGCCACATCCAACAAAGAAGGCCAATTTTTCTGGTTGGCCTGGATAAAATGCCTTAAGTACTCTTCTAACAACCCATTAAAGCGCTCCGTCTGCCCATCCGTTTGGGGATGATAACTTAACGACAAATTCAGTTTGGATCCCAACATCTTGAATAACTCTCTCCGAAATTTCCGGTGAACCGACCATCCTCATCACTAACGATATCTTGTGGGACACCCCAATACTTTACAACATGTTTAAAGACTAATCGAGCTGTCTCCTCCGCCGAACAATATTTGGGGCGAGGATAAATGTAGCATATTTTGAGAACCGATCCACCACCACAATGGCAGCTCAAAGATCCCCACCCGAGGCAAGTTCACTATGAAGTCGAGTGAAATGCTCTCCCAAGGTCGTCTTGGCACGACAATGGCTCCAACAATCCTGCAGTCTTTTGTCGATCCACTTTGTCTTGCCGGCAAATAAGGCAAGTCTTGGTATAGTCCATAATATCCTGCCGCATGTGCGGCCAATAATATCCTTGTTCCAACAGGCCGAGAGCGATACGCCAACCTTGGTGACCCGCCTGGGAGAGTGTCATGGCATTCGCGTAGTAGTTTCGTCTAAGTTCTCCTGCTCTCGGGACATACATACGCGGACCTTTCGTCATTAGGATCCCATTCTCTACCCAAAAGGTCTTTGATTGGCCACTTTCCACCATCCTCAATATTGCCATCATCTGCGGATCCTTTCCCATATTCTCCATTATGAGTTCCCGAATGTCATTCGTCACCCTACTAGCCGACATAGGAGCAATTAATCTAAGGGTTGCGGATCGGCCCTTCGACTCAACGCATCAGCCTACCTGATTCTTCTTCCCAACTTTTATGCTCAAAACTGAATCAAACTCCGCTAAGCGCTCTTGCCATCTTGCTTGCCTTGCCGATAGTTTTGGTTGTGTCGATATGACTAGCAATTGTGTTTATCTGCTTTAACAACAAACTTTGAGCCCAACAAATAATGCCTCCAAGCCCCGAGACAATGGATCACAGCTAGAAGTTCCTTTTCCCGAGTCGCATATCTCGCCTCGGCACCACTCAACTTCCGACTCTCAAAGGCCACAGGGTGACCACCTGCATGAGTACTCCCCCTATGGCAAAGTCGGATGCATCGGTTTCAACTTCCATTGGTTTATCAATGTCCGTAATACTAGGACCGGGTCGTTCATCACAATGAGTTTTATTTCCTCAAAAGCATCTTGACACTTTTTTTTAGACAGTGCCCACTTCTCATCTTTCTTTAACAAATTGGTAAGTATAGCTGTCCTCCGAGAGTAGCCTTCGACAAACCGTCTATAATAGTTAGCTAATCCCAAGAATGATCCGAGCTCACTAACACTCTTTGAGTCGGCCATTCTGGATTGCCTTCACTTTTTCCTCATCCATTCGAACATGTCCCTGCCCAACGAGGTGTCCTAGGAACTTAATTTGAGTTTGGGCGAAAGCACATTTCTCCCTTTTAACAAATAGCTGATTATCTCCGAGTCTCTGCAACACTAACCGCAAATGGTTTTCATGATCTGTCAAAGAGGAACTATATACCATTATATCATCCAAGTATATCACCACAAACTTGTCCAGAAAATCATGGAACACTCGGTTCATCAGGGTGCAAAAGGTTGCAGGCGCATTGGTTAGCCCAAATGGCATCACAAGAAACTCAAATGCCCCATATCGAGTAACACAAGTTGTCTTTGGTTCATCTCTCTCGGCCACCCTTACCTGATGATACCCCGATCGAAGATCCAGCTTTGTAAAATATTTCGCGCCACTTAGTTGGTCGAACAAGTCCGCAACTAAGGGGATGGGATACTTGTTCCGGACAGTCACTTTGTTCGTGGCTCTATAGTCCACACACAATCTCAGGCTCCCATCATGTTTCTTCTGGAACAACACGGGCGCCCCAAATGGCGCTTTAGACGGTCGAATAAACCCAGCTTTTAACAGTTCATCGAGTTGCTTCCTCAATTCAGCTAATTCCGGAGGGGACATACGGTACGGGCATCTCGCAGGAGGTTTGGCACCGGGGACCAGTTCAATCTCATGATCCACCGTCCTTCGAGGAGGGAGCCCTTCTGGCAACTGATCTGGCATGACATCTTTATAGTCCTCCAACACTCTCAAAATCCCATTTGGTACCCCTTCAAAGGTTGACTCCCCATGTAGGATAGGTAATATGACAAAAGAAGGTTCCCCCTTCTTCACCCCTTTCTTAAATTGTATTGCTGACAACATCTTTCCGCTTCTTGGTAGAATGGTAGCGGGTACCACCCCCGGGCAATCCCCTAGAAACAATAGGCAGCTCGCAGCAGGGACGGGGATGGCCTGGGCTTTTGTCATAAAATCCAGTCCCAACACAACATCAAAATCGTCCATAGGGGAAACAGTGAGATCCACGCTTCCCTCCCAGGACCCAAGCTTGGCCTTCACCCTCTTAACACTTCCACAAATTTCAATTGGCAGCAGTAATTAACTACTTTCATCCGTCCCACATCTCTAGTAATTGTTAAACCGCATCTCTTGACTTCCTCAAAGTGAGATAAAAGTATCTGTTGCTCCCGTGTCAACAAGAGCCCTAATCGCCTTCCCATTTATCACCAAGTCCACGTACATCAAGCCCTTTCCCTGTTCTTTCTTTATGTTGTCCAATTGCGATTGTAATGCACTCGAAAAAACGAATAGACCCAATCCGGCCAGATCGGTCTCACTATTCTCTGTAGGTGGGTTAGGGAGTGTGTCCCCAGGCCGTGAAAGTTCCAAAGCACTCAATGCACCCCTATGTGGCACTCACTCACACGCGATGAGGCCCCTTACACAAGAAGCATGCTAGGGGTAGCCTATTTGGCCCATTCCTCGGCGTAAAGCCACCATTCCCCCTATTCTGACTGGCTCCTTGTTTGGAAGTCCTCTCCCGCTCCCCCCAAGTTATCGGCCTCTCCCCTCTAGCCATCTTACTCCCATTACCTACATGGTTATTGCTCCCACTAGTTGGGGCCTTGCGTTTGTTTGAGCCATCATTGTAATCGTTAAGCCGCTCTCGGCGTATGCCATGGCAAACTGACATCCTGCACTCGTTGTCTTTGAATCTCGGTTCTAGCCCATGGCTTTAGGCCATCAAGGAAAGCAAACATCTTGTCTTTCTCCGACATGTCCTTAATATCCAAAGATCAATGCCGCAAACTCTCTCACATAATCACGAATAGTCCCCGTATGGGTCAAATCCCTCAACTTCTTCCGAGCATTATACTCCACATTCTCCGGAAAGAAGGTAGCTATTAATTCTTGTTTCAACTCGTCCCAACTTTTAATGGAACACACGCCATTTGTGAACTTGGACCTCCACCACAATTTGGCATCCTCTGACAAGTACATAGAAGCCATCGAGACCTTGTCTTCTTCTATAGAGGTGCGAGTAGCCCGAAAGTATTGTTCAATATCAAATAGGAAATTTTCAAGCTCTTTGGCATCCCCTGTTCCCCTCATACCACGAGAGGCTCTGGGACCCTATTCCTCCCCCCCCTTCCATGGTCACTTTGAATTTCCCACAACCACTTCAATCAAATTAATTTGAGCCTTAAGCTCCTCTATCTCAAACTTCGAGTACTCATTGCTTCCTTTGTCTCATCAAATGAGGTGTTTCACCATGTGAGCCAACTCCTGATGAAAACTTCAATTGCTCGAACTCGTTCACTGGTCACCACATGAGCCCTCGGGGCCGCCACCGCGACTTCTAGCTCCTCATACCTATCGGGGTCTATGGTCTTACCCCATTGTGCAGGCACTCTAGCGCCATGTTGCGCCGAAGTACCGCGCCTCACCGGCACCTCGCTTCTCGGGGCGGCTCTTGGCCCCGATTCTTCGCGTAGTCACCATCCTTGGGTTGACTCCCACCACACTAGTTCTTGCACGGAAGAATAATAAGCACCACAATGCCTATAATAACTCAAAGACCACTTGTGCTTCAAGAGGGAGTAAGCACCACTGTGCTTTCCCACTCAAAAAAAAAAAACTCGGCACCACTGTGCACAAGAAGCAAGAGAGCACCACTGTGCATTAAGAGGGAATAAGCACCACTGTGCTTTCCCAATAAAAACTAGGCACCGCTGTGCACTAGCAACAAGAAAGCACCGCTGTGCCACAATTAAAAAGCACCTTTGTGCTATTGATTACGCACCTCTGTGCTTTTCACCGCGATGAACAGGCAACACCACCCGAAATTGAGTGCTACAACCTTGCTCTGATACCACGTGTCACGGCCTTAGCCTTTAGTTCACTCGGTCGCTAAGCCGTGCGGCACTTGAAAAGGACTTTTCCCGATCAAGTCAGCCTTTTCCCTCGATTGATCTGCTCAAAATAAGCAAGCAACACATTAGTCTCGCGCCACAAAACCATTCTTCAAGCCATTGGCGAAACCGTAGGGCATAAGCGGATGCACACATCGACCCCAACTTCCCGTAGGGAAAAAAAGAACGGTTTTATTTTATTATAAAAAGAAACATCGTTACATTAGAAAACTCACCCACACCATCGACTTGGGCGGTAGGGGCCGCCTCGATGGTGTGTAGGATACATACCTTTACCCGGTGGATCAGCCCAAACTCTGCCGATTGTCCACCCCCTACACATATATGAAAAAAAACATAATAGAAATGACCCGAGTAAACATTCTATTGTTTGAAACGAGGACACTTTTTCCTAACTAAAGAAATAATTGAAAACAAAGACTCTTCTTCCTAAAACATTGATGTGCTTGAAAATGAGGCATGGTAGAAGTGACTCGGTTGTGGCCCCGGAACTCGGTTGTAACACCATGTGAGGGCATGGCCACAACACAGAGCACGGGAGACTTTGCTTTGGCTCATAGTCATGGAATTTGGGTTTAGGTGGTTCTCGAGCCTGAGAATTGAATACTTGGGGGAATTTGTCATCATAACCGAAAAGAAAATTTTATTTTGAAATTCACGAGTGGTTAATAATATTTATGTTGACTCATTTTGTAGATATTTAAAATTTGATATTTATCTTGAGAATGTAAATATTTTTTTACTTAATAAAAAAATATTTTTCATGAATCATTTGAATTTATTTGATGCATATTCATTAATTTTTTATGATCCCATCTCCTAACACTATATTTACATGATTTTGTGATTGCAATGATTAGAGTTTAAATTATGGACATAATATTGTTGGAAGAAACAACCACATAACTTGAAGAACAAAAACCATTTGTCATTTTTTGTGCGTTTTTTATGCTCAACACACACCTTATAGAAAAAATTGATTGAACTCAAGTGTCCTATGATGAATATCAGGGATGGACCGAGGGGAGCTGGAGGGGGCGGTCCCCCTTTAAAAGTTTAAAATTCCTACATGATTTAGAATTTTTTTAGAATTTTTCTATGTAATTTCTATTGAAAAATCTATTTCCCCCTTCTTAATTTTTATAAGTTCCCCTAACCTAAAGTCCTACGTATAAATATCATCTTTTTCGCCACTAAGACCACTTATTAGATTTGATTTCTACTCTAACTTGAAACGCTCTGTTATCAATAGCATCTCGCAATCATATAACCTACAGAATTAGTGGTGATATATATTCTTTATTATTACAACCAATCGTCGGTAATAGTTTGAGAAAAAACTTTGAAAAGAATCCACTCTGACAAATATTCTATTATTGTCTTACTTTTTCCATGTACATGAGAGCCGTACTTCGAGGCACCTTCATCTTATTTTCAAGAGTAAAATATTAATGTAAAATAAAAGTTTTACAGTAAGGTTAATGGACACTTTTATCCTCTTGTACGAAGAAGAAGAAAAGCATGATTCAGCTAACAACCAACGTCCGAGGAGTTTAGCGACCAAGTTATGAAAAACTAATGTGGACTAAAAAGTAAATTTTAAAAAATGTTGTCTATTGTTCGTATTCATCACAATGATTACGTAATATTTCAATTTCAATTAAAATAATCATGATACGACTAGATGTCAATGTTTCGTTTATCGGGAAAAATGAGATTAAATGAATAATGGCCGCCGGATGTGCTGCAATGTTGGAGGAGATTAAAAGTCTAGACCTCTTTGTTGCTAATTTTGATTAGGATGGTCCACGCCCTGGGGAATTTTCAAGGGATGGTATCGGTTTTAACCGAGTACACAAGCTTCATTTCATTAAATTTCGGTTAGTTTAAATTTTGTTATCGAGAAGTACTTCAACAAAAAAAAACTTTTTGACAATAATATTAAATATTTATATTTTAAAATAAATTAATTAAAAATACTTCTTAAACGAAATTGAAAAATACTCTTTGACAAGGCATAATTAAAAAATTTCTCTAACGTTTGATTGAATTATCATGCTGGCTTTTATTTTTTTCGAAGCAATTTAGCCCTCAACGTTTTATTTTGGGTCAAAATAACCCATCTGCGGATGAAAACTGTTAGTCAACTAACGGTAAATGGCTTAAAATGATATGAAAAATCTAAATAACAGTGCTCGTCGCTATAGTAGTATCATATAGGCAAATATACTAACTTTACAAAATGACACATCAATCAAAAAGTAATTTTATAAAATTGTATAAAATATAAAATATTTTTTTCTTCTGACATATGATTCTGCTAAATTATTTCAAGTTGTTTATCGTTAGTTGACTAACATTTTTCATTCACATATGGGCCATTTTGACCCAAAATAAAACGTTGAGCGTTAAATTGATTCAAAAAAGAATATAGGTCAAAGTGACAATTCAGTCAAACGTTATAACTATTTTTTTAGCATTATGACTTTTGACAATAATATTAAGCACTCACATTTTAAAAAGCACTTTTGTCTCTCAGCATTATTTTTAAAAAAGTGCGGTAGAAAAATACTTTTAAAAAGTGTTTTTGAATTTTTGGGTTTAAAATTTAAATGTTTAGTATTATTGTTAATTTTTATTTGAGAATATAAGTGATCATTTTAGATATGATGTTGTAACTTAAAAAATATATGTTTAAATAATATCCAATTGATTTAATATTAATATATATAGAATATATCAACATAAATTATCACAAAAATATTAAAAAAACATTTTTATTAATTACTAAATATTTTTTAACAATTGTACGTATTCTATGAAAGTATAAAAAATTAAAAATATTTTATTTAAAAATTTGACATAAAAATATATATAATTTTAAAATTAAAAAATAATTTATTAATCATATAATAATATCTTCATAAAAAATATATATTTATAAATTATAAATACACAATAATAAATAAATGTTAAAATTATATTTTAACTCCAAAAAAAATACTTTTTTAACTGTAAAAGTTAAAATTTTTAATTTTTACGTTTAAGTTAAAAATCACTTTTTTAAACTTAATTTAAAAAAAATTATCTATTTAACATTATTTAGGACTCTACAAATATTTTTGGCGCCAAAGATACTTTCCATAAAAAACAATGCTAAACGGGATTAGTTGTAGCAATTTCCATGCCGCAATAAAATTAGAAAAATAGCAATTCTAAAAGGGCGGCGAAGCCAGTTTTGAAAGTAAAGCGTTGGTTCAGTGCTGCACGTTTTCAAATGAAAGTATTGGAAATCAGTGGAATGTACCAATAAACCCACAACCTCTAAACAAAATTACAGAAAACCTTTGGCTTACCAACGACTACCATACTTTTGGAAGGTGAGAGGTATAAATGTAAATGCGAAGAAAAATAGGTGTCGGCTTTAGGAAAGCCAACTTTTGCTTTGCCGTGGGCTACTAAAGGAAACGCGCTCATTTCTAGATGCTTCCTACCAAATCAACATGTGGCAATCGACTAAAATCTGCCAAAAATATCACAAATAAATTAAGTTAAAATATTTGTTTAGTTAAAATTTGGTAACTCATTTATATAGATCAAGTTAAATATAAATTACAAAAGCACCAGTAAATATTTTTAATAATAATACGAATGATATATATAATAAAATATAATTTATTTTGTTTATTTATTTACTTTTTTTGTTTTTCTTTCTAATTTTTAGGATTTTATCTCCTAGCAGTAAATAAATTAAGTAAAAATATTTGTTTAGTTAAAATTTAGTTAAAATGTATTTATTTATGTGATATTATATTCTATTATTATATTAGTGTTTATCGTGTTTGTCATTTACTGTTGACAGTGACGTTTGTATCATATTTTTTATTTTTTTAATTGTTTAGTCGATTTTTCTAAACATCTCCTTTTATTGTCTTATTTTAATTATTTAGTTGCTAGTTTTTGTTTTTATGATTTTAAGGAAAATTGTATTGATGAAAAATCTTTATCATCAGAAATGAAAATCGATTATCTGGAACCCTTTGATAACAAAAAATCAAATTTTTAAATATTTACTAAAAATGCAAATTTTAAAATTTAAAAATAATTGAAACTAACTTTTAATTTAATTATAAATTAGACTCATAATAAGAATGTCAAAATGAGTTCATGGGGATTAATTTAATATATAGTAATGAATTGGTGGAGAATGTTTTAAAATAAATATTTTATAACAATATTTGTTAGTAGTGATGATAAGATTAAAATTTATTTTTTAAAGAGATTATTAGACCTGAAACTTTAAAATACTATTATTAAAAATGAGAATATATTTTTATTAGGGACATGCTCTATAAAATAAAATTTTTTATATTTGAGAATGGATATTTTACATTGGTCAAATTACAATGATAGCTTTACATTTGTTTTCAACTACTGGGAATCTTTAACGAAGTCTACTTTGTTGAACTTATTTTTAATATTTTGTTCTTAGTTTTCCTATTTATAGAGAGAGAGAGGGCCATTAATAATTTAAAATTTTATTAGTATATTCCTCACTCACAATTAGAAATAATATTTTTTATTAATTTTTTACGATTTTTTTTTGAAAATTTGTCTGACAATTATTTTTAAATTTATTATGCAAAAATATAAATTTATATTTTAAAAACTTTGTGTCATAAAAATATATTTTATAAAAATTAATTATTTAAAATATTTAATATAATTATAGTTGGTTTACAAAATTTGACTTTCAAAAAATGGTTATTTGGATATTATTTGTGTTCTTTAATGTATTAATGAAAAAGTAATTTCATAAATAATTTTAAAATAATAAGAAAAACATATTTTTAAATTACATTTATAATCTAAAAAGTAAATGATAAATATTTTTTTAGACAAATTATAATTTTAATCATAATCCTATTTAACTATTAATTTAAATTGAAATTACAGATTTTTCTTTATTAAAACATATAGTTTATTGTTATATTTTCTCTTCATTTTATTCAATATAACTAATCATTTAAAAATGATATTTATCAAATTTGAATTGCAATTTTGAAAATGATAAATACTTTTTAAAACTACTCATTCTTTTGTCAATGTGTATTGACAAAAAATGCTTTATCATCAGAAATGTTCGCTCGTTTATTGATGGAACCCTTGCCTAACCAACAATCAAATATGACAAAAAGGCAAAACGAACAAAATCTTGAAAATAATTGAAACTAACACTTGTGCATTTGATTTGGAGTAAATTTAGACTCATAATTGTTGTCAAAATGAATTCATGGAAATAATTAATATATTCTTTTGTAATGTTTGGTGGAGATATTTTAAAATGGATATTTCATAATTCAACAAGTTTATGTCTTGTAACTATCACAAAGTACTCTTTCATCTATTTGGAGCTAAGAAGATTTTTAATGAGGCTTCCATAAATATTTGTATGAATTTTTTTAATAAATCATACTTAATAATAAAAAAAAACTACACATGTTATAATTTTATAAATAAAAGTGTAATGATAGTGATACATTTGTTTTCATAATAAATCTTTAGGAATTCTTTTCGAACATAGGAATACTACAAATTTTGGCATTATATATAAATTTTTAATTTATTTGCTTAAACGAATAACCTATAGATTTAACAAAAAATAATTAAATGATTTTATATCCATATAAATTGGTTTGTTTTTCATATATTTAAAAAGTGAAAGAAAATTTGTTAAAAATACTCTCCAAGTAATAAAAAGAAATCATATATACATAGTTTCCATTAAAAATTCTAAAAATCAAAATTTTAAATATAATCAATTATAAAATATTAAATTTCTTATATTTCAAATAAAATGCAATTAATTTTATTTGAGTTAATAATACCATGTGTTCTCAAACTATGACACTAATTTTAAATTAACATCTAAATTTTAAAACATTTTAATTAAGTATTCAAACTATCAATATTATTTCAATCAAATTTTTTTCATCTAAAGTTGTTTAGGATATTAAATGATTCATATCTGAAATGGATCATATTTAAAAAAACTAATTAAATTTTATATCCATATAAAATATATTAACTATATTAAAAAGTTTAAGATCTAACGTTGTTAAAAATAGACAAAATTAATTAAAAAATAATAATACTATTTTCATTAAAAACGTCAAATTAAAATTTTAAATATAATCAATTGTAAAATATTAAATTTCTTAAACTATGATAAATTTTAAATTCAATTAATTTTATCTAAAAATAATCTAATTTCATCTCAAACTATGACCTTCATTTTAAATTGATATCTAAAATTTAAACCATTTTAATTAAGTATCCAAACTATCATTATTATTTCAATCAATTTTTTTCGACTAAAGTTGTTTAGGATATTAAATGTTGATCCCCAAATTATCAATATATGGAATCATATTTTATGTTAATAAAACCATTACAAAAATTGTTAATTGTCATGAAACACATTAGATCTGATTATGTAATAAAATGATGTAATATAATTAAAATTTAAGAATACTATTTTTAAATTCAAAAATGTTTGAGGGAAAAATTTAGAATGAGAGTCATCCTTTAAGGATGAAACTAGAATGCTTTAAAAGTTTGGGGATTTATTTAGAAATGGTTAAAAATCATATTTGAGGATAAAATTATTATATTTTTTCACCTTTAAACTATTCAAAAAAATATTATTTCTTTTAACACGTCAAATTAAGTTGCCAAATAATAGATATTAACATGCTTAAAATTCAATTTATGTGTTTTAAATATGCTTACATCGTATATGAACTAACATTGAATGCTCGAGATAGCATCTGTACTAATAAAAGGAACCGATTGATGCGTTACAGATACTTGAAGGATTCAATTAAAAGTTTTTAAAGTTTTAAGGATTAATTTAGAATATAAGTTAAGTTATAGTTTAGGAACGTGTAAGGGAATTAACCGTTTGTTTTATATGCCGGAAAAGTGCGGAAGCATCTGAATTACAAACGCCATTAGTCGCGTGAAAATCTGACAATTTTCACTGCTGATGACTCGGTCCTTATCACATCGAAGCAAGGCGCGGAGCAGGTCTAATTTTGTAAATTCAACAAAAGCCATGGGCTATAAAAATACCTAGTTGTTTCCTTAAATTCTCCAGCCGTTTCTTTAAATATATATATAAACAAATAGAGAAAAGCTTGCCTAGTTATGATCACTATTCCCATACAATATAACAACATATCCCTTCAAATTCCCGCAACTTTTCAACCAATCAAAATACATTAAGTTTCAGATCATATTTTTAGACGCAAATTCTACAAAACCCAGAATTTTCTCTTCGATTTTGGTGTTGGAAAAAGTGGGTCTTCTGCCACTTTGTATTTCTTGTTCTTCAAGGTTATTTTTTTAATAATTTTTCCTGGGAGATTCTGGTTGTGATTATGAATAATAACTGGAGAAGACAAAAAGGTGAAATTCATCATCAAGGAACGCAGGGGACAAGATCATACAGCCGAAAGCCATCACTTGGTATTTTTTTTTCTTTTTTGTTTCTTTGTTTTCTCTTTAAACTTGTTTTAAGAAGATGTTAATCTTTTTTTTATAATTCTTTAATTGTTAAGTATTTCTTTAAAAGAAAACCGTCTGACTTCTTGTGGCCGCCTCTTGTTGAGTTTTATATTCTGGAATTTGTATTTCATGAGCTTTTGATTCGGTAAAAAAAACTTTATCTTTAATCTCTCATGTAAATTAATTATGTTCTGTTCTTTTAAGTTAAGAGCAGAGCTGTTAAATCTTTTAAGATATTTCTGCTTGTTTTTTCATGCCTTATAATGGTTTGTGTAGTACAATAATAATATTTTCCCTGGGCGTTCTTAATTTTTTAAAAAATTATTTTGAGATGGGGGTTTTGTGAGTTTGTAATTTAATCAAATTCAGATGGCTTTGTTTTGTAATTTTCTCAATTTTCTGCTATTTTTATTCAATCAAGCATCTGTTCAGAAGGAATGTTTATGGAGGGCTTGGGGTGAAAGTAAAATTAAAGCACAATTGTAGGAATAGTGTGTATTGTCTTTTACTGATATTTAAAGTTAAGCTTGTAAATATATATATATCCCATTGCTCGGGTCAGAGATCAGTGGATCTCTTATTAAATTGGGATAATGTTCCTTTTGCTTGAGTATTTAGGAACTTGCTTATGTTCTAACCTTTTGTTGCATTTGGCAACAGTTGAGTGCCAAATGCATGAACTGATATGGAAACCCACTCTGGCATTGGTTTTGTTATTTTGAGATCAGGACATGAGATTTTTTCCATATGAGCTATACATTTCCTGAAAGAGAAAAGTGGAATTATTCCAGCAGTAGCTCCCAATATGCTTGGATCTATCTTATGACTAATGTGCACATGGCATTGAGTCCAAATTTGCCAGCCTTTGCTTGTTTATTCGTTTCCAGTTGTCGTTTTCTAGGTTTTTCCATAAATAGCTTATTGATTTTCAAGATTATTTTTTGCTGTCTAGTTTCATGTATGCGTCTTTTTCTGGAAATTATTGCATTGTGTTTGTGTTTCGTTACTTCGGTAGTGGTTGATTAACCTGACATTCCTTAATCATGTATCCCAGCTACATGGCAGCCTACTGTTCCTTCATGGGAGAAGAAGTTTTGCACTCTGGTAGGCTCTGTTCCGTGGTGGAAACTTCTTGAAACCAAGAGGTTTATGTATTTTTATGACAACGTAGTCCAGTGGAATGACTCGGCTGGTGAGGAGGCATTCCATAATGCTAAGAACCGATTTTGGGCCAAGATTAATGGCCTTCCTTGTGACATAAGTCTCCCTGATCCAGATAGTTACATTGATAAAATAGACTGGGACTCGGAAATTGATCCCGAGCTGCTTCTGGACTTGGAGAGAGAGCCCAAGGTCCCTGACGAGAAGGATAAAAGTGAGAATGTTGTGATTCTTGGTAATTCTCTTCTTTTGAATCAACCATTTGTTTGTGGTGGTGGTTGGGGGATGCTGAAGAGGGCGCAGTGAAGGAGAATAACACGTCTTCGAATTGGAAAAACAAAGACTACGAAAATTCTTGGGAGCCCAATAACAGTAACATGAAAGATACTGGATATGGGAATTGTTGGAATAACTCCTGGGAATGGAACCAAAGGGAGAACAACTACAATGGTTGGGACAATAACGAATCCAGCTATGTGGATTATAGAAGAACTGGAGATTGGGGAACTTGGGATGCTGCTAGAAGAAAGAGAGAAGGTGCAGATCTTGTCAAGGTATAAAACCACGAGATTTCATAATGATAATCGGCAGAATAATCGGGGATGGAGGAATCCAAGGGGGAGGCAGAGGACAGATTTTGCATATGAACAACCAACTGTTGATCCTACACAGTGGAACTCGGTGAATTATTGTGGTTGGGCCAATTAAACCATGATGAATTCTGCACTGCAGGAGAGCTTATGGAAAATAGAGAGGCAAGTTTTGTAAGTATAAAGGTATAAGCATATATCGATTATGCAGTAGATGTAGGTATTGATATTATTTGATTTGTTATGTTTTGGAGTGGATGGTACAAAAATAGGACCACAACAGCTTGGCAGAGCCCCTATCATGTTCGGTTTATGTCGCAGTTTTTAGTTTGCCTCTTTAGAAGGTCTGTATGAGGTTTTGAATTCTAGTCTTTTGAGAGTGATTGTTGCCTGGTATGCTTGTTTATGCAAACTTGTGCATAAAAGTATTCAAAACTGAATGAGCTTCTTCCCTGTAGAAGGGGTTGTGTATGATGAAAAAAGGTGGTTTATTCCACCTGAATCGTGGTTTAGACATTTTTAATGCTTTTATTGTCAATGCAATGCTTTCCCCCATTCACTTTTAGGACCTTTTTTTTTTTTTTCATCATTCAGTCAATTTTTTTTTATCTTTTATGTTTTTTTTTCTAACTAAACCCAACAATCAAGTCAATATTGAAAAAAATTGGTCTAAATTGGCAAATGGACTTCATAATTCTATAGAGATAGACATCATCAACCGGATCTTTGGTTTATATTTTCAAAAACATATGTATGAAGAATGTTTGGATTCTCGGGTGTACAAGCAAGCGATGCGAGTTTAGATTGTAAAATTTGATTGTCTAGTGTTGATGTGAGCTGCGATAAAGGGTTCAATATTTCCAGCCAGAACAGAATTTAGGTCAGGCAATTCAAGGCTGGCTTTTACATCTCGCACTAACTTGGCGGGGTGAAACATGTACCTTCGAATCTCCTTTTGCCGGACGTCCATGATGGCGTCCGCCTTGATGCTACTTACGCAGGGGACTCCTTGCTCATTTGCTACGACAAGAAGTTTGGCCTTTAACCGATTGAGGTCTTTGATTTGATTAGCAAAGTAGCTCCTCTCACCTGCACATGAAAGATTCTGAGGAACGATGTGGAAGCAAAAGAGACGAGTAAATAAATCCGGAAGCATCCATATCACAATCATAACAATTGTACCGAACCGAAATCGAGCAAAACATCTTCTGCTTTTGTCAATGATCATGTATTTTTTCATTTCATTGTCAAAAGCAACTATCAATAACATTATTTTAGAGCTCTACACAGATTTTCGAGGAAAGTAACGGGATTTATTAGTTCTGTTTTGCTGGAATTAAGGCGAGGGAAATAAGACAGGAGATGAACCGAAGCAAAGCATGGATAATGACTTCTGGATTTTGAGAGGAAATTAAGCACCTGAAGATTGAAAAGTTAAAGCAGTAGGGATATGTTGAACGCAGACTGTATATCCGATTCGGCTTCGTTTATCTCCAAAGGACAAAGCGGACGAAAGAATCAAATCTTCATCACTGATTTGGAGGTCAGGAGTTGTTCCGAGGAACAGAGGAACAACATCGACGCCTACTGAGCTAACCTGCAAGATTTCTCAAGAAGAGAGAAGGTTTGGTAAGACAGAATGTGCTCCAAGGAGGTCACATGTCAGGAAGGAACAAATAAAACTTACCTCATCGTGAACGGAACCGTTTTGTGAACTTATCATGCAATGGACGCCTCTCTCTCCCAAAAGAAAACCGTAAGCATACTCAAATTCAAACTCAATAGTTGCAGACTTGATACCACCGTTCTTAGAAAGGTTCTTCTCAACCACTCTACCCCTATACCCTTGCTTTTTCGCCCACTTGATATACATGCTAAGAAGCTGTTCAGCCCACACCTGAATTCGAATATTATCTTTTAAGACAGAAACAGGATGTAATCACGGAACACCATCCAGGAAGTCTTGCAGTCCAAGAATCAATTTGACCATTAAAAGCATTTACACATAACCAGAAGCAAAATCTCAAAGCCATACGACATTTCCATTAAAAAGGTGAAGCATTCAAAGTTAAAGAGAAGGAAAGGAAGAGTGGGAGTCGAACCTCGGATTTTTTGCCTTTGGAACCAGCTGTAATAATGACACATGCCCCCTCCATCTCATATGGACCCCTAAGGAGCTTGGATACCTCATATTTATCTATCAAATCATTAATAGCCAAAGATGCATCATATGCTTGCTCAAAGAGGCTGTAATTGACGGCATCTATCTCGGCCAATTGTGCAATCAGCTTTGCTTCTTCAGCCTGCAGGAACAAGTAAAGACTGCTCTATAACTTTCTGAAAACCTTCAGTTCATTAGAAGATGTGAAATCAGACAAACCCTTGTCTGATGCTCTCTATAAATTGAAATGTGAAGTTTCCTTAGTAGAACTCCTGGCCTCTGGTGTACATCACCTTGTATTTTAGATCTTTGAGAGCATCAACCATTTTGACACTATCCTCCAACTTGACAAGAATTTCATTGGATTTAGCCGGGTCATTCCACAGATCGTAATCGCGCACCATCTCTTCTTGCTTTATTCTCCTAGCTTCTTCAAGCTCCAGGGCAGTCGGTGCCAACATCTCAGCTCGGAGAATGACATCTTCAATCTTCTTTTTCAATGAAAATAGACCTAATGTAAGTAGTGATGGAAAGATGTTAACTCAGAACATGGAAAACAAAGATTGCAAAGAATTTATCAAAACCACAAACCCTTCCGATGACTAGCAGAAATTTCATTCTAATTGAAAAAGGCCATAATCGATCAGCAGTCCTAATATTAGATACTTTAAAATCAAAGAAAGCAACATACTATCATTCTGGTAATGTGCAAAATACAGTAAGGCATCGATTTGGTCACTAAAAATCGATGGTACAGTGCAGAATACTAATTAAACAATTAAATGTTGAAGCTACATAAATCATTTAGTGATTAACTCCGATACCCAATTCCAGTCATTACACTAAGAAGATAAATTCAGCAACAAAAATGAAAGAAAAATAGAACAGACCGAGTTGTTTGTAGGCCTTGTTCTTGTCATCAATAGAATGAGAAGCCCGGACGGTGAAATGTGAAAACTGAATAGTTTTCGACCTTTTATTTGTTGAGGAAGGAGATTTCCATGGAGTCGACGCCGGGCTTCTTCGAAACGCAGCTTCTGCCGCCATTTTGATAAGCAGACAAAGATTCGGCAAAGTGAAGAAGAGATGCGGTCTTGGCAAAGATAAGCATAGATTAGGCTAAAGAGATGCTGTCTTTGTTGGTTGGAAGCCCAAGACCGCGCGTTGCCTTGTCATTTTTGAGTTGCATAACATGCCACGTCAGCCCCTTATATTTTCATTAAGTTTGAAAAAATAAGATTAAAATTTTGAATATTATTGTTCAAAAAAAGAGTTTTGAATATTATTTGTGTTGTGTGCAGAAATGCAAGGGATGATAGGGCGTATCTTTGAAAATTTCAAAATCTTATATATTTTTGTAAGATTATAAATAAATCGAACGAATACGAATGATGATATATTTATATTTGCCTTTTTTAATTTTAAACGAATAAATAAATGAATACGAATAACTAAAGAATATAATTTTTTATTTGTGTTTATTTTTTTTATAATTTATAATTTAAGTTAGATGTTATTAAAATGATAAACAAACATATAATAGGGTTAATATTAATTTTTTTAGAGCCTAGACATAAAAAAAGACTAGGGTTTTTTTGTAAGAAATTTGAAGCATCGTACATTGAGTATCGTTTATTTTTTCTTTTTATTTTATATTTTTAATATATGTTTTTATTTTTTTAAATATAATAATTTTTTTATAAAGAATAATATATATGCACATATGTGAATAAATTTAAACGAACATAAACAAACGGATTACCGAACGTTCACAAACGTAAATGAACAAGCGAGCTCTTTATTCTTGTTCATTCATTTAATTAAACAAATAAAAATCTTGTTCATGTTCATTTAATAAATAAATAAACATAAATGAATTTCTCGTTGAATGGTTCACAAACGGTTCGCTGAACGTTCGATTCATTTATAATCCTATATTTTAAAATTTTAAATTTTTATACAATTTATCAAGTATAAAAATTTATACTCCTAACGTAAAATCTTGTTTTATTTCTGATTGTATAACAAGTATTATAATTTAATTTCTAAATAAATAAATATAGAGTTATAATTTGATCATTATGACAAAACGGTGCATATAAAGGAATGAAACTAACAAAAAAGAAACATAATACAAAAGCATAAATCTGTTAAAATCTATATAAAAGAACTTTAATATATAAACAATATTTATAATAATTTTTTTATAAACAAATTAGCCGATGGAATGACAAAGCTCGCACATGATGATGATTCAGAGTGTCAGATATTTAGTTATCCGTTAGATGAAATTTTAACTATTTTACATGATGATTGTTCTAGTTAAAATTTAGCTGGATATTTTTTCTCTTTAATTACCAAAAATATTTTTAATTAATATATTTAGAAATATTTTTTAAAAATCTAAAGGTGATTACAAAATAAATTATATTATAATTTTTCAATTACAAGATAATAACTGTTCATATATTTGGAGAATTAACTTATCTAATTAAAGGTCAATTTTACAGTATGGTAACCGGTTTTTGGTATGATCCATGGTTCGATGACATTGGCCCTTTGATTAATTATGTTCCACCACAGCTTGCGCCTTCTACCGGACATGCGACTGTCGCGGATATAGCTACTAGCGAGGGTGAATGAAAGTGGTACTTGTTTGAGCATATGCTTTCCCAAGACATCTTGCTCCGAATTGCCGCGATGAAGGGGACAAGGCAGGCGATGTCAACTGATTTGTTTGGGTGGAGAGGTACCGAGGATCGAACATTCAACCTAAAATCTGCGTATTTGTTGCGTTACGGCCCAATTGATAGTTCTCCAAACCCCCTATGGTCGCTAATTCATAAGTTCTAATGGTTGCCCATGGTTAGAATTTTTCTTTGGCTTGTGGGCCATCGTAAATTGATGACTAATATGGAGCGAAGTAGGTAGCAATTCACTTTAGATTGTAGCTGTCCGGTTTGCCGTGATCCGATAGAGGATATTGAACATGTATTGCGGCAGTGTCCACCGGCAGTGCAGGCTTGGTCTGAGATGGTGTTGGCGTCGAAGTTGGTAGCTTTTATGGACATGGAATTTCACGCGTGGTTGAGTGCTAATTTATCAGGTTCGATTCTCTTTACGCGATGTAATGATAATTGAGACCTTATGTTCGCTTATGTGCTGTGGAATTTGTGGCTTAGGCGAAATGTGCATGTGTTCAATAATCCAACCGATGTGCATGGTTCTGTTATTGGCCGTAGCCTCCAGATTATCCAGCTCTCGCTATCTGCATTGGCCAAGAGTCGCACCAGTGCTCCCAGTATCGTGGGTAGCCCTATGGACCGGTGGAAAGCTCCTTTGCCGTAATGGTTAAAGATCAACTCGGATGGGTCGAGAAGGGAAGTTGATGGCCGTGCTTTGTGTGGTGGCATGGCTCGGAATAACTTAGGGGAGTGGTGTTTTGGATTTGCGAAGTTCATTGGCATTTGTTCTGCGCTAGATGTTGAGGCTTGAGGGGCTATTATGCTCTTCTTTTTGCTTGGGAGGCCAGATTTTGTCAAGTTGTGCTTGAGATCGATAGTTTAGAGGCAATTTGTGTTCTAAACGATGATTTCGGAGGGGCTCGTCATCTTAAGGGGCATCTGGATGATCTCATATATCGTGACTGAATTGTACGCGTGCAACATGTTAGGCGTGATGGAAACAAGGTGACTGACGCGTTGGCTAAGAGTACAATACTTTATAATTTGGAGGTAGTTTATCATGATGTGCCTCTTAATTGGATTCTTTCACTATTACATGAGGATATAGTTATATAGTTCGGTGTTTGTGGTTGTCGGGCTCATCTCGTTGAACTTTGTTAAACTATTAATATGAGTACTCTTTTCTTTTATTTAAGATTATAAAAATTTTTAATGAGGCTCATATTAATAGCTCTCTTGTGTATGATTTTTTATGAATGAGATCATACATTTTCAAAAAAAATCAATTTTACACGACAAAGCAAACAATTTTTTTTTCCAAACAAGAATCTGTAACTCAGTTCAAGCTATTTTTCATGTATTTTTTATTAATTGTTTTATCATCTAATGATTATATATAAAGTTTTCTTCCGGCATCTTCAATATTATGTACTTTCAATCATTTAAATAAAGGGAAAATAAATTGAATGTTTAATTAGATATAAATATAATTTAATGAAAATTCTACCATTTTATTAATATATTAGTAAAATTACAATTATTAGTATATAGAATCTTAAAAGATGTGGAAATTTTTAAACCAATGATTTTTCTTAATTTTTTGTTTGATTTGATTGTATAAATATTTTTTTCTTTAAACTATTTTAAACTTTGAAATCAAATGTGTTTTATGACAATATTATTATTTTGATAATGAGAACTATATTTTATTAAAAATTAATAGAATATATCTCAAATACAATGCACCCAAAAGGGAAATTTGAGGATTAAGTCTACCAAAAAAAATTCAAATAAAAATAAATATGAAGTCCAACAGTACAAAGAAAAGTAACTCTTCCCTTGAAATCAGCGTACATCATCAAGAATTTAGAAACCTTCATGAACCTCATTGTCTCTATCCAAATGAGCCGCTTTACAAAATAAAAAAATGAGTGGTGAGCGAACCAAACGATCAGACAGATTACTCCGATACACAATTATGATTATATCGACAAACAACCATAAAAAATAATCAAACTTTCTTTGACCACCAATAAATCCAAATCAGAAAAAAGTGCCTTAAGGATCTCTGAGCGAGTACCAAACGACAGCTACAGGATGTGAAAATCGTGCCAAGCAACAAAAGTAACGTATCATTAAAACAAAAAAAATGTGCTACAAAGGCAGAGAAAATGCGTGCCACAAGAACAACAATTCTTATTAAAAAGTATTCCTATAAAACTCAAAAAATAAAAATAAAAACTAAATAATAAAAAAGTAAATAAACACTGATCAACTACTAGTACAAAAATTAGTGACATAGCCGGCTAACAAAAATGAAATGAAATAAACCTTGCGGCGCTGGGAGCAATGAAGAGAAAAGTAGGGTTTGAAAAGTTATGACATTGTTATTTGAATGAGTTTATACTTTATTTACAGTTTTTTTATATTATAATGTTTTTCTTCTTTTTATACAAATTATTATCAATCTATTGTCTAAACATTATATTAACCTTATATTAGTGTTCTCTTCCATTGCCTACCACAAAAATAATCCATGTGGCCAAGGATGGAACGATTGGCTGGGGCTGTCGACTCCTAAAAATTTAAAAATTTTATATGAAAAAAGTATATTTATTTTTTATTAAAAATCTATTATTATCTTATAAAATTTTATAAATTTACCTCTAAAATTTTATAAATACATTTTTTAATATAAAATCTTACTTCCGTCCTTGGAGCGGCAGTTCATCCATTCATCCAACAAGCCAAGAATTACGGATGGATTTACGTACCAACTAAACTCTTTTTTCTTTTCTATGTGATGTGACTTTGCCATAACAAAAAATAGAATAAACTATTCCACAATTTAAAATTTCTAGTTTAGCCAAAAACCAGTAAAGAATCCCAACATTAGGCTGAATCCAAACAAACTTCCATAAAATTCATTAAAAATAAAGTTAACCATGAAGAATGACAATTTTTTTGATAAATTGAAAAAAATACTATTATGTGCCTCATTATTTTTTTTTTAAATTTAATCAGAAAAAAAATACACATGATAACAAATTAACAATATCATCGCCTAGCAAGATAAACTTTACCAAAACAAACAAAAAGAATCTAAAGGAACGAAAACCAACAAACTTCCAGGGAGCTAACAAACAAACCAACTGCACTAACGGCAGAGACCTCAAACCCAACACACAACTACACCTAACTTACATCCTGCTGTAAACAATGCCCAATCCCTACTGGAGGATTAAAAAACCGATGATAAATCCAATCCACGTTGGTTGCATTCTTGGCCAATCACATGACCCTCCCTCAGGACATGCTCAACTCGTATAGTCCAATTCCAAGACAACAACTCCATAATATGGGAAGCTAGAGAAAGATAACACATACCTAAATCACTTTTAATTATGGGTAAGCTACCTATTTAACATAGTTAAGAAGACCATTGTTATTATTAATAATTTATTATATAAAATTTTTATATATTTTTTGAGAAATACAATATTATAATCTCTTAAAATATCTAAATCACTTTGAATTATGGGTAAACTACTTATTTAGTACCTAACCTATTATCATGTTTCTGTTTTGGTACTCTACCTATTATTTTTAGCAAAACGGTACCAAATGTTACGTTTTTGTTATGTTTTGGTACCTCAACCATTAAAAAATAACAGAGATGATGACATGATTTAATTTTAATTGGGATAATAACAATTTTATCCCCAAAACTTATACATTTCTATCTACTTGGTCTTAATTCTATCATTATAATCATCATCTTAAATATTTGGATTTAAACTACAAATATCTCTTTTTTTACTTTCTTCTTCCCCGAAAACCCTAACGCCTCTTTTTCCCCAGAGCAATTTCGTCCTTTTATAAGCTTGATGTGCAAAAACAACTGAGCATTGCCACGGAAATTTCCTGCAAATGTGAGAAAAACAATCATACTAACGAGCTATTATTAGGGTTGTGAAGTAGTGCAAATAAATGAGAAAAATTTGATACTTGTAGCAGCTTCCATGGCTTTTGGTGTAACTTTGAAATTTTTTGAGCTATCGCAATGGATTGGTACAATTTTCACATGGGTTCTCCACCTTATACCTCTATCGAATTTGAATGAAATCTCGAGTTAGGGTTGACGGTAGCTCAAGGAAAAAAGAGGGGCCAGGGTTTAGGGGAAGAAGAATAAAAGGGGAAAAATTTATAGTTTTAACCCAAATATTTAAGATGATTATTAAATTGATAGAGTTTGGACCAAAATAATAAAAATGTATAAGTTTTGGGATTAAAACTATTATTATCTTAATTAAAAATAAATTAAATCATCATTTCTATTAATTTTTAATGATTGAGAGATCAAAATAAAACAAAAAAGTAATATTAAATATTATTTTGTCAAAAAAAAATAGGTGAGTAGCAAAACAGAAATATAATACTAACTCCCTTAATTAATGGAACACATTTGGACTGATTTAAGGTTAT
Organism: Hibiscus mutabilis; assembly: GCA_019671005.1. Classification (NCBI taxonomy): domain Eukaryota; kingdom Viridiplantae; phylum Streptophyta; class Magnoliopsida; order Malvales; family Malvaceae; genus Hibiscus; species Hibiscus mutabilis. The sequence continues at coordinate 28,253,963 of CM033751.1, forward strand.
CCTAAGAAGAATTTTTGACTAAACTTAACGTCACTATGCCGCAAAGATAAAAAGTAAAAAACTGACGAAGAAAATACACGTAAGAAAATTATAAATAGGCGTACGGCATTGTGTTCACCACTGCAAAGAGAAGAACCAAAAAGACAAGAGAAATAGCTAGAATGGAGAATATATATAAAACTCAGTCTCTTGAAATGATTAATTGTCAAGATAGGATGCTAATTTCTCTTGACAATTTTCCTACAGCTGCTGGATTGGCTTCCTCTGCTGCTGGTTTTGCTTGTCTCGGTACTGTATTTACATGAAAGCATACATACCCTTTAGGCTTATTTTTCTTTTCCTTCGATGATCAATACAGTTTATAGGACTAATGGTTTTGGGTTTGATGCAGTTTTCGCGCTTGCAAAGCTTATGAATGTCGAGGAAGATGAGAGTCAACTTTCTGCTATTGCTAGGTATGGTCTTTTCCCTTTACAGAGATAAAAGAATTTTAGTTGTAATTCAAGTGATGTTTTATTGATTATTTAAAAAAAACATATAGGCAAGGTTCAGGCAGTGCTTGTCGCAGTTTATTTGGTGGATTTGTTAAGTGGATTATGGGAAAAGTAAGTTATTTATCACCTTTCATCAAGAAGGGCAGTCTCGTTTGAGTAACCAATGCTACTATTTTCTTCTAACTTGAAACATCTAGGAGGAGGATGGAAGTGATAGTCTTGCAGTTCAACTAGTGGATGAGTAACACTGGGACGATCTTTTCATCATTATTGCTATGGTGAGTATTTACTGCAATCCTCATGTTTCACATTCTTCCGAGTATAGGTTTACAGTTGCTGCTATGCAGTGAGATAATTTTTCCCTACAAGAACATGAAACATGCTTACAATTAGATTTTGTTGAATTCTGTCTCCATGGATCTGCACCCTTTTCTGATAGTTTGGTAGTATTGATTGCTGAGACTTCTAGTTTTGAAAGTTGAACTAAAATGCAGGAAATATATGAAAACCAATATTCGACTTGCATTGTTTTGATCAATGGATGCTTTCCATCTAGAGTATTTTACTTTTTTTCCACTTAGTTTCCTGTATTCTGACTAGATATCTTCTTGTGCCATTAGATACACGCACACATGTCTATTTCGATACATAAATATACATCTAATCCTTTTCATGCATAAATACACGTATGAATACTATACATGCACATATCTTTGTGCATGACATGAGTGTTATTGTGTTTCTTTTACATGTTGCACATACATTTAAAATATGTTAGGAAGTTTATTAGCTTCACATTTTTGCTTTATCTTTCTATTCTAATTTATCAAAATATGTTCTGAAATTGTAAACTATGTGTTTATGCATCTTTGTTATTAGAAAAACATTTGCAACTTGGTATATGGTTGGGTCTTGTATTCTCTTGATCTGCTTCTATCTAACAGGTTTCTGGAAATGTTCCCAGTAACTGCTGTCAGATTTGCGATACTGCAAAATTTTAAGAATCTGACTATTAACGAGGATAAAAAGCCTATAAAAGTTTATTATTTGCTATTGATTTTGGTGTTAATTTCCAATTTTCTGGCTCTAGGTAAGTTCACGGCAGAAGGAAACAGGTAGCACCTCTGGAATGCGTGAGAGTGTTGAAACAAGTTTGCTTTTACAGCATAGAGCAAAGGTGCTTTTTGGTTTATTTTTAAAATTACTCAGCAATTTGCTTAGGTGGAACCAAAATAAAATTCACTTGATATTTTAATCATTGACGTAAGATTGAGGTTGTTTGAACCTGTACTGACTCATGCCTTCTTGCTACTGTTTTGGACTGAAATAGGAAGTTGTGCCAAAACGCACGATACAGATGGAAGAAGCCATAAAAAGCCGTGATTTTGCATCCTTTGCTAAATTAACTTGTGCTGATAGTAACCAGTTCCACGCAGTCTGCTTGGATACATCTCCACCGATATTCTACATGAATGATACATCTCACAGGCAAGTCTCGGTTTACATATGCTGATTCCTTTTAGGAGTTTCATATTTGATCTCTAGAATAGAGTTTTGATGAAATGGAGATCTTTCAGGATAATAAGTCATGTTGAGAAGTGGAATCGTTCTGAAGGATCCCCTCAGGTTTGCTTATTTATGCCATTTTATTTTGCAGCAAATGACCTTAATCGTGAATATTTATCGGTCTAATCAATAATCCTGCTAAGTTAAGAAAGGTAGTAAGACAGTTGTAAACTTTTGGAAAGAGAGTAAAATGTGGAGTGCATGGCTGCCCGTGAATCATTTTGTTTAAACGACTCAACCTCAGATCTTAAATATCATAATCTAGAGTTCAAATGACCCACATATCGTTTGAACTCCAAGAGTTTTGTTGAGGTTGAGCCATTCAAGTGTTTGGCCTCTAGTGGTGATTTAAAGGGATGATTGATCGGTTAAGTCAGTCGGTTTTCGTAAATAATCAAACCAACCAACCTCAAACTATGACCTAACCAACTGACATAACATCAGTCGGCTAAATTGGTTAACTGACCTTTTCTTTATATAGTGTTTTTTTTTTAATTTTTTGGATTTAATATAAATTTGGGTTGGGTGGTTGGAGTGGGTACAATTTTTTAGAATTGGGTTATTGCCTTCTTGGGTGGGTGGGTTGCATATTAGGTTGGGTTTAATTTTAATTATATATTATATTAAAATACATATATTTAGTCGGTTAAGTCGGTCGGTTCAGTTATGAAATTCAATAACCAATAATTGACACAACCATTTTAACCGAATCCTGAACCCCTCCAAGATAACTGACTTGACCGAAAGCGGAAAAAAATGAATGTGTCGATTAATTCGGTTTTAACAGACTTTTGCTCGCCCCTAGTGATCTCTAGCTTTGTATGACTTTTGGGTTAGTGTATTTGCAAAATATGAAGTTCTTGATTTCCTTTTCTTAGCTGGCAGTCGCTGGCCGTTGATTTCAGTCAGTTTTTTCCTTTCCCTCTAATTGTAGACAAAGAAAGCTCTGAAATATTATCTCATAAGCCATGTATTTAAGTGGCTAATTACTTTATGACTTGGCATTATCCCATCATGGTTGATATCTTTATTCAAATGTGTTGCTGACTATAACCAAGTTCATCCTTTAGAAATATATTTTTATCCACACTGTAGTGTGCTAAGAGACCTTGTATATATACTTTGATAAAAAAAAAGAGACCTTGTATATATTAGCTGTGGCTTTCCTAAAAAAATAACATTCAGAGCACCTTTATATATATGTGTATGTATATGTGTCTATGTGATGTTTATGTTACCTCCAACAACTTCTTGCCATCAATGTCTGAACTAGAGCAATCCATTTAATGTCTGTATCAAACCTTGTCATTCAACCTCTTAGTATTTGTGCTGGGCTTCTTAGACTTCTGCTTTTCTTTTTCTTCTTTTTTGCTTTCTAGCACTTAGAAATTTATGATGAAAAACTGACAGGTGGCATATACATTTGATGCTGGGCCAAATGCAGTTTTAATTGCACGAAATCGAAAGGCAGCTGCTCAATTACTTCAGCGGCTGCTTTTCTCCTTCCCTCCAAACTCTGATACTGATCTAGACAGGTAAATGGAAGTACAGGTGCTAAGAGAATGATATTGGTATTGCAGTATTGGATTATTGTACTACATATGACCATAAGGAGAATACACATCCATTCATGCATCCTATTGGCTCTTTTGTCACTGTAATCTCACCCATTTTCCTACATGAAGGAATTCTCAGATATTGACTTCATCTACTTTTCCTTTTCCCCGTTTTGTTCAGTTACATTATCGGTGACAAGACGATACTTCAAGATGCCGGACTGGAGGGGATGAAGGATGTGGAAGCTTTATCCCCGCCTCCCGAAAATGGTTCTGCCCAGAAATACCCTGGGGATGTCAATTACTTCATTTGTACAAGACCTGGGAAAGGCCCTATTCTGCTTTCAAACGAAAATCTCTCTTCTTGACCCAGAAACTGGAGTTCCCAAGTAAGAAGTGCCTTGCTTTCTCTCTGCAACTTTGGTAACTTATCTTCTAAGGAGAGTTTAATGTCTGAGATGGCAGAATGCCATTTAGGTTTAGCTATGCAACTTCTTCTCCTTTTATTTATGTATTTGTAGTTTCTTTTTTTTGCCCTTAAGATTGGAATCCTCACCATGATTGAAACAATAATGAATAATTGCTTGCTTCATTGATCCTCTAAACCTCTGGTATTTCCTTGTAGTTTCCGTATTGGCAATTGGTAATATAAAAGACTATGTTCATTTCTTGCACATTCTCACCTTTATTTATTTTTCCGAACTTAAATAGAAACTTTGTTGGTTTATACACTCATTTTAAAATGAGTTGGTATTTAGTAAGTTTGAGATTCGAATTTCAGTTCTATAATTGTTTCAATTTTATTTTGGAGTTATCAACCAACTTCGAAAATTTTGCCATTTCAATGCCAATATTAATTACTATTATTAGTGAAATTTTCATTATGATCTCCATGTTAGTTTGTTTCAAATTGAAATTAAATAACCGGTTAAGTTTAATTCGATTAACATTGTTGTAAAGTGAAAAAGGGCTAAAAATTTTAGATCATTGTATAAAAATAACTTATGAAATAGAGATTTTTGAGATAACAATATTTTTAAAATATTTTTATTTAAAACCAACAAGTGTTTGATGTATTGATAAGATATATTGCACTTCCAATGTGAGGACGTGAGTTTAAACCTTAGAGACGACATTGTTGAGAGGACAACATCACACCCTGAACATAAATCATAATACGGGAGCATATTACCAAAAAAAATTTATTTAAACAATAGAATTTGTCTTTTTACTCGAACAAATGATTTTTTTTTAAAAGTTATTCGCTTGTTTTTTTTTTTCCGATGAAACATATGAATAATGAACGTCACTCAAATCCTTTTTGAGTAACTTATCACCCATATTCAAATTTACTTCTCTAACTTAAAAAATATATATAATATAAATTCTTAAAATATTAAGTGTCCGTTTGGTTATAGAGAATGAATTGTATTTTTATTTTTATTTTTATTTTTTTGAAAAATGAAAAACGGTAAAAAAAACGTGATTGGTTATAAAATTAAAAAAAATTTATAAAAAATAAAAACAAAAATAAGTGAAAATTGAAAACATAAAAAAGATGTTTTTATTGTTTTATTGAAAATATTTTAAGAAAGTGAAAATATGAAAATAAGAGTTTTTTAATTTTAACTTCATTTTAACACGGATTCGAATCCTTCTAATGTCATTTTTTAAAACCTTGGTTTATTTACTAATATTTTTTTATTATTATAATAATATTTTTCTAACTATATTTATTTTAATTATTTAACAATTGTTTTTTCATTTCTATTTTAAAAAAGCTAGATATCAAACTCATTTCACTATTTTATTTTTGAAAATAAGTTTTCATCCCAACAGGGGAGGTTCAAAGATTTTAGGGGACCTGTGCAATTTTTAAAATGTGTCCCTTAACTTATAATCGGTAAGAGATATAATTTTTTTTTTCTTCCAAAAAATTACCTTAACAAAAAATGTTATTATATTATCCTATTGAGCAACAAAAAATTGACTTATAAACATCTAAAAATCAAACATTTTCACTTAAAATGTGTCATTCTTTTTGCACGTTTAAAGTTTTAGATAATTGTTATATATATACACATAATTATATATACAAATTTATAATTTTTTACAACTATTTAACTTAAGTTCTTTAGTTTTGGGGCCATTCTCTCTCGGAGGCCCTGTGCGGTCGCTCTTATCGTGCTTGTCCAGAACCCTACTGCATCCCAATTAACCAGACATGTTTTCAAATTTTTAGAAAACTTAAAATAAAAATTGTTTTTTGAAAATAAAAATAGAAATATAAAATATTTTTTTAAAACCAAACAGACACTGATATTGAAATAATGATATTTTGTAATATCGTTAGTGTAGTCGTAAATTTAAGTATTAAATTAAATTATACCCAACAAGTGGTCCCAATAGAGAAGAGGATGTTATTCATCATAGGAGACACGGTTTAATCCACTTTATCTGCAAGGTGTGTGGCACGTCAAAGGGTTAAAAAAGTATGAACATATACTACCTTATAATCACCTTAAGGCTATTAAAAAATATTAAACTAAATTTTATTGTGATTGTAAAAAATATTTATATATTTTCTAAAAACTCGTCTAATAACGATTATACGTTGTATGGAAAATATTTTAATACAATCTTAGTTTAAACAAGCCTATCAATTTTAGTGTTAAGAGATTTAGGTCGTAGTTTAGGGATTTAAGTTGTAGGCTGTAAAATTTAAGGTTCATGGTTAGAATTTAGAGTTTAGGGTTTAGGTTTTAGGATGTTAGGGTTGGAATTTAGAGTTTAGGGTTTAGGTTTTAGGATGTTAGGGTTGGGGATTTAGGTTTTAGATTTTATAGCTTAAATACGAAGGGTTGTGTAAATTTTTTTACACAGTTTGCGTATCAAAATATAAGCCATAATTTATTTATTAATTGCATTAAACATGGGTTCGACCATAGATTATTAATTTTTAATTGTCTTTGTTTAAAGATTATACAAAATTAAGAAAAAATGATTATAATAGTATTAATTATGATTTAATTGAAAATGTATTTTAGTAATTTTTTAATTGAGTTGACACTCGGTTAATTAGTGGCACCAATTCAGTCATGAGCTCAATAATAGTGTAGATAGATGCAAGTATAGATTCAAACTATAAACACGTGTTTTAAAAATCAAGTTTAAATCAGTGTTAATTTTTTCTTATTTTGTTTAAAAAATTAATGTGTAAACGTAAAAAAAATTATATACCCATTTTAAAAAAGGATAAAATTTTGATACACAGGCGTGTAAAATTAACTTTATACAAGCATGTGTATTTACACTATAAAAACCCAAATCTTAAATTCCTAACCCTAATCCTAAAAAGCTAAACCCCACATTTTAAACTCTAAACCCTAAATTCTAAACACTTACCTTGAATTTTAACCCTATAACCTAAACCCCTAAACCTTAAACCCTAAAATAAAACCCTAACACCTAAAACTAAAAGGCACGTGTAAACTAAAGTTTACGGCCTTTGTATCAAAGTTTTTTCCTCTAAAAAAATATATATTTTGAGCCATTCTTAAATTTCTAGATTCAATGTCAGGAAAGAAATCGAGAAAACTAAAAACCACACCAAACCATGGGTTTTGATGATTTGTAATATACAAGTTTAAAAATAATAGTTTTTTAAATTGAACTAAATTTTATTTTAATTATTTTTACAATGTAAGAGTAAATATTTTATATTACAAAAATAGTTTAAAAACACTATGAATTATTAGTTATTTAAAAAAACATTTATGATTTTTTAAAACTTTATCAAACAATATCAAAAATATAAAATGAAATTATTTTGTTAAAACAAAATTTAAAAACTTGATACTTAAAATTAAAATAAAAAATCTGAAAATCAAACTTAATTATTACGGATGGTTCAGAAAATCTAAAAAATCCAACCCAACTTATTTTACCTTAACTATTGCATGAATAACTTGAATTTGATTTTAGAGAGAAAAAAATCAGTGTCACAAATTTAAGTTTTTTTAATATGATATATATAAGGATATGATCAAGTTACATGATGTAAAATTCATTTAGTTTTACACTAATTTATGGCCATTGGATAAATATAATGGATGGATGAGATTAAACACTCCTATTTTTTCTCTCCTTAAAAATCTCCTTATTTTCAACTTTTAATCCCATCCATCTATTATATTCATCCAATAGCCATAGATTAGTGTAAAATTAAATGAGTTTTACATCATGTAATTTAATCTTAACCCATATATATATATATGTATGTGTGTAATATGTATGTTCGTCTTACGATTCATGTTCGGGGTGCGAAGCTGCTCTTTCCAACAATGTCATCTCTAAGGCTTAAACTTGCGTTCTCTCCTTGAGAACGCAATATGCCTTACCAATGCACCAACACTTGTTGGTAATATATTTTGTTAATGCATTAGACATGTATATTTATAATTTGACATCATGTTTTAAATAGGGTAAACTACACCAGTAGTCACCGAACTATAGTTTCTTTCTTATTTTGGTCACTGATTTTTTTTGGCAAAAACATCACCAACGTTATGTTTCCTTTCTATTTTGGTTACCAAACTATTTTTTTGGCAAAAACATCATTAACGTAATGTTCCCTTCCTATTTTGGTCACCGATCGTTAAAAACTTAACGGTTTTGCTGACGTGGAATTTTATTTTATTTTTTAAATTTTCCATGTCATTTCTTCTCTCTCCTCGTAAGCAATATATGTTATTTTATAATATTTTTATTAAAACTAACAGGATGGTGACACGTATCACTGCCTATTAGTGGAATAAAAGAATGAAAAAATCAAGCCCTTTATGCAGCCAGAGATGGTGACATGTGTAACTGTCTAATAGGAAGGTGACACGTGTAACTGCCTATTAGTCGAATCTCTCTAGCTGCATAAGGGGCTTGATTTTTCATTCCTTTTATCCCACTAATAGGTAGTGACACTTGTCATCATCCTGTTAGTTTGAATAAAAAAATATTATAAAATAACATATATTGTTTATGTGGAGAGAGAGTAAATGACATGGAAAATTAAAAAAATAAAATTCCACGTCAGCAAAAACGTTAAGTTTTTAATAGCCGGTGACCAAAATAGGAAGGAAACATAACGTTAGTGATGTTTTTGCCAAAAAAATAGTTCGGTGACCAAAATAGACCAAAATAGGAAAGAAACCATAGTTCGGTGACTACTGATGTAGTTTACCCTTTTAAATATACTTCACCTTATATTTGAGTAAACATTTATCTTTGAGATTAATGACTAGGTTGACAAAAGATTTTGATTATTAGTATGTGATCATACATTTTTAAAAATTTTGACAATATACACATACTTTATAAATAAAGCGGCTGGATTCGAGTTTTCTAATATTAACATCATCTGCATTTCTAACGGGTCACTTTTTGGGTTCACTTAAAACATTTTGTAATTTTTAAAATCAATTTTAAAATATAAATGATAGTTTGAGGATGTTTGTCATACTTACCCAAAAAAACTATAATAAATACAACGACGTCGTTTCTGGAGCCGATTACATTTAAAACTACATAAATACCCAAGGAGAAACCTGGTGGTCTTTATATCTTTCTTTTCTTTAGGTAACCTCTCCATTTTCTTGCTCTTCAATACAAACTCCGAGTCGGTGAAAACTAATGGTAGCCTCTGCGATGCTGGCGGAACCCAAACCCGCGGCGGAGCCGCCGTTTCCCCCCACAAGATCCGACCTTGGACATTATCCGACGGTGGACCCAACGGGTGCCGAAGAGGACGACCTGTACTGCCGCCTGAAATCCCTTCAAAGGCAGTTGGAGTTCTTAGACATCCAAGAAGAGTATGTGAAAGATGAACAGAAGAATCTAAAGAGAGAGCTTTTGAGGGCACAGGAGGAAGTCAAGCGGATCCAGTCGGTGCCCCTGGTCATAGGCCAGTTCATGGAGATGGTCGATCAAAACAATGGAATCGTGGGCTCCACCACGGGATCCAATTATTATGTAAGGATATTGAGTACCATTAACAGAGAGCTGCTAAAGCCATCGGCTTCGGTGGCTCTTCACCGCCACTCAAATGCTCTGGTCGACGTTTTGCCTCCCGAGGCCGATTCCAGTATCTCTCTGCTTAGCCAGTCCGAAAAGCCTGATGTTACATACAACGTTAGTTTCTTATTTTTTTCCCTTTCAATTCTGTTTTGTAGTTTGGTATTTGATTGATTTATTTTGGATTTAGGGTTTCGCAATTTACGATGGGTTACTTGGAATTAGGGTTTTGTTTCCTTTCTATTTAATTAAGGGGATTTTAGGTTAATTGTTGGGAAAAAGGAATTTAAAACTTGGGGTTTCTGATTGTTTTCAATACCAGGTCAATTCCTTGTACTTGATTAATTAATTTATTTGGATATGCAATGAAAAATTAGGGCTTTTTTGCTGCTTATTTATATGCCACAGTCAACCTATGAGAACAATTAGACGAGGGGGGATTTAAAAAAGGCGTAGTTTTGTGGAATAGTGCCATAGCCATACGCATAGCTTGAACTTGTATCGAACATTCAGAATTTTGATGTTTGAGTTTGAGGCTATGGATATATTTTAAAAGCTTTTACTTTTTTATGAGCTATCTAGCCAAGTAGAAATAGGCTAGGCCCCAAGCTCGAATTTAACATGGAGTGAATTTCAAATGTTACTTGGAGAAATTGGCTTCGTAATATTTTTTATGTGTCTTTTTAATATCAGTATGCAACATATTGCCTTATTCCCTGTAACTATGGCTTTGACATTTTCTAAGTTGGCCTGCAATTTCAGATGTACTAGATGTTCCTGAATGATTAAATGGTTAGGATTCATGAATATGTAAGATAATTTATGTAGGACTGATGTGTTCAGCATCCAAGTGTTCCAGTTTTTTATTTGTTATATCTAACAATCATACTTCACATGCTGCAAGCATTTGAATGATAGTGATTTATTTCATTTTAGATATGCTTGTTGTGTTAGTTGTTATTGCGTTATGACAAACAGTATGATAATTTGATTATCTTGTTGGATTCATAGTTGTCTGCATGTTATATAATCTTGTAAATTTACTATTATATTGAAAATGATATGATGTCCTAGAGCTTATTGGGAGAGGACCTTTGCATCATCTCTCTTGTATGATTGATATTAAAAAAACAATTTACTTGCTAGTAGTTTAGTTGCCTTATTTCTGTTGAGCGTGTTCGTGTGTTCTATTATCTTTGTTCTTTTCTGTGCTATTAGTTATGCTGTGGTACACTGACAGACTCTCTTTGAGTACATATCGTTTTGCGTGGGAAAAAATGACAATAATTATGCTTTTGGGTTGGTTCTGGAATCTGAGACCTTGTTTTCTTATCTTAGGATATTGGAGGTTGTGACATCCAAAAGCAAGAAATTCGTGAGGCAGTGGAGTTACCGTTGACTCATCATGAGCTTTACAAGCAGATAGGGATAGATCCTCCTCGTGGTGTTTTACTATATGGTCCCCCTGGAACTGGAAAAACCATGCTTGCAAAGGCTGTTGCTAACCATACAACAGCTGCCTTCATTAGAGTAGTTGGATCTGAATTTGTTCAAAAGTATCTGGGTGAGGTAAGGAGATCTAGTGGTCAAGTTTCTTCTATACTTGTCATTACTAAATTCATCACTTCTTAATTAACTGAATACTTAGCATTGACTTGACTTCCCCTAATACTGATTTTATCAAATATTGGCTGCTGTCATCTTCTGTTTGTGGATATAATATCTTGAGCATTGCTTTGTCTCAGGGTCCAAGGATGGTGCGTGATGTCTTCCGTCTTGCTAAAGAGAATGCTCCAGCTATTATCTTTATTGATGAGGTTGATGCCATTGCTACTGCTAGGTTTGATGCTCAAACTGGAGCTGATAGAGAAGTTCAGCGTATCCTAATGGAACTCCTGAATCAGGTATATATGATGAGGAATTTGTGTCGATATATCAATAAGGATGTTTCTTAGAATGTTATCCTTGAATATATACAAGGAAGTTGGTGTTTTATACTTAACCCTTTTTTTCTGAACTGTTGCCTTTGCACCCAACTTTTCTAGATGGATGGATTTGACCAGACTGTGAATGTTAAGGTCATTATGGCAACCAATCGAGCTGACACCTTGGACCCTGCACTTCTTCGTCCTGGAAGGCTTGACAGAAAGATTGAGTTCCCTTTGCCTGACAGACGGCAGAAGAGGCTTGTTTTCCAGGCAAGCAAAATCAATGCCTGTCATTATTGTAGTGATCCATGGTTCTCTTTAGTCGTATTTAGATTGTGAATAGTAAGTGCTGCAATTTATTTCTTAAGGTAATGTTTCCCCTCACAGGTTTGCACTGCTAAAATGAACCTAAGTGATGAGGTAGACTTGGAAGATTATGTTTCTCGGCCAGATAAAATCAGTGCTGCGGAGGTTAGTTGTTGCATACTATCAAAGCTTCCTATATTCCTCTCTCAAGTTTTGGTTGTGAATATTTTTCGCTCATTATTTTGCATGCTCGTTTGATTGAATCAGATTGCTGCCATCTGCCAAGAAGCCGGAATGCATGCAGTGCGCAAGAACCGGTACGTCATACTTCCCAAGGACTTTGAAAAGGGTTACAGAACAAACGTGAAGAAGCCTGACACTGACTTTGAGTTCTACAAATGAAGAGATAAGTTTGGTGTGGGACTATTTCATGCAAACATTTGTTTGGATGCGGGGTATGGCATGCCACACACTAGTCAGCACACTAGTCAGAGTGTGTTATGCTTTGGGAGTAGAGCTATGCCATATTCTGAGAACCTTTTTCAATTGGGAAACAGAGAATGCTGTATTAGAACTTTGAAGCAAAACTACCGATTCTTAGATATTTGCTATGGTGAAATATTTTCTAGTTTACTTAAATGTGGCTGGTGTATTATCAATCCTAAGTTGCTTTAATATATACATATATATGTATATATGGACACAAGGAGTAGGGGTCGTTTTGACACTTACCTTTTTATGGGAATAACATCACAAATATGCTTTTGGTCAATGTGTTATTTTTAAAAAGTCAATAATTGGGGGTTGGAATTTGTTAATTCAAGCTGGTTTGAATTTAGTATATAGTGATACTGACTTGAATTGATCTAAAGAATGACCAAAGATAGGTTTATAATTTTAACCTTGTTCTAAAGAGTCGCAAAACCAAGCAGCAGAATTAATTGTATGAGAATAACTTTGACCGGAAAACACAACATATTAATTGAACTTCCATTACTGTTGTATATGGTTAGTTGAACTTTTGACGAAAAAGGGTAAAAAAGTTAATAGCCATAACAGAGGTGGGTGAGTGGGAGTGTAATGAATGCATTTGCCCTGTGAATGTGACGGTTTATGATTTGTTTTCTCACTTTCTCCTTTTTGAGATTCCAAGCAATGCAAAGAAATTAGTTAAAAAAGCACTTAGAAATTAGAATCCTAAGGTATGCCGGTTGTCAGTTGTCACGGGCACACTAGCACCAGCAGGCCATTTACTTTCACTCTTTATCTTCTTTTCCCTTTTGGCTTAATACAAAAATTGACAAACGAAAGGATTAAAAATTGTAGATAAGAAAATACCATGAAAATTATATTTAGAGTATAGCATTAATTACAGATAAGAAAATCCAAACAGCCTAGTTTAGCAATTGTTGTTGGTAGAATTTTGAAGTCCAAAGGCATTTAATTGCAAACACAGTGTTAAATGTATAAAAAAACAAATTATGAACAAGTGTTGATTACAATAATAAGCTTTAGCAATGGCAATGTTGAGGTGGATAACTCCGAATTTCAAAAATAAACAATATAAAAAAATTAAAGTTTATTATTGTATTCAACATTTGTCATCGCTAAAGTTTCAACCCAAACTTTTAGTATAATCTTAATTTTTTAATAATATATGTTCATTTTATGATCTATGTTTAAAAAAAAACATGGTTTTCTCCTTGAATCTCAATTTCTTTTAACAATGTTAAAATCACCCATTAGCCTGTGCCCTGTAGGAAAGAGGAAGAAATGACAATGAGTGAAAAAGACCACTTTTACTTTCCATGAACATGTTGTGGTCCGCACATAATTACCGCCATTCATGCCTCAATGAAAGAAAAAACTAAAGCAAAAAGCTATGGCCTATGGTTTCACTACTTTAAGAGCACTTGAAATGCTTCTTTCTCTGCTGTGAATTTTACACTCCCAAACCAAACTCCTTCATTTGCCTTCAATGGCAACTTATCCCCATTTCACCCTCCTCTTCATCACCTTCTTCATTTTCTTCTTTCAGGGCAAGTCATCGTCTTGGCTCGACACCGAAGCCAATGAGGTTGTAATGGTGCACAGCACGCGTACGGATTGGCCTAAGAGATGTGATTTCTCTGTTGGCAAATGGGTTTATGATCAATCATACCCTTTGTATGACTCCAACTGCCCTTATCTTAGTACTGCAGTCACCTGCCAAAGAAATGGAAGGCCAGATTCTGGTTATGAGAAGTGGAAATGGAAGCCAAATGGCTGTTCTTTTCCAAGGTACCTACTTCGATATAATATCATCGAAAAAAAGGTTGCATATGTTATCTTTTTAAGCTCTAGTACTTATAGTAAGTTTAATTTCTTGAACTGACATTGTGGTTTCAGGTTTGATGCACTGAAATTTCTTGGGAAGATGAGAAGGAAAAGGATAATGCTGGTGGGTGATTCGATCATGAGGAACCAATGGGAGAGTCTGGTCTGCCTCGTGCAAGGAGTTATACCAACAGGACATAAAAAGGTTATCTACAATGGTCCTACAATGGCCTTCCATGCCCTGGTAAGACTGGTTATATGAACAGAAGAAACAAAAACAGAACCCTTTTCTTTGTTATTGTTGGTCAAGCAAATAGTGGACTGCATTTAACTGTAACGGAGCATGTTGTTTTATTACAGGATTTCGAGACGTCGATCGAGTTTTCTTGGGCTCCGTTGCTTGTGGAGCTGAAGAAAGGACCTGACAACAAGAGAGTCTTGCATTTGGATTTGATTGAGGAGAATGCAAGATATTGGAGAGGTGTTGATGTTCTTGTGTTTGACTCGGCACACTGGTGGACTCATTCTGACCAATGGAGTTCGTAAGATACATTTCCGGTTTCCCTACACTTATATTACCATAACATTTACATCTCTGCAAATATTCTTATCCGACACATATTCTGACATAAGCGTGGTATATGACTCTCTGTCTAATGTCTATCTGGAAAAACTTAGAGAAAATTAAGTATATTCGTATCGAACACATATATGTATTCAACTCTTTCGAGTAACATAAATAGTTAGTACTCAACAACCCGTATACAGGTGGGACTACTACATGGAGGGAAAATCTCTCTATAAAACTATGAATCCAATGATTGCATACCAAAAAGGACTCACTACATGGGCAAAATGGGTTGAGTTGAATCTCGACCCTCGCAAAACTAGAGCTATCTTCAGAACCATGTCGCCTAGGCATAACAGGTATCAAACAATCCTAAATTCGAGTTACTTTAGGCTTTTATATCTCCATGTTTATCTTAAACAAAGCTGATTTTTTTTCTCTTGTTTTGTTCGTTGCAGACAAAATGGCTGGAAATGCTATAACCAGAAAACTCCCCTTCAATTTTTCAGCCGCCCTCATGTTCCTGAACCAGTTGTAGTGCTGAAAGGTGTATTGAGAAGAATGAGATTTCCGGTATATCTACACGACGTTACAACGATGTCGGCTTTTCGAAGAGACGGGCATCCTTCTGTTTATAGAAGGGCATTGAACCAAGCACAGAGGCAGCACCCGAGAGAGTTTTCGTCCGACTGTAGCCATTGGTGCCTTCCTGGTGTGCCTGACATTTGGAATGAGATGTTGAGTGCAATGCTCTAAAGAAAGTCACCCATGGTTGGCTTTAACTGTTGTCACATGAAATGTAGTCTTTGCACTCTCATCAGGGTTAGATTGGTCATGGTTTTTAGTTTTTATGCACTGGGTTTTGCAGGAAAATGCTAAGAGAGAGTGATGGTGTATATGTTTGGCATGTTCAATTTAGTAAAATCCTCTGTTTACTGTGTTGATTGAGAGTTCCAAGTTACTTCAAGTAATGTTCCGCAAGTTTATTTTATCCTGCTACTGTGTCTGTTTCTAGTTGAACATAAACTGCTGAACACCATATATGTAAGTCCATAGCTGCCGAGGACGGTTTCCTAGTTGTAATTTACGTTATTCCATTTCTTATAAGGGTAATAACTCCATATGCTATTCCAATTCTTATAGTGCCATATGCCGGTGGCAGGAATTGTGTATATTTTTTAAATGCCCTTACAAGTCTAGACTTTTTAAATGGCCTCCAATAAATGATGTTAAGTTTCGTCACTAATTATGGTATATGACTTAACATTGTTAGTAAGTGTCAAACCAGTCAATTAAATTCACATATACTATAATGAAACATAGAATAATAGTTCAAGTATCACTTTAGACATTTTGTCAAAAGTATTACACATGTTAAAAGTAAAGTATCAAATTAAGTATCTTGTCAAAATATATGTGCTATATGTGATAGTGACATTATCTCATTCTTATAATATTTTTGAGTTATTTCTCCATTAGAAATATAAAATACCTATTTTTACCTTATAAGAACTAAAAATTAATTATAAAAATATATAAAATGATTTGTTTCAATTCAATCTAATTCATATAACCACAACTTTTAAATTTACAAACTATAGGTCATCTAAATAATACGATTCTGTTTTTGATTTTCTTTCCTTAGTGTTAGATAGAGGTAGTAAATGAATCGTTCAGTTCGGGTCATTTCGGGTCTGCCTACATTTGGTTCAAGTTCGATTTTAGTTCGGATCTTGGTGATTCGGGTCGGGTCAATAGGAGAACGGACGATTTCAGGTCGGGTTGGTTTTTTACACCCCTATGTACATTGCATGCTTTATAAAATCAATATATTTGATTTTTTGGTGAGTTGTGTGGCAATTCACATCTAATCTTTTTATTTATTTATTTTAATGTCTTTTCATTATATCGTGTTGCCTTTTCCTCAATTTTCTTTCGATTCAAGTCCATTTGGTTCAATTGAAAATCAATTCAAATCCATTTCGGTTCCACTAATATTCGGGTTCATTTTGATTCGGTTTATTTTAGGTTTTGAATCATTATGTTTGAGTCGATATCAGGTATAGAATCAAGTAAATCGGTTAAGGTCTCGAGTTAAGTTTACCAGGTCTAGTGTTCGAGCTCGAAGCCTAATCATATATGGGGCAAGTTTCTACTTTATACAGCTGGGCCAAATGATAGGGGAAGTCTTGCAGAGAAGGATGGTCTCCCGTCACTTTCCTATTGATTTTGTATATTCATAACTTTTCTATTGATTTCGTACATTCATAACTTTATCATGTTGGTATATTTTTCCTTATCATGATTTTGTTTAGCATACTTTATTTTTATGTAAATTTACATACATTAATAATTTATAATATACTCATTTTGAGACCTTAGTGTATCCATGTTGAGTCGCCCCGTTATAGAGGAAAAGTGTCAGTTTAGAGACATTGTCCTACACTCTTCTTCAACCAGAAGAATTAAGGATGAGAACATGATAACAATTCTTAAACATCAAAAGCCATAAGGTTCGATATCCTGAGCTCATATAGGTTTAGTACAGGAAACATCGAGTTCGGTTCATAGGGGCAAATCTTCATGTACTAATAACTATTGATATCGGTTTCCGGCCTTCTAAGGTAATAATGCAGGCAATTCACCAGCACCTGCAGGTTTCACGGTAATAGATATTTTAAGAGTGAGGGAATGACAGTGATCCAACAAAAACTTAAGAAGTTTGACGGTAATTCTTCTCCGAAATGAAAGGTTTTATTTGTGAAATAAACAATAGTTGATACTCGGGCAACCGAGAACAAACAATACAGTATATTGTTCTATTGTCAGCCTCAACATATACCTGAGACAAGGAACTATTTAAGGCTGCTCCCCTGTAGCTGACATGAAACTTGTCTTTCGCTACTAATCCCTGTGAAGCACACAGAACAAAAGGTGGTGAAAAAAATTGCAGAACCAAAAGTTTTAGTGTGCATACACGGACTCATAAACATAGAGATGCATACCTCTGTATCAATTTCTGCGGATTCAACATCGATGTTGACATCAACAATGATTTTGATGATCTCAACTAGTAGTCCAGGTCGATCTGCCATCTCTATGGAAAGTAAGCTGGTAACACAGGAACAAATACACAAGCTGATTATATCATAAAAGTAACCTATGTTTAAATAAGGATTGTGCTGGTAATATGTGCTCTAAACAGCAAAAAATTGTGATTTATGTGCTGAAATCCATTTCCAGTTATAATTTATTTTGGATAGCAAACCTCCTCTTGAGTCCATGTTCCTTGATACGTATACGAGTAGCAATGTCGACTTCAAGCTGCACCAACAAATCTATAGAGGATTAGGTTCAAAGTTCATAAGATCCCAAACACAAATAATGCTTGCAATAACTCTTTAATAACTAATTAGAAGCATTTTCATTATTGAAGCCTTATCAAATCTTGATGACATCAAGATGTGCTTTTGCTTAGAGTGAGGGCAGGGAAAACCAAACTTAGAAATTTATTAAAATTAGTTGGTCCCCATTCCATGTCAAAAGAGCCAAACTAAATCCATTTAAAGGATTCAGCTATAGCAATCCGTTTGGAATCAGAAATACTTTGAAAAGAATTAGAATACCATTTTGAATCCTAGTTAATTTGAATTGAATGTCCAGTTTTCAAAGGGCACAAAGTTTTCAATCAGTTTGCAATCCACTCAAATGCCATAAAAGCTAGAGGCAGCATTCTTTCTTAGATAAAGGAAGAATAAAATTCACAATTCTAATTTTATATAAAATATTTATATCCCAAGATTAAGTCCAACATATATAGAACATCAGAAATAACAAGTGAGACAATTTAAGTGGGCAAAAAGAAATTTTCAAGCCATTAATCCTTAGATAACTTCACCTTCTTCTTTGGAGCCTTTATCCCAAAAGCCTCACCCATAGCAAGTCGCTCACTAGATTCCTAGAAAGTCAAATTTAAACCAGGATATGTAATATAATCTAATGCATAAAATTCACTACATAACATCTTTACTAGAGGGGGAGGGAGGGGAGAAAGAGAAAAGACAAAGTATGAATTCAGCATACATACTGGATGGTACTTCAAAAGATTATTTATAATGGTGAGTCGAATTCCCTCCAACATATCAGGATCTTCAACTTTGCGCCCATAATCTCTACCATAACCAAATCAATTAATAAATGTTGATCACTCTATATTAATAAGAAAAATTGCAAGGACTATCATAAGTGCAGTGAGAATGATACTAATGTTTAGTTCTAAACATATTGCACAATCACTTACTCTATCAGTCATTCTGATCAAATTCCGATCATGTATTATCGCCCCATGTGAGGGGAAAAACTAAAATACAATATTTAGAAGTCAAAAGAAAATATGGTGACATAATGATTTAGAAAATACTTATAGATAAATCTATTTTTTAACTTATATTTAAACATAATGGGCTTCAATTTTGGATCTTTATCTTACGATAATTAATTTCAACATTTTGAACTCAACCTAGGAAACCTGTCATACTATAACTCAAATACACAGTACAATGGTTATTTACATGGTTAGTTACATATATATTTATATTTTCCCTCAACTGTCTAGTTCAAATCTCTTGAATATTAAATTTCCCATTAATGTTATAAAATAGGAATTTGGCTCCTAATATTTAGAATCTTGTCATAGGGCTAGATTGTTAGCTTAGCGAACAATACAAATTTTGTCGATGTTCTCGAGAAAAAAAGACTAAATCAACCTAATTTTTCTTTTCAGAAGATCAAACTCTTTCTAGAGACTAAGAACGTTGAAATAAGCAGAAGCAAGCAAAGAAAAAGACAACAAAGAATGAAAGAAGAACGACACAAGAAAGAGTTTAGAGTAAATGTTTTTAATTACTCAAAGATAGATAAATAGAAATGAGATGAGAAGACCTTTATTTATAGTTAAATCCTGTACAATGAATGGCTGAAATTGATTTACATCAGCGGCTCGGATCAAAAGCTACCTACCACATCCTAGCTAATTATGAAAAGTCTATCACCTTGGAATACTTTCCTTAGGTTTGCGTTCACATGGATGTTCCCGGGGTTGGATATTCCTATACCTTGGAACATACATTGGTAAAATGTCATCTATTAATTTATCAGGCTCAATGTGACTGAGCCTTCTATCAATCTCTAACGGTCGGGCCAAATAAGGTGATCTTCTAGACATGCCCAAAATTTTGCAAAGAACCTCTTAGGTACTCTGTTGCGCATGTGTCTCGGTTGCTAACTCGCAGGCCATAACAATATGTGCCATAGTTCAGTCTTAGTACTATGACTAATGGTTTCAATAGGGCTATAGTGATCTTGGCAACTGTGCACCCAATTAGAAATACTCATGTCTGCTAAAATAGAAAGCTGCAACTATGTAATTTTCAGTTTTCTTTATTAGTATCAATAAACAGAACTATTAGATATCCTTGTTCACCATTTGGGTATTGTCTTCACCTTTATCTTCAACAAACTGCTGCAGCTGATTTCCGAGATTATATGGCCTATAAATATCCACTTGCTTTACAATCAAAAGGCAACAATTACACAGTTTCCAAGCCACATTAAAAAGTACAGTAGTTCACTGGTATCAATATCCACGCTAAAGAAGATGTGCAGTTGGCCCCTTAAACTTTCAAAACATGTATCAAATTAGTCAAAGTACTAATGTCATTAACACCACACACTTATATGACATCTAACTAATAGAACCATGCCATGTGTTATGCTATTGTGTAATTAACTTTTCTTTAGGATAGGGCTACATTTTATTTCGAATGTATAGGGCAAAATCAATCAACAAAGCAATCAGCAAACATGGCACTACTCTATTAGTTAATGATTCCTCATTTCATAAGCAAGATTCCCTGTTTGAGCATCAAAACTTCAGATCTATGCACATAACAGAATCATCCAAAAACTTGAGAAAGTTGAGAGGCTGGTCAAGCAAATGAGTATGACAGATATTCAGCAACTTGTCATAAAAAACACATGCTCAAGGAGGGCGGAGGGAGAAAGTTAAGTCATAATGGATCTAACAACTACTCACGATCGCGTAATGAAAAATTTTGTTTGTTTGACCGGTCCTTCAGTAACAACAGTCCCCTTTGAAACAAATCTTTCAATGCTCTCATCTGCCCAAGAAAAAAAATAGTCTCAAGAAATCAACAAGGAAAGAAGGAATTATCAGATTTATCATTACCTTTTCCCCCTAAAATGAAATAGCTGGGCTCTATAGCGTTCAAGAATAATGTAAATTGGAATCAAAACCATTTAGTGTAACAAGAGGAAACCCTGCTACTGACATTCACACCGATAATTCTCTGAATCATTCAAATTTACTTAGCGAGTGACCTAAACTCATGAACGTAACAACCAATATGCAACAATATTCCAGTATTTCAGCTTTATAAAAGAATCCAAAAATGCATTCAGATAGTACTTAAAACAAACTGAGGTGAGTAGGAGGTCTCTCACCTAAAATAGACAACTCAGTTATAAAATAAAACAAAAATAAAATAAGTCACAAAATTGGCTTGGCCAGTAATCCCAGAAAAATAAGCTTATAGAATTTTGAAAGGATAAATCAATACAAGTTTCCACTTAACTGTATCAATGAGAGCACCCAGACGATCTCCAAAACTCAGCTGCACAACTGTTGCTTCTGAATCTTGATCAATCAAAACAATTGGCATTGGAATATAACCATCATCTTGGCCAGTCCCCTGCAATGTAAATCGCCTAATTAAACTAATGGCATTGTTATATATGCGAGTGATGGGGAACAAGAATATGCTCATCCAGGGATTAATATATTTAGATATTTGCTTTAAGAACTAATTTTTGTGTGGGTTGAATTGCAATTTTAGCTCTAGATGACAAAATGTCAAAAACCAACATCCAAATAACTTCCAAAAATCACTAAGAAACCAAGTGAGGAACTACATCTCAAGTTCCTCGGTTAGTGAAATAGTAATTTTGTCCTTTCAGTTGCAAAAGCACACTTCATGACGTGGATCGAGAACTAGAAACGCATATCCTTGGTGATACAATGTCTTTTGAAGCGGCCCAGCTAGGTGCATATTTACGATAAAATATTCTCTAATTTTGACTAAATTCATCACTCGTATTTGGAAACCACATTTCTTTCAGTCGTGGCTTAACACCTCTACTGCAATTTCCTAATGAATATACACAAATATGGATCTGTAACATTAAACGACCTTTCCTTTTCCTTATTTCGCAATTATTTGGTTAAATTTAAAAAATATTAACATCAGAACAGAATAGCAACATCATTATGCATTCGATGAGAAACACTGGGATTATTCATCTTAGCAAAACAAAATGATGCCTCCCAATCCATAATCCATAAGTGAGTTGAGCATAAATTATATGAAATGTGAACCGAACATGTCTATTTCCAACTGGTCCTTCTAAACCTTAGTGAGACAAACTTTACTGAATTCAGAGTGTGCATAAACCAAAAGAACTTTATTTCTGCAGAAAACAATCTTAAAATAACTTTAAACTGAAGTAACCAAAATTGTGTCTAAACCAAATAAGCATTTTTTTAATTACAAACTCTCACTAAAACCGAATATCCTTAAATAACATTACACCCACATGAGTAGTGTGCTCATAAAAGACCTAGGGTGACAATTTCTTAATAAGCGTGCAATTATGGAGTTTGTACCGACATACTCTATAGACACACAACCACTCTGAATTTTCTTTAACAACTAGGAACTTAATATTTATGTGCTTCAAATATGAAGTGTTCCTATTGTTTATAGAATAAATGAATGCATATTTATTGTCACAAAATAACTGAAGTGGTCTTTCTATTCAATCTATAATTAGCAGCTCATGTGATAGAATCTTTTGCATCAATATTCTAATAGAATCGAAGCCTGTAAACCCGATGATCTCTAACTTACCAGAACTTCGATATGTGAGCATGTACTTTTTGTTCTCTTAAAAATATTTCATAACCCTATTGACTGTTATCCAATGATCCATAATATGGTTGCTTAAATATCTGTCTAACATTCCAACAATGTACGCAATATCCGAACGCATACATACTTGAACATAAATTAGATTATCAATAGCTTATGCATATGGAATCTTTTGTATTTTCTAAATTTCAAGGTTACTTTGAGGGCATTGTGTAAGACTAAATTTGTCTTCTTTAACAATATGAGTATCACTTGGTTTACTCCCACTGAACTTGTAGTATATACAATTGTCAACCAAATTTATCTCAAAACCAAATGAGATAAACAATATGAAATTTATAATTTCGTTAATGAGAGTCCAACTTAAGCTCATAGATGAATTTCTTTAATTTACATATCATTGACTTTGTATTATTAGACACAAATCTATGATTGTACTATATATTTTGTTTCTTCAATGTCGCCATTGAAAATAAAAGCTTAGCATCCTTCTTATGTAGCTCAAGATTAAAATAAGCAACAAGCGTCATGATTATCTTGAAAGAGTCTTTCAATGAAACTTGAGAGAAAGTCTCCACAAAATCAATATCTTCTTTTAGAGTATATCCTTTAGATACAAGACATGCCTTATATTTGTCCACATTATCATTTGCATCCCTCTTGGTTTTAAATATCCATTTATAACCAATTGGTTTGCATCTTAAGGTAATGAAACAAATTCCTAAACTTTATTGTCTTGCATAAAATTATACTCTTCTTGAATGACATCAATCCACTTTTGAGAGTTAGAACTTTTATGGTTTGATGGAAAAATGATTAAGTCATTTTCTATCATCCCATTATTATCCTTATTTTCTTGAAGAAATACAAAGTAATAATCCGGAATAGTATTTCTCCTTCCTCTTGTGGATATCATTAATGACACTTGTTTTTGAGGTTGTTGAGTTTGTTCTTCTGAAAACAATTACTTTATCTTGAATGAGAGTTGTTCAACATTGTTTTGTTGAGGTACTTGATTCACTTCTTGATTAATGATAGGTGCGAAAACCTAAACATCGTCAAAAGTGAGTAGGAATTAAATTATAATCCAATTCCTCCTCAAAAGCAATGTATCTAACCTTATTTCTCCCTCCAAACTCAACATCCTAAAAAAATTATAGATCTCTCCTTAAATAATTCCTAATTATGAGATCATAAAATTTACAACACATGGATCACTCAAAATAACCGAAGTAGTTACTTGCTTTTGAAGTTAAATTTCTTTACATTTGTCCTAACTTATTACAAAAGAATCAACCATTTGTAACTTATCGTTGTTTCTTTTGAGTTGGACCCTTAGCAACTTTTTTTCTAATATTTCTTTTATTGCCCTTATTCTTAGAGACACTAACTAAATAAGCACTAACCAAATAAGTACTTTTACGCTTATAATGCTTCAACTTTTCTTCCTCTTTAACACAATGAGAAATGAGCTCAGCTAGAGCCTATTTCTCCTTTTAACAGCTGTAACTATTTTTGAATTGATTATACTATATAGGAAGAGGTACCAAAAGCATAAGAACAAACAATTGTTAGAAAATTCGATCTTATGTGCCTTAAGTTTTGAAGCAATATTAAATATTTTCATAATATACTCCCTCACATTAACCTTAACATTTTTTAGTAAAATGTTTCTCAATTTTATCAAGGAAACCCTTAGTATGAGTAATATCTTTAGATTTTTGCTCCTAAAGAATTTTAGAATGTTGTACTTTATGATCATTAAACTCATGCAATTTGAACGGACTCACCTCTCAAAATCCTTTTTATGGGTGCTTACCGCCATGAGAGGTGCAAGTTGTTCTTTCCTTAGTGCAAGGTCTATGTTCATACAACCAAATACTTTATGTAAGTGCCTTTTCTATTCCTTGAAATTAATTTCACAAACATGAGTGTAAAATGTATTTAACAGATATTGTGACAACAAAGATAAATTACCTAAATATAGAACAAAAATAAGTAAATAAAATAAAAACAAGCTCACATAAGTATTCATAAGTAAACAAATAAATTCAAAATAATGACTAGTTCCCCTCAAGATACTAAGCACAACATTAATGTCAAGTCTTTGGACAGTAATATTATCTGTAAGCGGTACTCTTGTCGTAGCAATCAAACATTGACAATAAACTATTTCAAACAATAGATTAATCTTTGGACTAACGTATTGTTCACATAAAATACAGTATAATTTTCACACATTTATCACCACAGTTGTCGTTGTATTTTGGCCAAATATTAACTTTCCTTTAGGCCAATTAATAAACGCATGAATTACAAAAACTCATAATTATCTTAATATTTTAAATAAACTAATCTACACAAAAGCGGTCACTTTGGTGACATTATGTTTCAATTAATCCATTAAAATATTAGACATCCGAAGCCAAAAATATGAATTTAATTGTTTCAAAATATTTGTCTTAATTTTATATTTCAATCAAATTAAAAGATAACCAAAATAATAATAAATTTGAATAAAGGTAAACCTCATATCAAGATACCGAACACTCTATTAATATTTCATATTTGGACAAAACATTAACTTGCAAGTGATATCTTGGTACAGTAATCAAACATTGATAATAAGAACATGTCAAACATAAATCTTCCTTTGGGCCGATTTATTGCTCACATATAAAACTGAATAATTATCACATGTTTATTACCACAGTTGCACATGTAATAATGTTAATTATTAACCTTCCTTTGGGCCGATTAATACTAACATAATCCGACTTACATGCACAAAACCTTCTATATATTAAAATAAAATAATTTCTACAATAGAGGTCACTTTGGTGACTTAATGCTTCAATTAATTTATCTCAAAATATATAATATAAATATACTGATATTCAAATTTAAAATTTTGTAACAGTCAAAACTGAAATTTCTGATAACACTTAAGTTTCCGAAATAACCCAAAATAAGGTCGTCTGAATGGGGCTATCAGAAATAAAAAAAACCAAAATCTTTGACTGTTTCTCAAAAAATTCCTTAAACATACATTTGCCAAAATTTTGATTATAAACTTAAATGCAAGATTTATAAATCGTTAAACTAAATGCAATCAATCCTTTAACTTTATATAAATGAATAGTTCATACAATGATCACATAAAACTTTAGTATATCCATAAGAACCCAACGATCAAAATAAATTTTTTTGATCAAACTGAATCAAATAATCATCAATACCAAATGTAAATATGTATATTCCTTAGAAAACATTAGCGACATAGTTAAGCATAATGCCAAACAAATTTAAGCAAATATTTTGCACAAAACTAAACATGATTCAACAAAATCAACCGTAATTTATTAGACTAATCCGAATATAAAGCTTCGAGAGCTAATCTGATTATAAAGTTTTCAAGTCACAGTAAATTTACCACGACCAAGTCCAAGTCAAACTTTTTTTTAATTACTAACTTTCAAAACTAAATTTTTTGATCAATCCGAATTGAATATATATTTTAAAACAAATATATATTTCATAACTTGAGTTACGATATGTGATTACCAAAGAATAAGTAATACAAAAATTGAAGGCAAATTCTAAAAATTTTAATAATACTAAAACATGATCTGTCGATATTTAATGAATTCAATTCTAATTAACCGAATTTAAAGAAATAGCACAGAGAAATAATCCCGTATGACAACAAATTGAATTTGGCAAACAAAAGCTTGTTAAACATAATTGCCGCTAATAGCAGTGGTCATAATTCATGATGACTAATTTCTTTTAATGTGGCGATAAAAGAAACCAAAATATATGTTAATCAATCGAACCCTAAATGATTAGAGTAAACGAAACTGACGAACATCAAAAGCAAGCAATATATTTATAAATTCAATCGAACATAAAAGTATATCGATAGCATAAGTTTAAACCCTAAACAGTAAAAAAACTTAAACCAAACCACATACCATCGATTATACACAAAATTATTATCATACGAATGCGATTTTTCATAATAGAAATTAATATATTCTCAATGATTCAACATGACGAGTCTCTGATGCCACTTGTTAGAACCAAATCATAATAGATATGAAATCTAAACCCAAGATCTACCATGTCAAATCATCAAGAATAATAAACTGAAAGTGGAAGAGTAGCTGGATTAATCGATAGAATGAAAACCTTGAATCTTGATGTTGAAATTCCAAATCTTTGGTATTGATCTTCCAAGAAGATATGTTTTCTCTTGATGTAAAACTCTCTGACGAGAAATGAGAGAAAAATAAGTTAACATTTTTCTTGGAGACCAATATAATTGATTTAATAATCAACTATTAAGTATTTATAACTCTGCCCTTCATCAAATTATAAATACATCTTATGGTATTTACACTTCTATTTCCATGACACTTTAATACCTATGATACGCCTAACATAATTGGTCACTTGATTTTGTGTCATATTTTATAATAACATCATATATTTTACATATATGCCCACAATTGCAGATTTTAATCCAACACAATATTCTAAGGAAAAAAGAACTCCACAAAAATAATATATAGATTGTCATTTTCTGTCTTACTTTCTTGAAGAGAAATTGGCTTTAGTGTCGCACTCAAGAAAGTTGCAGCGGGATCTGTAGGAGTCAAGAGAAGTTAGAAGAGGCGCGAAGCCGGGATCGGGAACTGAGGGACGACGGTGGCCGGCGGGAGAAGAAGAGGAAGGAAAGATAAGGGAATTTGACAACGCCATGGACTATGGAGGTTGAAAAACGTTTAGTGATCAAATTCAGACTTCGCGCATCATTTTTTTTTGGGGGCGAAGTGGATTTTTCAATTTTTTTAATGTTTTTTTCTGTGTAAAAGAGAGTAGTAGTTTGGAATGGTGACGTTACGTGGGACCTACATAGTCGTCGTTTGATCCACGTAATGGCTACTTTTTATTTTTTTAATTTAAGGTGAATTTCACCGGTAGTCATTGAATTTTTAGTATATTTTTACTTTAGTTATCAAACTTTTAATACTTATAATACAATCATTAAATTTTTAATTTGTTTTCATTACGGTCGCTGCCATTGAAAACTTCCCTTTAAGTTTTTTCTCCCAAAAACCTAATTTTAAGAAGGATCAAGATCAAATAAACATTCATTATCTTTTTGCCGAACGAAAATATATTGCTAGATTCTCGGTGAATAATGATCAAGTGAGACACAACTTAATTAGTTCAGATTTTTCTGATAAAAAGAAGATATGATTTACGATTATTCATAATTTAATTGAATCGTAAACGGTCGTCGATCAATTACGACGATTGGAAGACTGAATTTAACCAGAAGATTAACATAGTTTGATTTCAAGCTGATCTAACAGTTGAAAGTGATGGATCAAAAAGATTTATTTTTAGTTTCGATTGAGATCTTATTGATATTTGTGGAGATTTAGAAGTTTTTTATTAGTTTAAACCGATGAAAAAGAAAAGAATAAGAAGGGAAGTAGTTTGGTGATCTGTTGGACCAGAGAAAACAACCAAATGATTATAGAAAATGACAACGAAAGGAGATGACGGTCTAATATAACTAAAAGCTAAAACTTTATGATCCACCACTGTTAATTGTCATATCAACTTGAAACCAAACTACGTTAATCATTTGGTCAAGTAGAGTTTGCTCACAATTTGATATTGATCGGCGACCATCCCATTCATCGAAAAATTGACCTTTTGTGGCGTCTATCGATTCTTAAAATCAGGTTTCTTAAGAGAATAATACTTTAATAACAATTTTAAAAGGCAATAGCCGTAATAAAAATTAATTAAAAGTTAAGTGATTGTAATATAATTTTTTTTAGAAAAAAAAATATTGGATTTCTGAATATGATTTACATAGATATGAACCTCATTAAAAAACCTCCCTAAGCCTATTTAGAGGAAAGAGTGTCCCTAGCTATGTATACAAATACGAGAGTTCACACACCACTCCATAGAAAAACCATACAAAGACAAATAGCATTAAATAAACCCAGTTCCTAAACCAACTTGCCAAGATTGTATCCTCAAAACTCAGCTTTCACTTTGCATCAGTAACCAACTGTCAAAGACGCTAAACAAATTAAAATCACCAAGGGCAAACAAACTGGAACAACATCAACAACTATGAAAAGGGCAGGATCATTAGACCAAGGAATCAAAAATCCACCGAGCGCCCAATATCGTCCTTAGCTAGACGATCAACCTCAAGGTTACATGATCTGTCTACAGCTTGAACGTTCCAACTAAGATTAGAGCAAAGCTGTCTGCATTGGTTCACGATTCCTTTGAAAACATGAGGCATAGATAGGGGATTACGCAGCCAGAGTACCACATTAGAGCAATCAGATTCAACAAAAATGCTATGTGTTTTGCACCAGTTAGATTTCAAAAATAGAGATAAGGCCTCCTTTATATCCAACAATTCAGCGGAGGTAGGATCACAATAACCGATCAATTTAGAGATTTCGATCAAAATCTCACCATTGTCATTCCGCAATAAATCACCTATCCCAGCCGGTCCAAAGCTCACCGACATAGCTCCATCCATATTAAATTTAACGGTACTCCTAGATGGTGCAGCCCGCACCAAAGTTTCTTTGTGATGAACCTTTCATGTCAATGGTTTCGATCAAGATTGCAGATTCCCCAAAAGTCATTGAGAGAATCCCTAGAATCCAGCCATTTGGTTCGAACCCACCAACCAACTCTAAGGAGTATAATATCAAAAAATAAGTTCAAATTAGTAGATTTATTTTAGAATAAAACATCAGTCCTTTCTTTCCATAAGGACCAAGCAATGGCATAGAAACTCAAGTTCCACAGAGGTGACAACCGAGCGTAAGGGCAGCAACCATTTCAACAATCTAAGAATTTTTGGCCCTCAAGAGGAAAGATCGAATTCACCTCCCAAAAATTACACCATTTGCACTAAATCTTCTAGGAGAATCTTTAAGAGAAAAAAATGGTTAATAGTTTTCTCATCCGTTGAACAAAAGGTACACCGAGTAAGACTTCCTAAAGGAATTGTTGAAAGTCAAAATTGGCAAATTGCTTTGCACCTTTCGGTGCATATGGAAAAAATGGTCAAAAAAGGTGCTGCAAATTGGATTGCAAATTGGTATGGAAAAATGACCATTTTGCCCCTAAAGCTCTAAGGTATTTATAAGTTTGCCATTGAAGCTTCAACTATAAATTGGCCTCTCCATTTCAATTCAAAACTATCCCAAAATCATTCTTCATCCTCCCAATACTAGAGAAATTAGAGAGTTTTCATATAGAGTTGTTTTCTCTCTCTCTTTTTTTTTTATCAAGAGAGAATTGTCATTGTTTTCTTCTTGTTAGATTGAGAGAAGTTGTAATTCTTATTTCCTCATAGTGAAATTCTTCTACCTTTGTTTGTGTTTTTTTACCCTATATTATTTAGGGGTTTTTCACGTAAAATCTGTGTCTTCTTTATCTTCATTGTTATTTTCTCAAATTATCAGTTGCGATTTTGCTCTATCCGATGATCCTATTCCGCAACAATTGGTATCAGAGCCTAATTTGGGTGTGTATATCTACTTACCGTATTCTCTGTTGGTTGCCACTGAAAAGTGGATCCTCCATCATAAGAAAATAAGCTAGATATTACTCATTCATTAAGGTGGTGGGCACTATTCACGTCAAATAGTAAAATAGTGGGAGCTATCTGAAATAAAAGCTATGGAAACAAAATTTGATGTTGAAAAGTTCAACGAGAGAAATTTCTCACTGTGGAAATTAAAGATAAAGGCTATCCTAGGAAAAGATGGATGTCTAGCGACTATAGCGAATGGCCAATAGATTTTACAGATAACAAGAAATAGAACGAGATAGAGGAGAATGCTATTACAAACCTTTATTTAGCATTAGCAGATGAAGTATTGTTGAGCATTGAGGAGAAAAAGACAGCCAAAGAGATTTGGGATCACCTCACAAAATTATATGAGGCCAAATCATTGCACAATAAAATTTTCCTTAAGAGGAAATTATACACTCTTCGGATGTCAGAATCTACTTTGGTGACAGAGCACTTAAACACGTTGAATACTCTATTTTCTCAGCTTACATCTCTAAGCTATAAAATAGAGTCACAAGAACGTGCTGAACTTCTACTTCAAAGTATACCTAATTCGTATGATCAACTCATCATCAACTTGACAAACAACAACCTTACCAGTGATTTAGTCTTCGATGATGTTGCAGCTGCTGTTTTGGGAAAAAAAATTAGCGCAAGAACAAGGAAGATAGACAAGGAAATTTACAACAAGCAAATGCCTTAGCGGTGATGAGAGGAAGATCAACAGAAAGTGGCCAAAGTAGCAGTCACAATCATGGTAGATTAAAGTCAAGAAGTAAGAAGAATTTAAAGTGCCACAATTGTAGAAAGAAGGGTCACTTGAAGAAGGATTGTTGGAGATTACCTAAAAACCCCAATCCTCAAAGAAATATGGCAAACACTTCAGATGATGGAGATACTTTCTATTGTGAAGCATCAATAGCCGTGAAAGGTAGAAAAAGATTTACAGATATATGGCTTATTGACTCAGGAGCCATATATCACATCACCTCAAGAAGAGAATGGTTTCATCATTATGAACCTATCTCAGGAGGATCTGTGTACAGCTGCAATGATCATGCCTTGGAGATTATTGGCGTTGGAACCATCAAATTGAAGATGTATGATGGAACAATCAAAGTTGTTCAAGATGTGTGGCACGTGAAAGGCCTGAAGAAAAATTTATTATCCTATGGATTGTTGGATAATAATGCAAGCAAGATTGAAACACGAAAAGGAATTATGAAGGTGTTCCATGGAGCGCTTGTGGTGATGAAAAGTGAGAAGATAACTACGAATTTGTACATGCTAAAGGGAGATACTGTGCAAGAGGTAAAAGCTTCTGTTGCCTTATGTATTTTAGATTCTACAATGTTAGGGCATCAAAAACTTGGACACATGTCAGAACAAGGAATGAAAGTCCTTGTGGAGCAAAAACTACTTCCTGGTTTAACAGAGGTATCACTTTCTCTGTGTGAACATTGTATTACAAGTAAGCATCATCGATTAAAATTCAACACATCAAATTCTAGAGGCAAGGCTGTTCTAGAATTGGTTCATTCTGATGTATGGCAAGCACTAGTTACATCTCTAGGGGGAGCAAAGTATTTTGTCTCATTCATTGATGACTACTCTAGGAGATGTTGGGTGTATCTTATCAAAAGGAAGACAGATGTGTTTTCAACCTTCAAAGTTTTCAAAGCACGGGTGGAACTTGATTTTGAAAATAAAATTAAGTGTTTCAGATCAGATAATGAAGGTGAATATACAAGTGATGAATTTGATGACTTTTGCAGAAAAGAAGGCATCAAAAGACAGTTCAAAGCAGTATACACTCCTCAACAAAATGAAGTGGCAGAAAGGATGAAAAAAACTTTGTTAGAAAGAACACGAGCAATGTTGAGAGCTGCAGGACTAGAGAAAGCTTTCTGGGCAGAAGCAGTCAATATCGTCTGTTATTTGGTGAATCGAGCTCCATCAACTACAATTGAGTTAAAGACACCGATGGAGATGTGGACTGGTAAACCAGTTGATTATTCAAACCTCCATAAATTTGGAAGTATTGTGTACGTGATGTACAATGCCCAAGAAATTTCAAAGTTGGATCCAAAATCTAGAAAATGTAAATTCTTGGGGTTGTTGATGGAGTAAAGGGGTATCGCTTGTGGGGTCCGATTGCCCGCAAAATGATTATCAGCAAGGATGTTATCTTTGTAAAAGATAAGCTACAAAGAAAAAAAAGATGATAGCACTAAAAAAGAAAAGCCACAGACTACACGGATTCATATTGAAAATGAGTCTGAACAAAAAGATTGTTCTAAAGTAGAACTAGAGCATGAGAAACCAGAACCAGAGAATTCTGAAGCTCTAACAACTCATCAATCAGATCGTGTGAGAAAATGTCCCAATTAGCACTCAGATTATATTATAGAATGTAATATTGCATATTGCCTTTTAACAGATAACAGTGAGCCATCAACATTCGAGGAGGCAATGAACAACACAGATTCTTCACAATGGATGATGACAATGCAAGAAGAAATCGAAGCCCTTTTATAAAAATAATACATGGGACCTTGTGCCAGTACCACAAGGAAGGAAGCCAATTGGTAACAAATGGGTCTTCAAAATCAAGAGAAATGATGATGATCAAGTGGAGAGGTATTATGCAAGACTGGTGGTCAAAGGATATGTTCAGAAAGAAGGTATTGATTTCAATGAAATATTTTCTCCTGTGGTTCGACTAACAACGGTTCGAGTAGTCTTGGCAATGTGTGCTACATTGAATTTACATCTAGAGTAATTAGATGTTAAAATAGATTTTCTTCATGGAGATCTTGAAGAAAAGATTTATATGCTCCAGCCTGAAGGTTTTGAATAAAAAGAAAAGAAAAACTTAGTTTGCAGGTTGAACAAATCTATGTACGGTCTAAAGCAGGCACCGAGGTGTTGGTACAAAAGATTTGACTCCTTCATCATGAGCCTTGGATACAACAGACTTAATGCAAACCCTTGTGCTTACTTTAAGAGGTTTGGTGAAAACGATTTTTTATATTGCTATTGTATGTAGATGACATGTTGGTTGCAGGCCCCAACAAAGATCATATTGAAGAATTAAAGGCACGATTGGATAGGGTATTTGAAATGAAGGACTTGGGACCAGCAAACAAGATTCTAGGGATACAAATTCACCGAGATAGAAGTAATAGGAAGATTTGGCTTTCACAAAAGAATTACTTGAAGAAGATCTTGTCACGATTCAACATGAAAGATTGTAAGCCAATTTATGCCCCTCTTCCTATTAACTTTAAATTATCCTCCAGTATGAGTCCTAGCAGTGAAGAAGAGAGGATGAAGATGTGTCGAGTACCGCATGCAGTATGAGTGGTGGGAAGTTTAATGTTCGCTATGATTTGTACAAGACCAGACATTGCACAAGCAATGAGAGTGGTTAGTCGATACATGACGAATCCAGGCAAAGAGTATTGGAATGCTGTGAAAAGGATCCTGAGATATATCAAATGGACCTTAAATGTTGCATTATGTTACGGAGGATCAAACTTTCTTATCATCGAGTATGTCAATTCTGACTATGCGGGAGATTTGGATAAAAGAAAATCTACAACATGGTATGTGTTTACAGTTGCTGGTGGAGCTGTAAGTTAGGTTTCAAAACTGCAGTCGGTTGTGGCTACGTCAACAACGGAGGTAGAATATGTAGCAGCTACATAAGCCAGTAAAGAAGCAATATGGTTGAAAATACTATTGGAGGAGCTCGAGCACAAACAAGAGATTGTCTCATTGTTTTGTGACAGTCAGAGCGCCTTGCATCTTGTAAGGAATCCCGCTTTTCACTCAAGAACAAAACACATTCGGGTCCAATACCACTTTATCTGTGAGAAAGTGGAAGAATGGATGATAGATATGCAGAAGATTCATACCAACGACAACATAGCAGATTTCATGACAAAGGCAATCAATACTGATAAGTTTGCTTGGCGCCGATCCTCTTGTGGCCTGTTAGAGACGTAAGCAACATGGATGGTACAAGGTAGAAAGAATGGTTTGAAGATATGATTGTTCCAATCAAATCTTTAAGTGAGAGATTGTTGAAAGTCAAAATTGGCAAATTGTTTTGCACCTTTCGGTGCATATGGAAAAAATTGTCAAAAAAAGGTACTGCAAATTGTAGCAAATTGGATTGCAAATTGGTATGGAAAAATTACCATTTTGCCCATGAAGCTCTAAGGTATTTACAAGTTTGCGATTGAAGCTTCAACTATAAATAGGCCTCTCCATTTCAATTCAAAACCATCCCAAAATCATTCTTCATCCTCCCAATACTAGAGAAATTAGAGAGTTTTCATATAGAGTTGTTTTCTCCTTTTTTTATCAAGAGAGAATTGCCATTGTTTTTTTTTCTTGTTAGATTGAGAGAAGTTGTAATTCTTATTTTCTCATAGTAAAATTCTTCTACCTTTGTCCGTGGTTTTTACCTTATATTATTTTTGGAGTTTTCCACGTAAAATCCGTGTCTTCTTTATCTTTATTATTATTTTCTCAAATTATCAGTTGCAATTTTGCTCTATCCGACGATTCTATTCCGCAACAGGAATCCCTCTCCTTAAAAGCTCCACTTTTGTCGGTAAGTGGCCCAAAATAAGTTTCCCCACGAAACACTCTACATTATATGAGGAGATGCCTGACCATAGTTTGGAGCATATATCATCAACATCCCTACTCCTAGAGCAAGCCAAGAAATAGAATTCCTTTGTTGTATAGCAACCGAAAGACGATTTAGATCATCTTATGCTATCGGCAGGCAACGATCTGATTCGAATAGAGCAAATGACAAATCAAAAAGAGTCTCACACACTCAATTCCAAATCAAAGAGTGTCCTACGCAAAGAAATATTCCAACGTCAAGTATCATGTTCCCAAGCACCAAAGTCTTCAATTTTTTCTTATTTTTCACTGCGGGCATAAATACTAGGAAAGAGGTTTTTAAGACATTCCCCAACCATCCAACGATCATTCCAAAAGTCCAAAGACTTACCATCACCCACCTGAAATGTAATATTGTCAAGGAACAGTTCTTTGGAGATTGGAGAAGAGAATGCAGCATTAGAAATGTCTCTCCACATCCAAGATATTCTAAGGTTGGAGCTAGAAGACGGAAGAATACTTTCATCCCCACGATTATATTTTGCTTGAATAACACCCCTCCAAAGACGATCTCTTTCACAGCCATACCTTCAAGACCATTTGTTCAGCAATGCCATATTTTTTTAACTTGAAATCTATAAGGCTGAGACACCAAATTGTTTGGGTAAACACATAATTTCCCAACTCACCTAATGAACTTTCTTACCATTTAACAAATCCCACAGGAATTTCGACACGAGATTTGAGAGTTCTTTTGCAATGGATGCTAGAATTCTGAACATAGATAAAAAGTAAAAAGGGGGGTTTGCTAAAACTGCTTTAGCAAGGGTCATTCTACCCCCGAACGAAAGCATGCTCCCTTTCCAAGGACCAAGTTTCTTCCTTAATCTGTCCAATAGAGACCTCCACAATGAAATTCAATTCCTTTTGCACCATAGGGGCAGTCTCAAATAAGAAGAATGGAGAGAACTAGCTCTACAGTTCAACGTGGATGCCCAGATTTCTACCTCCGAATCTGCCACATTTACACCATAAAAGGTTGATTTTTTTAGGTTTAATTTTAACCCGAAACCAAACTTGAAACATCATAGAATACGCTTAAGGTTTGTAACTTGGGTTAGACATGCACCACTAAAAATTATTAGGTCGTTCGCGAATTGTAGGTGAGAAATTTCCAGTTGTTCACCCCCAATTTTTACTCCTTCAAAGAACCCAAGTCTGATCGCTTGCCTGAGAATCAAATTCAGACTCTCAACTACTATATTGACGAGTAAGGGCGAAAGGGGACACCCTTTTCTCAGCTCCCTACAGATACAAAACTCTTCAGTGGGAGATCCATTTACTAATATTGAGAGCGAAGTAGTAGATATGCAAGACTGAATCCATCGTCGCCATTTATCTGCGAAGTCTATTTTAGCCATCATCAAGTCGAGAAATTCCAAATCTACGGTGTCGTATGCTTTACAAAAATCTGCTTTAAACACTACTCCTTGCTCTCCCCTTCTCCTCACACTATCCACCACCTCATTGACTACCAACACACGATCAAGAATTTGTCTCCCCTTAGTAAATGCGAATTGGGTTTTGTTAATGATTTCATCAAGGAAAAGTGCGAGTCTGTTGGCTAGCAATTTAGCAAGAATTTTGTACACCCCCCACAAGGCTAATGGGGCAAAACTCCTCAACTACTTCAGGGGATGGGACCTTAGGGATAAGGGCAATAAAAGAGTGGTTGAGGCTTACATCCCAAGCTTTTCCTTCCCAGAAATCGTTTAAAAACTGCATAACGTCCTCTTTGAGATACTTCTAATATTTCTTAAAAAAGCCCAGATTAAATCTGTCCGGGCCAGGAGTTTTGTTACCATTAGAATTTCTAGGGATTTTCAAAACTTCTCCTCCGCCAAATACAAATTCCAGAATGTCCTTGAAGGCACAGCTGATTTTTCTAAATTCACAGTCTAAATCTTTCAATTTGTGCATATGACAGGAGTTGTATGTTTCAAAGAAATGATTTTTTTACCGTGGTGCTAATAACACTGGGATCAGCGACCAAGGTCCCATTATGGAGAATGCTATGGATCCAATTAGAGTTTCTCCTAACTGTGGCCATAGTGTGAAAGGAGCTTATATTCTTATCCCTTCTGCTATTCATTGGACTCTCGACTTTTGAATCTATTCTCTTTCCTCCATTCTAATCAAGATCTATAATTTCGATCTCCAACATGTCAAGTCAGAGTGAACAGAGACATCACTGCAATCATTAAGAATTTGTGATTCGAGGGACTCGATATTTCTTTCTGCATCCTTAATCAATGCCTTGATCCCTCCATTTTTTCCTTATCCGCCCACGCCTTAGTACAACTTTTAGAACATTTTAATAAGCTGTTAATGCCGGAATCTCTCAATCCTTCTATTGTGCTAATCAGCGATGCCTTAAAATTTTTGTCCTTCATCCAATGATTAAAGAATTTAAAGGGACTGCGACAGGAAGTAAAACCCTTCACCGAAGCAAGGTTTGTAATATAAAATTTAAAAGTTTATCCTAAACGTTTAGTGATTATCAATATAAATTTTCAATAATCAAGTGAGTTTTTCTAAATTTGAAGCTGTAACCTCCTAAATTTGACATAATTTCTTAAGTCGAATTTTGGAAGTTAAGTTTGGAAAACTTGTTCCTCAAGAAAGTTTGTTAGGTTTAATAATTCAAATTACAATTTAATTACAAAAAAAACGAAACCACAAAACTATATCATTTAAATAAAACATAGTCGTTTAATAAAATTTCCAAAAGTTATTATAAAATTCGAAAGAAATTCGATAATGCATGACAAACCATTAAGTCTCCAAAATAAAAATAATAATAATGTCCCAAGTCCCAAATACAAAATCATCCGAAATAATAATAATAGAAAAATTCAAATGTTCGAATAATCATACTGTAAAATGGGGTAAAGTTTGGTGATATGAAAATCCTCCAAGTACCGTAAGCCTAAGCTTGAGTATCTGAAAGAGAAGCTAAGGGGGAGTAAGCTATAAAGCTTAGTGTGTCTCTAAAGTGCAGATAAAACACAAAACAGAATCCGAACATCAAGCATAGATCAACAGTCATCTAAATATACATATGCATACAAACTGAGACATAAAATGTAATGTCATGCACCCATCTCCATACACCGTCTGAAGAGTAAGGTTTCCCAGAACCACTCTAACTACATCGTCACCATCCGAAGTGGAACGACCCGAAGGTGGAACCACTGATCCGAAGCAGAATTCAGCACGAAGGGTAAACCCACTGAACTTCCCCGTACAATTTCCCAACCCAAATGATATGACATGTTCCGATTATATTTTTCGAATCCGAGAGTATACCCGATTTATTAATTCATTCCGAGTGCATACGATATATTCTGGTATTATTTTAGTCCGATTTTGATATCCGATGTGTGTCATTGCCATCATACAAAGCATACCATAAATCACAGATCATTCATTCAGTCACATATATAACATGCACGCATAACATAGAGCACAAAAGATATAGCACAAGAAGAGACACACCTTAGGCAGCTAATAACTCAACGTCAAGAGTGGTGTCTCCCACGCTCATCTCTAGCATTCGGTCAGACAGAGTCAACACTTACGAGGCCAACAAAACACAAATAATCACTACTACAATGCCACACTAACTTAATCACTAAACGAAAACCATACTCACGTGCATAACTCGCAGGTCGGGTCGGTCTCTTCAGTTCGGTTCACGGGCCCGGTCTGAGGCTGACCTGGTTCGATCAAGGGTTTGATCCGGTTTAAGTTTGACCCAGTTTGGGTTATCATAATGGTCTGATAACTCTCCAGGATTGGGCTCGCTCAGCTATCACACTATTGGGCTCTCCATGCTCTCGGGTTAAGCCCAATCCTCACCATCACTCTCCCCATTCACCGGGTTTAGCAATTGGGCTCAACAGAACCCAAAGCCCACTCACAGCACCCCTACCATATTCGAAACTAGGGTTAAGAAACCCTTGACGGCGCAACTCGCCTCCGACTATCTCTGGTGACCTCTATGGTCAAATTCTGGCTACCCTCACGAACCCAAAGGCTCCCGAAATATCCACTCAAACTACTAGCACCAAACACACACTCATTTAAAGGCTTACCCAAAAGCAAAAACATACAACGACGAAGGACAGTGAAACTCGAATGGCCAATAAGGAGGTAATGGTGGTAGTGAGAGGTTTTTGAACGACCCCACTGTAGCTCGGACTCAAATGCTGGCAGAGACGATAATGCAAGGGATGGGTTTTGAAGGCAATAGGGCAAGGAAGCTATCGGCGTTGGCCGTGTACAACACAGACGATGTTTAAAGGGTGGTCAGAGCCTCGCCGAAAATGCAAAGGGAAAATGTTGTAAATTTCAGAGGATTTAGGGTAAGGGTGCGGCTGGAGATTTTTGAAAATAGGGCTAAATAGGAGTTGGGTGTTATAACA
Organism: Hibiscus mutabilis; assembly: GCA_019671005.1. NCBI lineage: Eukaryota > Viridiplantae > Streptophyta > Magnoliopsida > Malvales > Malvaceae > Hibiscus > Hibiscus mutabilis. The sequence continues at coordinate 28,293,536 of CM033751.1, forward strand.
GGGTATAAATACCCTAGGAACAAGGGTAAATTACCACCACAAGGCCCCAGCTTCACCCGCTTTACATAAAATCCACAAAAGTTCATGAATTTCTCAATTAAGTTACTAAAATTCAATTAAGTTTTCAGTTTTAAATTCCCAAAAATTAGGGTTCGAGAATTAGGGATTTAAAGATTTGAGGATTTTTAATTTGGGAAGAAATTGGGGTGTTACAACTCTTCCCCCTTAAAAGAAATTTTGGCCTCAAAATTTACCTAGATCAAAGAGATGTGGGTACTGAGCTTTGACAACGGCCTTGGTCTCCCACGTAGCCTCATCATGACCACGATTACGCCACAAGACCTTGACCATCTTAATGGTCTTCCTCCGGAGAACTTTCTTGTCCTGAACAAGAATCTCATATGGCTCATCCTAAAAACGCAAGTCAGGACGGATCTCAATCTCCTCCACAGGAATAATATGAGACGGATCAGCACGATAGCGTCTCAACACAGAAACATGGAAGACATCATGGATACGACTGAGCTCAGGTGGTAACTCAAGCTGATGGACAACTAGTCCGTCTCGACGAATAATCCGATAAGGCATTTTGAAACGATGACTCAACTTGCCTTTTCGATTGAATCGAAGTACCTTCTTTTACGGAGATACTTTCAAGAAAACCTCATCTTCCACATCGAACTCAAGATCCCGACGTCTCAAATCGACATAAGACTCATGTCTATCAAAATCAGCCTTAAGCCGATCCCAAATTAATCTAACAGTTTATTCAGCCTCATGTACGATATCCGGTCCCAACAATCTGTGCTCATTAAGCTCGGTCCAACCAATAGGTATACGACACTTACGCCCCATATAGAGCCTCATACGGTGCCATCTTGATACTGGCCTAATAGCTATTATTGTAAGCAAATTTTGAAAGCGGTAAGAAATCTTCCCAACTGCCACTATAATTCACAACACATCCTCTCAACATATCCTCAAGAATCTGGATTACGCGTTCAGACTGGCCACCGGTCTGAGGATGATAAGTAGTGCTAAAGTTCAACTGAGTACCAAAGCATTGTAAAGTGACCTCTAGAACTTCGCTGTGAACCTTGGGTCTCGATCAGAAATGATAGACAAAGGCACCCCATGAAGTTTAATAATCTCTGAGATGTAGAGCTTAGCTAACCTACTCAAAGAATAGTTAACCCGAACATGAATAAAGTGGGCTGACTTAGTCAACCGATCTACAATAACCCAGATAGAGTCTTTCTTTGAAGGAGTCAAAAGAAGACCACTGATAAAATCCATCGTCACATGCTCCCATTTCCACTAAGGAATCTCAATGTGCTGAAGTAATCCAGACGGACACTGATGCTCTACTTTTACCTTCTGACAAGTCAAACATTTCGACACAAACCCAATAACATCCTTCTTCAGGCCCTTCCACCAGTATCTCTCTCGAAGATTCTTATACATCTTTTCCCCATCGGGATGCATAGAGTAGGGACTATCATGGGCTTCATAAAAGATAACCTACTTCAAGCCAAAATTCTTCATAATTCAATACCGACCCCGAAAACACAAAACACCATCCTAGTCGATCAAATAATCCTAAGATGTCCCCTCTTCAACCTCTCTTATGTGGTGCATCAAGAACGGATCACTAAGCTGCTTAGCTCAAATATCAGAAATCAGAGTAGGAATAACCCGAAGTTCTGCCAATAGACTGCCATCCTTATACAAACTCATCCGAGCAAACATGGCTCTCAAATCTGAAATGGCATTACGACTCAAGGCATCGTCAACAATATTGGCCTTGCATGGTTGATACTCAATCTCGTAGTCATAGTCTTTAAGAAGCTCTAACCAACGTCGTTGTCTCAGGTTCAGCTCATTCTGAGTGAGAAGATATTTCAGACTCTTATGGTTTGTGAAGATATAATACTTCTCTCCGTAGAGATAGTGTCTCCAGATCTTGAGAGCAAAGATTACAACAACGAGCTTAAGGTCGTGGGTAGGGTAGTTACACTCATGCAGTTTCAACTGTCTAGAAGCATAAGCTATTACCTTACTATCCTGTATCAGAACGCATCCCAATACAGTATGAAAAGTGTCACTGTAAATGGTGTAAGACTTTCTCGGCTTAGGCTGAATCAGGACCGGTGCTTTAGTCAACACAATCTTAAGCTTCTAAAAACTATTTTGCTGAGCCTCAGACCAGACAAAAAGGAACATTATTTCTCAGAAGCTTAGTCAACGGAGCTGCGATGACTGAGAAACCCTCAACAAACCTCCGATAATAGCCGACTAAACCCAAGAAACTTTAGATCTCAGGAATATTCTTGGGTTGCTTCCAACTCATGATAACCTCGATCTTCTTCGGATCAACTCGAATACCTTCAACAAAAATGATATGCCAAAAAAATATCACCTCTGATAGCCAGAATTTACACTTACTAAATTTTGCATAAAGCTGTTTCTCCCTTAGAGTTTGTAACACAATCCGGAGATGTTCCTCATGCTCAACCTCAGATTTAGAGTAAAATATAATATCATCTATAAAGAATACGACAAACTGATCTAGATAGGGTTGAAATACTCTATTCATCATATCCATGAAGGTGGCAGGAGCGTTTGTCAACCTGAAGGGCATCACAAGGAATTCGTAATGACCGTAACGTGTCCGAAAAGCTAATTTGAACACGTCAGAATCCTTAACCTTGAGTTGGTAGTAACTAGATCTCAGGTCTATCTTAGAAAACACTATAGCTCCCCAAAACTGATCGAAGAGATCATCAATACGAGGAAAGGGATACTTGTTCTTGATTGTCAGCTTGTTCAGCTTTCGATAATCGATACACAACCGAAGTGTCCCATTATTCTTCTTGACAAAAAGAACAGGGGCTCCCACGGAGAAACATTAGGTTAGATAAATCCCATGTCTAGCAGTTCTTGCAACTGTATTTTCAATTCTTTAAGCTCCTTCGGTGCCATCCGGTAAGGTGCCATAGACATAGAAGCTGTGCCCGGATAAACTTCAATGCCAAACTCAATCTCATCACGTTTTGGCGGAACACCAGGCAGTTCTTCTGGAAATACATCAGGAATGTCTCTCACAACCCGGATTTTATCCATCCCAAAGTCAGACTGTCTCAGATCAAGAATGTAGGCAAGATAGGAAATTAACCCATTCTTGATCATCTTCTCGGCTTTGAGAGCCGATATTACATTAGATAGGAAGCCCCGACGTTCTCCAAAAAGAACTATCCCCCGATCATCAGAAGTTTTCAGAGTTGTTCTTTTCATCTCACAATCCAGATTGTCTCGGTGAGCAGACAACCATTCTATGCCAAGAATTCAAACTCGCCAAAGGGTAACTACATCAGATTAGCCAAAAAGGTTTCCCCTTGAATCTCAAGAGGACAATTTTTATACACCCTAGATACCATAATAGGATTTTCTACTAGACTATGCACAGTAACAACATTAGAAACATTCTCTACTGGAATTTCAAGACCTCTAGATATAGAACTCGCAACATACAAATGAGTAGAACCATTATCCAATAGGGCAAAATAAGAGATAGAATGGATAAAAAAAAGTACCAACAATGACATCTGGCTTATCTCGATCCTCATGCCTCCTGGTAGCATAAACCAACCCAGGTTGTCTCGTCCCTAAACCAGCTGATCCTCTACTCTAAGCAGGCTTACCCCTACCAGCAGTACCTGAAACAACAGATCTACCATGACCTCTCCCTCTACTAGGATTCTGAACAGATGCCTGTGATTGACTCAGAACATAGGTAGATGAAGGTGACACCGGACAATATTTGAAAAGATGCTTAAAAGAACCGCATCAGAAACAAGCCCCAGACTGCCTCCTACATTCACCTGGATGTCATTTCTTACAGAAAGAACACTGTGGCGCCCTACAAGAATTAGTCAAACCTCTAACACTGGCAGTCGAAATAGTAGATGTCACTGGTCTAGCCCTGAAGTAACTCTGATGGTCATACTCATCTCTAGTCCTCTTCCTCGACTGATTCCCCTGACTATGCTAAACTGATGCGATCGAATGCCTCATAGTCCAATCATTACCCTTAGACTCTTGTTGTTTCTTCATTAACTCAATCTGCTCAGCAGTTCTAGCCTGTTGGGTGATCTTTTTATACTCCTTATCCTGATGTAAAGCAACCCCGGTCTTGATAGAAAAACGTAGCCCTCTCAGAAACCAGTCACACTTCTTATTTTCTGTAGTAACCAGCCCCGGAACATACTAGAGAAGTCTCAAAAACTCAATCTCATAATCATTAACGCTCAAGAACAACTTTTTCCTCAGCTTCCCACCAGCTCCGGGCCTCACCCTGCAGCAATGATATAACATCTCTCAATTTTTGGTTGACAGGATATTCCATCTCAACAAATAAACGCTGAAGTTTCTTCAGCCAATACTCCGTATTAGTCGGGTTTGTACCCAACTTGCCATCAAACATGGTCATCCCGACAGCTAAGAACTCAGTAAAAATAGGTTTCCTCATACCCTCAGACTGGTGGAGGTAACGAAGCATCTTTCTCTATACTATAACCGAATCTATACCCATTGTCTTACTGTCCTCAGAATCACGTGGACCAACACTCTGCGTCTGCTGATCAGGTGCTGTATTCTGGGCTCCCGTTTGATTCCTAGGTTGATCCTCTCCATCAACATCGTGTACCTTATTCGAATTCTACGACAGATCTGTAGGAGGCAGATCATCACTCTCAATAGCGGTAGAACGACCTCGGTCACGACCACGTCCGATCGCTAATCTAGTACTCCTACGAGGTGGCATAGTAGTCTATCACAAAAGAAGATAATCCTAAGTTAGAGTCGGTACTTGGAGTTTCTATTCAAAATAAACATAATACTTAAAAATATTGTTTTTATTAGGAATTCCCGTTTTGCCCAAAAAATATTTAGTATGCATGAAAAATCATTTCTGGCTTAAAAATTTCATTCGAGCCACACAGTCTGAGGGTTGAACCTAGGCTCTGATACCACTAAATGTAACCTCCTAAATTATACCTAATTTCTTAAGTCGAATCTTAGAAGTAAAGTTTGCAAAACTTGTCCCTCAAGAAAGGTTGTTAGGTTTAATAATTCAAATTACATTTTAGTTACAAAAAAATGAAACCACAAAACTATATCATTTAAATAAAACGTAGTCGTTTAATAAAATTTCCAAAAGTTATTATAAAATTTGAAAGAAATTCGATAATACATGAGAAACCATTAAGTCTCCAAAATAAAAATAATAATAATGTCCAAAGTCCCAAATACAAAATCGTCTGAAATAATAATAATAGGAAAATTCAAATGTCCGAATAATCATACTGTAAAATGGGGTAAAGTTTGGTGATATGAAAATCCTCCAAGTACCGTACGCCTAAGCTTGAGTATCTGAAAGAGAAGCTAAGAGGGAGTAAGCTATAAAGCTTAATGTGTCTCTAAAGTGCAGATAAAACACAAAACAAGAATCCGAACATCAAGCATAGATCAACAGTCATCTCAATATACATATGCATACAAACTGAGACATAAAATGTAATGTCATGCACCCATCTCCATACATCATCCGAAGAGTAAGGTTCCCCAGAACCACTCTAACTACATCGTCACCATCCGAAGTGGAACGACTTGAAGGTGGAACCACTGATCTGAAGCAGAATTTAGCCTGAAGGGTGAACCCACTGAACTTCCCCGTACAATTTCCCAACCCAAATGATATGACATGTTCTGATTATATTTTCTGAATCTGAGAGTATATCCGATTTATTAATTCATTCCGAGTGCACACAATATATTTTGATATTATTTTAGTCTAATTCTGATATCCGATATGTGTTATTGCCATCATACAAAGCATACCATAAATCACAGATCATTCATTCAGTCACATATACAACATGCACGCATAACATAGAGCACAAAAGATATAGCATAAGAAGAGACACACCTTAGGCAGCTAATAACTCAACATCGAAAGTGACGTATCCCACGCTCAGCTCTAGTATTCGGTCAGACAGAGTCAACACTTACGAGGCCAACAAAACACAATTAATCACTACTACTATGCCACACTAACTTAATCACTAAACAAAACCATACTCACGTGCATAACTAGCAGGCTGATCAGAAGGAGGTCGAACAGGTGGAGGGGGAGAAAGATTCTCAGGCTCCGAGTCAACGTCACCTAAACACAATTATAGTCGAGTCAGAATTCGATATTCAAAATTCTTAAAATACTGACTATAATTAAATGTAGATAGCAAAACGGTCTTTTAGGTTCGAATTTGGAAAAACAAACAGCGGATTTGGAATCAAGACACCGAAAAACCTAAAGTCAACTTGGGTCAAAAAAGTCAACGCTGACATCATCAAAAAGGTAACGCTGGCGTCAGCAAAAAAGTCAACGTTGGCGTTAGCCAAAAGGTCAATGTTGATGTCATCTCGGGTCGGGTCAAAGGTCCACGAGTTGGGTTGGTCAACGATCAACTGGTCGGGTCAACGGTCACGGGTTGGGTCAACGGTCGGGTCAGCAGGTCGAGTCGGTCTCTCTGGTTCAGTTCACGGGCCCGGTCTGAAGCTGACCTAGTTTGGTCAAGGGTTTGATCCAGTTCAAGGTTGACCCAGTTCGGGTCATCATAACGGTCTGATAACTCTCCAGGATTAGGCTCGCTCTCTCATACTCTTGGGCTCTCCATGCTCTCGAGTTAAGCCCAATCCTCACCATCACACTCTCCCCACTCACCGGGTTTAGCAATTGGGCTCAACAGAACCCAAAGCCTACTCACAACACCCCCACCATATTCGAAACTAGGGTTTCGAAACCCTTGACGGCGCGGCTCACCTTCGGCCATCTCCGGTGACCTCTATGGTCAAATCCCGGCTACCCTCACGAACCCAAGGGCTCCCGAAATATCCACTGAAACCACTCGCACCAAACACGCACCCATTCAAGGGCTTACACAAAAGCAAAAATAGACAACGACGGAGGACGATAAAACTCGAACGGCCAATGAAGAGGTAACGACGGTGATGTAGAGGTTTTCGAATGACCCTACTGTGGCTCGGACTCAAACGCCGGTAGAGACGATGATGCAAGGGATGGGTTTTGAAGGCAATAGGGCAAGAAAGCTAACGACGTTGGCCGTGTACAACACGGACGGCGGTTAGAGGGCGGCCGGAGCCTCGCCGAAAACGCAAAAGAAAAATGGTTGCAAAATTCAGAGGATTTAGGGTGAGGGTGCGGTTGGGGATTTATGGAAATGGGGCTGAATAGGGTTTGGGTGTTATAATAGGGTATAAATACCCTAGGAACAAGGGTAAATTACCACCACAAGGCCCCAGCTTCACCCGCTTTACATAAAAGCCACAGAAGTTCCTGAATTTCTCAATTAAGTCACTAAAATTCAATTAAGTTTTCAGTTTTAAATTCCCAAAAATTAGGGTTTGAGAATTAGAGATTTAAAGATTTGAGGATTTTTAATTTGGGGAGAAATTAGGGTGTTACAAAAGCCTTCTCTTGAAAACCTCCTTTGGATATTCAGAGATGATTCTCCTTTGGTAATTGTGTTGTGTTGCATTTGTGAGCCATGGAACAACCTATCCACTATAGCTTGCATATTTTGTTGTTTCGCTCGAGTTATTCATGTACCAACAAGCATACTCGTTGATCATTTTTGAAAGGATAGAAAGTTAATTTTAAAAAATGAGTTTGTATAAAAAATATAATATACCTATTTAAAAAAGGATCAGTTAAATTTTCTGTACTTAGTTGGACAAAAAAGTTTAGATGTAAAATTGAACCTTAAAATTAAGTTCAAGTACCTAATTGAATAAAAAAGTTTAGATACTAAATTGCATAATGGAGTAAAGTTCATGTACCAAAATATATTTCTAATTAAAATGAGGATTAAATTAGTAGAATTTTTAAGTATCTAGAGTTAAACTTATCATTGATTTTTTTATAAAGATAAAATTGATAGAATGTATAAGTTTTGTGACAAAATTTGTTATTGTACTATGCCATGTTAGTTTCGTTGTTAATTCACTGGTTGAAATTAACAGCAAACAATCGAAATAGAAAAAAAATATAACATTAGTGATATTTTTTCTAAATATTATTATAGGGACCAAAATAAAAATGACAAACTAATATCCTATACCATTTTCTTTTTTAAATCAACGGTTAAAATTAACGACAAATGAATATGTTGTGTCGTTTTAAAAAAAAGCAATTTTGTGATAAAAAACAATAATTTAATAACCAATTGTATTATTTACCAATAAAAATTGAAATAGGCGATTAATATCATCTTATTTAGGATGGCCATTTAATCCAAACTTGATAGGTTTTGACTCGTCCGACCCGATTTTATGGGGTCAATTTTTTTTAAAAAAATTATAATTCGGGTCAAGTTGAATTTGAATTTAAGGTGAAATATCCAACCTAATCTGAAATAATAGTTTGATTTTATTTTAAATATTTAGGTGTAATTGCCACAGTGTCACTATATATATATATATATATATATATACATATACTTTTTCAATTATCACTCTATTTTGTCTAATAAAATAGAATAATTATCGTAATGCCCTCTATATTTGTACTTTTCAATTTATTCCTTATTTTATTGAATAAAAATAAAAATATTTTTTATTTATATCGGACGAGTTCGAGTTTTTACTATAAAATTCAGGTCGAGTTTGAATTATGTGGAACATCATAAAATATCGGATCAAATTTAATTGGAGATGTTAAATTTTCGGGTCGGATTCAAATTGGATAAAACGTCATAAAATATTGGATCAAATTTAGTTAGATGTGTTAAATTTTCGGGTCGAGTCAAATCTGAAAAAAAAACCTGACCCAGATCCACCCATGAACACCCCTAATCTTATTCTTACTGCATGAACATTTAACACAAAAATTGCATAATTCGTTTGTTCTCCTCATAATTTCAGAAAAATCCCTTTTATTTTAATTGAATTTATATAATTTCATACTTTCAATGAAATTATATAATTTCATAATCAATTCAAATAACTACCAAATATAATTATAATTTTATTTATTACCTCTATGTTGTAAGAAAATCAAACATATTTTCATATTTTTTTCATTAAAATATTTTTATTTTTATTTGTAAACATATTTTAATTTTTACTGCATCTTTAAAATTGCATTTATATAATTTCATATTTCCAAAAAAATTATGGCTATGTTTGGTAAATAACAGTTTGAGTCAAAACTAGAGGTTTGAGTTAAAATTAAAGGCTTAACCGGTCAAATCTGCTAATTTGAATATTTGGTGCAAAGCGGATTGAGGTGAAATTTCTAATTTTAAAAAAATTGCTTATATGAACTTTTTGAAATCATAAGTTTTGACATAAAAAGTTACAAATACCTTTTTACCATTGACAATTATAAAAAATCTCCAAATAACCTAAATTTAACATTTTATATTTTAATTATTCACCTCACGTATTTACATTAACATTTGTAAACTAATACTTTTTGTTTCTTTTCATTCTCACACATTTATATTTATATTTAAATTTAATAATGAATTAAATTATATTAAAAATAATTATATAAATAATAAATTAATAAATAAATCCTTCAAATATACTTAGTAATCATTCAAATGTACTTAGTAATGTTATATTAAAAAATTATTTTCCAAATCTAATTAGTATTAATAGAAGCAAAATATTGATAACTAATAAATTATTCAAACAAGTATCGAATATAATCATGTCCTTATATGTTATTTTGCTTGTTTAAATAATTAAGCAACTATCAATTATCAATTAATTTTATCAAATACATTTATATAATCAGCTAATACAATTATCTATCAACTAATATATTCTGCTTTCAATTATCTATTAGTTGCCAAACAGAGCCTATATAATTCCATGATCAATTCAAATCACAACAAAAGATAATTATTACTCTATTTATTACGTCTATGTTCTAAAAAAATATCAAACGTATTTTCATATTTTTCATTAAAATAATTTTTAATTTTTATTTGCTAAACATATTTTATATTTCAGCTGCATCTTTAAAATTGTCATATCATATATTTAACACCATGTTCTTTTAAGCACACGCCATGTTTTACTGTTTCGGTTGGGCCACCGGAGCTTGTGAAAAAGTTTATAATCTCAAGCTTTTTGATATATCCACAAGCACCCCTTTTTGATATAGCTCCACCGAATCAAACATAGGTTTTACAATCTCCCCTTTTTGATATAACAAAACCAAAGTGAATTTTTTTTAAGTATTTAAAAAACTCCCCATTAATTTAAGGCCATTAAATAAAAATTTGGCTCTTTGAAACTTTCCCCCCTTTTTGTTAGATCAAAATCAATGTAATAGGGATAAGACAAGAAAACAATAACAACTCCAAGAAATTAAATAAGGAACATAAGCACTTAACTTCAAATAATAGTTCAAGCAACAAAGTTCAATCCAACTCAAATCCTAAAAACATCAACCAAATAAAAACAAAGCATAGGAGTTCATAAAGACATAAAATAAAGGTGCATAACTTAAATCCTAATATGATATGCTATGAGATGCAAGATGCCTAAGAGTCCATGCCATCGTCTCTATCGTCTTCATCTTCTTTATCCTCATCCTCATCAACATTTGTGGCCGGAGGTCCATGGGATTGACGCCATTCACCATGAAAAGCGTTAAGAGTGATGTCCATAGATTTTTGTCGATTTTCAATAACCGCTATTCTTTCCTCCAAGGATGTGAAGCGAGTGTCGATCGCGGCAAATCTGGAGTCCATGGTGGTGTGCAAATAGGTGAACTTCTCATTGAGGAAAGCCATGAGAGCATCCTGATTCGGTTGGGCCACCGGAGCTTGTGGAGCTTGAGCTTCTTGAGGAGCCACCACCGATTCGGGCTGAACACCTCTCGGAAGATCGGTGTTACGGACCCATTCTCCATTGTAATAAGTGAACTTGACGCGACAGAGAGAGCGCTCATCAATGGGATCCGTGAGGGGTTCTGCAAGGTCATAGGAACAATCGATCTCCATCTTGTGAAAGACAATGCTCAAAGCTGTGCCATAAGTGAAAGATGTAACCAAGGAGGTGTGGCAATGTTGGACAAGAAAGACGGTCTCGGCGAACATAATTTGAGCAAGGTTGGGTCGCCTCTTCTCACGAAAGCATCAAAGCCAAAAATCATCAACTTGGCGGATGGTAGAGTATTTCCCACCGGATGGACGGAACCACCAAGTGATTATGAGATGTAAGATACGGTCATGGGCATTAAGAACAGTCACCGAACCACTAAGGACATGTCCTAACGCACCCTCATCATCTATTCTCGTATCCCCAAGACCCAAAAACTTTGCTAAAATACTTGAATCAATTCGAAATTTCTTACCCATTAAGTAAGATTCAATTGCAACAACCAAAGATTTCTTCTCATTGAAAATACACAGGGCATTGGAATAGAAGATTAAAATAAGATTTCGGTATAAAATCCCGGGTATACTTAAAAAAGCCATAAATTTCCATTCTTGCATTAAAGGAAGATATTCGAATTTAAATATTTTGGATGATAAAAACGGGATTGACGTAACACGCTCGGGACGAATTTTGTAATTTTGGTATTCTTTAAAAATTTTCATGGCGTTTGGAAATTGAGGTTCATTAAAACAATTTTGATAAATGTGGGTAAGATTAGGTCTATTACCAACATAATCGAGAAGATGATGCAGAGAATTTGAACTAGAGGCAATGTCCTTTGGGCTCGTTTCTTAGGGGCCATAATCTGAAAACAAAATCAAACCAAAAATGATGTATGCATAAATCAATACATTCGATCCAAAAAGTAATCCAATAACCAAGGTATTGTCAAAATTTTGTACAATATAGTTTAAAAATATATACAAATTTAAAAGGAATTTTTGGTAAAGAAAAACTTGAAAAATAGTGTTAAAAATTATACGATATAATTTTATATTTGAATAAAAAAAATTTAGATTTGAAAAAGTTTTTACAAAAATATTGAAAATAATACTATATATGTTCTAAATCCATGATTATAGTACAAAAACAGTGTATATATATGTACGAAAATTAAAAGAAAAAGGTTAGGGTTTATACCTTGAAGTTGAGATTAAGGATGAATGAAGTGATTTAGATGCACAAACTTGATGATTGTAGCTTGGGTTTGATGTAAAAACTAAAAGCCCTCAAGAATTTTTAAGAGTTGTGTGGCAAAATATGAGGGATTGAGAGGTTTTTATAGAGAATTTCGTATCTAAGGTTTTGAAATAAAGGTGGTATTTGAATTAAAGTGAAAAACCTCATTTAAAGCCTTTTAAAATTGCCCAGCCGTGAATGTGTACCGATACGCCAACGTGGCGTATCAAACCCAGTACCGAAACGCTTCTGAGGCCGTTTCGATACGCTATACGTACCGGTACAGGTAAACCTGTATCGAAACGATTGTAAACGACCCGTATCGATACGTGAAACATTGTATCGATACGATTGTGCCGGAAATGTCAATTTTGGCTGCATGTTGCTCAAAATTTCGATTTTAATCGAATTGAAATGCATGTGAATGATATGAGAGCATCATGTATGAGCATAAATAGATGCATACTCCTCTTAGCAACAAGCATATATGTATATAGGAGCAAAATCACAAAACCAATCAATCAAACAAATTTAAGCATATTTTTAAAACCAAAAGAGGCTCTAAGGATCAATGGAGGTTGCTTAAACCTAACTCTCTCCTAAGAGACCAAAAACGCTCTTTGTCTAATGTTTTGGTAAAAATATCCGCTAATTGGTTCAAGGTGTCTACATATTTTAGAACTACATCATTTTTCAAGACATGATCTCTAATGAAATGATGCATTTTTTCTATGTGTTTGGTTCTAGAATGTTGGATGAGATTCTTAGTGAGACAAATCGCACTAGTGTTGTCACACCTAATGAGGATGGTACCTACATCAATTCCATAATCTAAGAGTTGTTGCTTCATCCAAAGGACTTGAGCACAACAACTCCCTACGGATATGTATTCGGCTTCGGTGGTAGATAATGCTACACTATTTTGCTTCTTAGAAAACCAAGATATGAGCATACTACCTAAGAATTGACATGTGCCAGATGTTCTTTGTCTATCTATCTTACAGTCCCCATAATCCGCATCCGAGAAGGTATGTAGGTTAAAGGAAGGTACCTAAAAATTCTCTTAACGACTATAAGGTGTGATTCTCTAGGACTAGCTTGAAATCTAGCACACAAGCAAACACTAAACATAATGTCGGGTCTACTTGCGGTAAGATAAAGCAAAGATCCAATCATAGAGCGATAAAGCTTTAAATCTACACACTTACCTCTTTCATCTTTGTCAAGCTTTGTGGAAGAACTCATTGTTGTGGCTTGAGGTTTCACACTCTCCAAGCCAAACTTCTTGAGCATGTCCTTGATGTACTTAGCTTGATTGATGAAGATGTCGTTCTTCCTTTGTTTAATTTGGAGCCCCAAAAAGATTGAAAGCTCCCCCATCATGCTCATCTCAGACTCACCTTGCATCAACTTAGCAAACTCTTGACAAAGAAACTCATTAGTAGATCCGAAAATAATATCATCAACATAAATTTGAACTACTAATATATCTTTGTCATTTCTTTTTATGAAGAGTGTAGTATCAACTTTTCCTTTTTAAAAACCTTTTTCAACTAGAAAACTTGACAACCTTTCAAACCAAGCTCTAGGAGCTTGCTTCAAACCATATAAAGCTTTTGAAAGTTTAAAAACATGGTTTGAATAATTTGGATCTTCAAAACCGGGTGGTTGTTCTACATACACTTCTTCATTAATAAAACCATTTAAAATGAACTTTTTACATCCATTTGAAAAAGCTTAAATTCGTGATAACATGCAAATGCTAAAAGTATCCTAATGGCTTCCATTCTAGCTACAGGAGCATAGGTTTCATCAAAATAGATTCCCTCTTCTTGAGTGTAACCTTGAGCAACAAGTCTAGCCTTGTTTCTCACTATGTTACCACTCTCATCTAGTTTGCTTCTATAAACCCATTTAGTTCCTATAGTAGATTTATTACTAGGTCTATCAACTAATGTCTAAACTTGAATTCTCTCAAATTGATTTAATTCATCTTGCGTGGCCATTATCCAATAATCATCATTTAATGCTTCTTTAACATTCTTAGTGTAACACCCTCGACCCGGATGTCACATTTGGGCCTCAAGCCCAAACCATTACCATAAAATTCTGACATAGTTTAGTCCAACCCACAGATCCATTATGAAAATCCATTTAATTACAACCCAATAAAACATAATAAATATTTAAAAACATATACAATGGAGCTCCTTTTAAAATTATATTATAAACCTTTGACTCGATAGTTTGAAAATCCAAATACGATTTACAATATACAATAGGTTCCTACGAATACAAATCCCAAAGACCTAAGTACTGTACTCTGAAGAGACGAGGCACTGGAATCCTTCCCAGATGGTGCTCCTTTAAGAACGTGCCAAACCTACTAACCTGCGAACGGAAACAACGATTCCGAACGCTGAACTAACAAAGCTTAGTGGATACAACGCCAGTCAACCATGCTTCATGCAAATCATAAATAAAGCAATGCAACAAGAATGATATCATGGCAAGATAATAATGTCGCTACCATATCCGCCTAAACACATAGCATTATGAATGTATGATCACGCACACAGCTCATACAAGTACCTCATACGTTTACCTAGCATCACACAGATAACACCAACAACATTAAGTGAGGTCCGCGTCCACAAAGCATCAGAATCCTACACTTGAGTGAGGCTCGCGTCCACAAAGTATCGGGATCCTACACTACGAGTAAGGCCCGCGTGCACAAAGCATCGAGATCCTATACTCTGAGCAAGGCCCGCGTCCACATAGCATCGGGATCCTATACTCGAGGGATGAGGCCCGCGTCCACATAGCATTAGAATCCTACATCCATGCTCGGGATCTCTCATCAAGCATCTTCGAATGAGGCCCGTTTCCACAAAGCATCGGGATCCAACGTTCGGGAATCTTCAAGGTGTTGCAACACACTTAGGGTATCCATATCCCAACAAGGGATGACTCGACTACCTAGGTGTCCCATCAACACACAACAAGGACCCTAGTAACCACACAGCTCTAAACCTCGACACAAGGGTCTCACCGCACACAGCTCTAACACCTTTACCATAGCCTTATGGTTTTTATCAGTTATTAAACTGCCCTATTGAGCTTATCTATTTATTAGTATGTTATGAAGGTACACATTAGTCATTCTCATTAATTTATCTTATTATCCGATAAGACTCAACCTTATATACGCCCTTTTCGCACACAGCAAGGGCCTAAATTACCACACAGCATCAACGATCCACCTAGGATCTCTATGGGTTTCCATCATACACAATTTACCCGATATTTATCACGTTATTAGCCCATTAGTCTTATTCGGGGTTAAAAATCTCCATTTCTCAGTTTTAATGTTCATTTTACGCCTTGACGGACCCCTAGGGCCCTTTGCCTCGAATTATAGCACCCCCGAACGCAACCTCGAATTTATTGGGCAGATTGCCCAACGAGTATCGATACTCCAAGGTGAGTAACAATGCTCCACTATAGGTATTGGTACTCCCCCATGAGTACCGATACTCTAATTAGGTTCGAAAGAATTAAATCTCAAGCCGTACCGATACGCTACGTACCATACCGGTACTCATCATCGATACTAGGATTACCCCGTACCGATCCACCCCGTACTGGTACTCCCACATACGTGTATCGGTACGCCAAGCCTTTCCAGGCAATGAAATAGTACATACCGATACACCCCTTGCATACCGGTACATGATAGCGTTACTGGAATTCTTACCTTGCAAGGGGTACCGATACACGGGGAGGCATACCGATACTCCCCTCATAACTCTTCCCCTATTTACACTAAGGCGTACCGATACTCTAACCCCAGTACCGGTACGCAAGCCTGATTTTCGAACTCTAGGTACGAGTTTCACCTAGAAACCCTGCTTAACCCCTATAGTTAAACCCCAAATCGATCCTACAAGTTATTGTGAAGGTATTAAGTGGGTTTCTACAAATTTTAAGCCTTAGCAACATCAAATCCCCATTTTACCATTAAAGGGGTCAACCCAAAGCTTATCAAACCACAAACACCAAAACATATGCAAAGCTTATTTTTATGAGTTGCAAGAAACAATAAGAGTTAGTAGTGTACTAACCTCGAATTAAAGCTAAGGAAGAAGCCTTCAAAGACCATTCCCGTTCATCCACCCTAACCCCACCAAAACCTCAATCTCCACCATAACTAGCCATCCTTACCTTGATTGGTAGATCTCTCAAAGCTGAACAAGCTTCCCTTCTTGCCCGAAACGAGATTCTTACTTAAACTCTCAAAGATTTGACCTTTAACATGAAGAAGTTTGAGTGACAGATAGGAATGGGAGAGAGAGGGAACAAGGGGACCAAGATGATCTCACTCCCTTTATTTTCTTCAGAAATAAAGTCCCACATCAGCTCTCTTGCCTTCAATTATGCTTTTACCTATTTGCCCTTCTTATTTTCACCTTAGACCATCAACAACCCAACAACACAAGCCCAAAAGCTTTCATTCAAGCCCAACAAGGCTCTCAAGGCCCAATATCTTGGCCCAAACGCGAAGCCCATACCTCGGGTTAACCAGACTCTCGAGTTCTAAAACCTGGGTCGTTACAACTCTCCCCTCCTTAAAGAAAATTTCGTCCTCGAAATTTAGATAGATGCAAGAGATATGTAACCAAAACAGACCTAACCACTTCACCATTCAGACAGGATTACCTCGATTAGAGAGAGTACCCCCTCAATCTACCTTAAACAAAACCATAGCATTAAACCACACACTCTCAACAATTCTCTTTGAGATTTCCCACGACTCTTTTCAATAGCCAACGACACTTACAACGATCCGCTAAGCATGGTAACACCACCAAACTCGAGCTACGTTGTTCAAACATCAACTTAAAGAACTCACCTTTAAAGGATTCTAACTTGGTTAACCAACCCTTCTATTAGCATTCGTCATCCAAAACTAAACTTAGACTTTATCTATGTCTAAAACACTGCACCACATTCACAAGACATTGTCAAGAACGCATCACGCCTAACAACCATATCCCGGTCAAACCACTAAAGGACAAGAAAAACCCTAACAATCGGTTATCAACATCAATTTACCTTGAACTAAAAGATCCTTTCTCCAGACTTGACCCACCAAGTCAGAACTTAGAACTTTACTTTATCCAAACTTACTTTCAATAGGATCGAAAACTACTTACGATTCAACTACTTGGTTTCGAGAGATGGCCACCGCCACTTACGAAATCGCACAAGCAACCCAAAACTAACCATTCTATTTGTGAAGGTCTAAACACCTTCTTCAAACCCTTAACCCAGTCTAAACAATCAGACGCGAAGAGCTATCTGTCTGTTCTCAAAGATCTCCAACTGGCCCGTCTAAAAACATTTCTTTGTACCATAACTATTCGGTTACCCTCAACACAGCTATTGACCCACGTTTTCATTGCGCTACTCTGATAACTTCCACCTTGTTTTTCTTAACCGATAATAACTTTGGTTGAACTTGATTGGGCAATCCTCTAACTCCCCGAGATCTAGCTCAACAGGTATACAAGCCGAACAACTATCATCGTGATTTGCCCTTAAGGCCTCAACCATGTCCATCACAACCTTCATTTACTCTCTTCTACGCTACCTTACTCTGACAACAACACGTGAAGCTCTCACATTCTATGGCCACAAGAAGGTCGCCAAACACACGCAAAATCGACAACGGTCTTCTGCGATTGCACTACGGCTCACACATCCAATGCCACCCTACACGCTACTCTCATACAGCCACGAATCTCAGCGAAACACTTGGCAACGACACCCAATCGGTCGCTTGCACAAGTGTGCCTCCAACAAAGAGTTCGTTAAGTACCATACCACAGGGCGATGGACACTAACACGAGCTCAACCTTACCTTTATTGTCGTTCTAAACCACAATCAACCGGTAAGATTGCTCGTTCACCAAGAGTGCCTCCATGCCCTCAAAACACCTGCAACTCTAAGACCAGAGACTCTCAACCCTTGCGTCTACCATGCAAGTTAAGAACATCTTGCAACATACATAACCTTTCTCGAGCTAGCACTACGAAGCACAACATTCACTCTAAAGAGGTTAAGGTTCTTATCATCTAACACTAACAATTGGATTCAAGCAATCTAAAACTTCTCGGTTTCTCACTCACATCATATGGTACCCATGCACTCTCAACAACCGTCTACGATAAAACCTTATCTAGAAAAGGATGCAATTCTATTTTACTATCTAAAGTAACAACAAACCCAAGATTTACCAAGATGTACCTCACAAGAACCAGTATATTACACAACCAAAGAGCTAATTGGCTAACACAATAGCTGAAACCAACACTAAACTTAATTAACTAACTTATCATCGGTCGCAACGCTGTCAACTCTAATCTGAGCAGCAGACTACCTCGCAACACCTCTCGCGCCAACCCTAGTAGTGGATCTCACAAGACCTCCACCTCGATGACCTGACGGTGCCCTATCTCCTCTTTTAGCAAACTCTGATCATGTCGTGAAGTAGCCAACCTCTGAGACTGAACTGATGTATCCTCATCCACAATCGGACAGTCTCTTGCCATATGCCCTAGTGCTCGGCACTGATAGCAAGCCTCCGAAGCAAAAAACATACCCCAAGGTGATGTCGGCCACAATGCTTACATACCGATGGAAGCGATGTTCCAACAAAACCATCAATACTCCCTTCTAGAGTAGGAATCAAATAGCCTTTACGAACCCTCGATCAAGATTTCCGAACCCACTCTTGGTGACTGATCCGAAGAAACTCTCTTAGAACTCCTCGAAGCACAAAACCCCTCACGCAGATAGGAAGAAGAATCAATGATATCCTGGGTCTCCATATCATGACCTTTAGAACTTTCGAACCGATCAAATGTTGAACTATGATGTCGCTCAAGTACCTTCGCACTATTGGCTAACTCGGAGAATGTCCCACGCGGACTCGCTGTCACATGCAACTGAATGTCAACATTCAAGCTTTGTCTAAACCCCTTGCACATCAACGCTTTCGTGACGACAACTCTATGGCATAATGGCTCAATGCAAAAACTCTTGCTCATAAGCAAATACCGCTTGATCTCCTTGAATCAGATGCAGAAACTGGTCCTCACTTCATCCACTTGTACCTTACTGATGTATCTCTTCCGAACTCATCTACAAAGATATCCCATGTTGGGAGCGCAGGCTGTAGACCAGACTCTACGGTCTCTTACCATTCGTTGCATTACCTTTAAGAAAAAGACGATACAGTCGAAATTCCCTTAAGACTATTCCATGTCATCCTTAGATCCTTCTGAGTGTTTCTTAACCATCAGTCCGATCGATCAGGTCATCCTTTCTCAACCTTTTTTTTCTATAATTAGATTCGTAACAATGATGCTCCTCCCTTTAAAAGAACATGGCTCCCTTCACAACTCTCCTTGGTCAATCTCGCGTCGTTGACCCAAGTGACTTGAACCGCATTCAGAAGATGGTAGTTGTCTTTCTTACTACCCTGGGTTTGGTTCCCCCGAAACCTCGAAGCTTCCAACACTACACTTGTCATCTCAAGCTAGCTCATGACCGAACAACAACCGGTGGCCAAGATCATATCTACTCATTTAGGAGACAACTCTGTTGTATCTGTCAACCACGTATTCTTAAGCTTTACTCAAGCATCACCTCGTGCAAAACCCACAATATCCTTCTGACTACTACTATAAACAACTGTAACAAGCATACCTTGCTCGAGATGTCAGGGTATTCAGCCTACTAAGATCATACTTGAGACCTCACAACCATCATATACTTCTGTACATTAGACGAAAATGCATATCTGCTAGGCGAGCTACATCTCCATCACATAGTACCCACCATTAAGGCTCACTTACTACGAATGATGAGACCCTTGATCGACACTCTATTACAGGTCAATCGAAAGCAAGCCCTCTTATCCATTCCATAAGGTTCGTCTACCAACACGTAGAATCTCACCACTAGAGGTTCTCACCATGAACCCAAGGCCTTAAGGTAGCTTACGGCACATAACCATGATTACTCCTCAAGCGATGGGATGAGGGCATACCCTCAACTCCTTCATACCTTTATAAGCCCAAGCTTAACGCCTGAGATAACTCCGATCTCAAAATCATTCTCAAAGGAATAAGCCAACATCACAGTACTCACGATCGTGATCGAATCTATCTTATTGTCGCAACCAGCGGCACACACAAACACAGGACACACCATCCAAATTCCAGTATTAAAGAGTACAACTTAGACACAGGGGCTCGTATTTGCTAGACACCGATTCTCGACTCCTAACCACCCCGGGGTTTTCTTAGAACCGGCTAAACCTAGGCTCTGATACCAATAAATTTTACACCCTCGACTCGGATGTCACATTTGGGCCTCAAGCCCAAACCATTACCATAAAATTCTGACCTAGTTTAGTCCAATCCACAGATCCATTATAAAAATCCATTTAATTACAACCCAATAAAACATAATAAATATTTAAAAACATATACAATAGAGCTCCTTTTAAAATTACATTATAAACCCTTGACTCGATAGTTTGAAAATCCAAATACGATTTGCAATATACAATAGGTTCCTACGAATACAAATCCCAAAGACCTAAGTACTGTACTCTGAAGAGATGAGGCACTGGAATCCTTTCCAGATGGTGCTCCTTCAACAAAGTGCCAAACCTACTAACCTACAAATGCAAACAACGATTCCGAACGCTGAGCTAACAAAGCTCAGTGGATACACCGCCACTAAACTATGTTTCATGCAAATCATAAATAAAGCAATGCAACAAGAATGATATCATGGCAAGATAACAATGGCGCTACCATATCCGCCTAAACACATAGCATTATGAATGTATGATCACGCACACAGCTCATACAAGTACCTCATACGTTTACCTAGCATCACACAAATAACACCAACAACATTAAGTGAGGTCCGCGTCCACAAAGCATCGAAATCCTACACTTGAGTGAGGCTCGCGTCCACAAAACATCTGGATCCTACACTACGAGTAAGGTCCGCGTCCACAAAGCATCGGGATCCTATACTCTGAGCAAGGCCCGCGTCCACATAGCATCGAGATCCTACATCCATGCTCGGGATCTCTCATCAAGCATCTTTGAATGAGGCTCGCGTCCACAAAGCATCGGGATCCAACATTCGGGAATCTTCAAGGTGTTGCAACACACTTAGGGTATCCATATCCCAACAAGGGATGACTCGACTGCCTAGGTGTCCCATCAGCACACAGCAAGGACCCTAGTAACCACACAGCTCTAAACCTTGACACAAGGGTCTCACCGCACACAGCTCTAACACCTTTACCATAGCCTTATGGTTTTTATCAGTTATTAAACTGTCCTATTGAGCTTATCTATTTATTAGCATGTTATGAAGGTACACATTAGTCATTCTCATTAATTTATCTTATTATCCGATAAGACTCAACCTTATAGGCACCCCTTCCGCACACAGCAAGGGCCTAAATTACCACACAGCATCAACGATCCACCTAGGATCTCTATAGGTTTCCATCACACACAATTTACCCGATATTTATCACGTTATTAGCCCATTATTCTCATTTGGGGTTAAAAATCTCTATTTCTCAGTTTTAATGTTCATTTTACACTTTAACAGACCTTTAGGCCCCTTTGCCTCGAATTATAGCACCCCAAACACAACCTCGAATTTATTGGGCAGATTGCCCAGTGAGTATCGATACTCTAAGGTGAGTATCGGTACTCTACTATAGGTATTGATACTCCCCCATGAGTACCGATACTCCAATTAGGTTCGAAAGAGTTAAACCCCAAGCCGTACCGATACGCTATGTATCGTACCGGTACTCATCATTGATACTAGGATCGCCCCATACTGGTACTCCCGCATACGCGTACCGGTACGCCAAGCCTTTCTAGGCAATAAAATAGTGCATACCGATACACCCCTTGCATACCGGTACACGATAGCGTTACTGGAATTCTTACCTTGCAACGGGTACCGATACACAGGGAGGCGTACTGATACTCCCCTCACAACTCTTCCCCCATTTACACTAAGGCGTATCGATACTCTAACCCCAGTACCGGTACGCAAGCCTGATTTTCAAACACTGGGTACAGGTTTCACCTAGAAACCCTATTTAATCCCTATAGTTAAACCCCAAATCGATCCTACAAGTTATTGTAATGGTATTAAGTGGGTTTCTACCAATTTTAAGCCTTAGCAACATCAAATCCCCATTTTACCATTAAAAGGGTCAACCCAAAGCTTATCAAACCACAAACACCAAAACATGTACAAAGCTTATTTTTATGAGTTGTTGGAAACAATAGGAGTTAGTAGTGTACTAACCTCGAATTAGAGCTAGGGAAGAAGCCTTCAAAGACCATTCCCGTTCATCCACACTAACCCTACCAAAACCTCAATCTCCACAATAACTAGCCATCCTTACCTTGATTGGTAGATCTCTCAAAGCTGAACAAGATTCCCTTCTTGCCCCAAACGAGATTCTTACTTAAACTCTCAAAGATTTGACCTTTAACATGAAGAAGTTTGAGTGATAGATAGGAATGGAGAGAGAGGGAACAAGAGGACTAAGATGATCTCACTCCCTTTATTTTTTGCAGAAATAAAGTCCCACATTAGCTCTCTTGCCTTCAATTATGCTTTTACCTATTTGCCCTTCTTATTTTCACCTTAGCACATCAACAGCCCAACAACACAAGCCCAAAAGCTTTCCTTCAAGCCTAACAAGGCTCTCAAGGCCCAATATCTTGGCCCAAACGCGAAGCCCATACCTCGGGTTAACCCGACTATCGAGTTCTAAAACCTGGGTCGTTACACTTAGGCTCTATGCATGAGATAAGTGCTACATTACATGCATTTTTAAGAGGAAGTCTAGTGGTTACCCGTTTGGATGGATCACCCAAAATCTCACCACCTTTGACATAGTTGTACTCTCTTGGGTAGCTCACTTCCTTTTTCTCTAGACTTATGTCCTTCAAGGCTTCTAGAGGTGGATCTTATGCTTCTTCTTCTTTGGTTGGAACTCCACCCACCTTTGATGATTACCCACCATCATTGGCTTCAAAGATCCCTACATCATCATCACCACAAGAATCCTTCCTCAGAAGGAGGTTATCATCAAAAACCACATGAATAGACTCTTCAACAACCAAGGTTCTTTTATTAAATACACGATAGGCTTTAGAGTTTAAAAAATATCCTAGAAAAATAGCTTCATCACTTTTAACATCAAATTTGCCTAGATTATCTTTTCCATTGTTTAAAACAAAACGTTTACAACCAAATGGATGAAAATAGCTAATGTTAGGCTTTTTGGATTTTAAAATCTCATAAGGAGTTTTCTTTAAAATATGTCTAATTATTACTCTATTTATGATATAACAAGCCGTATTAGTGGCTTCCGCCCAAAAGTATTTTGGCAAATTGTTTTCACAAAGCATGGTTTTAGCCATTTCCTCTAAAGTTCAATTTTGCCTTTCAACAACCCCATTTTGTTGAGGTGTTCTAGGAGCTAAAAAATTGTGGCTAATACCATTTGAGTTACAAAAATCCTCAAAACCTAAATTTTGAAATTCGGTGCCATGGTCACTTCAAATGTAAGAAATATTTTGACCAAGGTTATTTTGAGTGATTTTTGAAAATGTGATGAATTTTTCTAAAGCCTCATCTTTGGTACTTAAGAATAAAACCCAAGTGTATCTAGAGTAATCATCAACTAAAATATATGCATATGATTTTCCACCCAAGCTAGTAGTTCTAATAGGACCAAAGAGATCCATATGGATCAATTGTAAAACTCTACTAGTTGAAACATCATTAAAGGACTTGAAAGAAACTCTTTTATGTTTGTCTTTTGCACAAGCATCATAAATTTTATCATTTGAAAACTTTATTTTAGGCAAACCTCTAACTAGATCTTTTGAAACCAATTTTTATAAAATGCTCATGCTTGCATGCCCTAGTTTTCTATGTCATAACCATGAATCATGCTCATCATTTGCAACAAAACATGCATGAGAAATGTGTATGTCATCTAGATGCGCCATGTATATGTTTTCTATGCGATGACCCACAAGCGCAATTTTATTTGTTTCAATGTTTAAAATTTTGCAACCATTAGAATCAAAAACAACATTGAAACCTTTGTCACAAAATTGACTAATGCTTAAAAGATTATGTTTAAGACCATTGACATATAGAACATTTTCAATAAGTACGAAGGAGTGATTACCAATGGAACCTATTCCTTCAACTTGAAATTTGGAGTTGTCACCAAATGTCACCAATCCTCATCTTTTTAGCTCAAGTTCCACGAACCTACTCTTGTCGCCGGTCATGTATTGAGCATCCACTATCAAGGAACCACGAGTTGGCACTTGAAGCTTTAGCCTTGTAGCAATGCTCCCCCTACAAACAAAGATTAATTCTTGATTTTTGGTACCCAAATCATTTTGGGTCCATGAGTATTATCTCTCAAATACTTGGTTCCCTTGAGAATCCAAGATGCAATAGCCTTAAGATTGTTAGAAGTGACAAGTTCCTTAAGAACCCAAATACTTCTAATTCTCTTACCTTTAGAGGTCCTTTGGAAGCCTCTTTGTTTGTGGTTGCCAAAGTTCGTTTTAACATAGTTGGGTTTTGAAGATTGTCCTTTTTCAAAATTTGGTTTCCCAACCTTGTTTAAGGAAGCTTTGAGATCATTTACCTCCTTGAGGTAATGATCTTTTAACTCGGAAAGAAGGTTATTTAGATCAACATTTTCCTTTTCAAAATATTTTTGATTATCTAGTAAATCATTAACCTTCTCTTCAAGTTCCGAATTAGTTTGATCAAAGAATCATTTTGACTTTTCAAATCGGAAATTATTTTGTTGTTTTTCAAAAGTAATTCTTTATATTGCAAAACTAATTCATCGTAAGCCTCTTGCAACTCATTATAATCTTCAAATAGTTTATCATAATCAAGATCATTAGATGAGTTGGAGGTTACCTTAGGATCCTCTTCATAGACCATGAGACAAAGGTTAGCAACTTCTTGCTTATCATCACTTGAAGACTCTTCATCGCTCCAAGTGGCTACATGGGCCTTGTGCTTTTTTTCTTGAGGCCCTTCTTCTTGAGTTGAGGACAATCAATCTTAATATGTCCCGGCTTCTTACATTCGTAGCACACAATAGGATCATTTTTTTCTTCCTTGCTCTTACTCTTGAAATCCTTTCTTCTATTGAACTTCCTTCTCCGGTTAGATCTCATGAGCCGAGTGAATTGTTTGGCTAGCATAGCCAACTCTTCATCTTCCTCCTCACTTGAATCACTCTCTTCTTGTGAAGCTTTGAGAGCAATTCCAAGTTTCTTAATTTTTACTTCTTTCTCATCAACCTTCTTTTCTTCTTTTCTTCTCTTCCTTGCTTCATGATCTCATGAGTTAGGAGAGAACCCACAAGAGCATCGAGCTTCAAG
Organism: Hibiscus mutabilis; assembly: GCA_019671005.1. Lineage (NCBI taxonomy): Eukaryota > Viridiplantae > Streptophyta > Magnoliopsida > Malvales > Malvaceae > Hibiscus > Hibiscus mutabilis. Next base: position 28,319,315 of record CM033751.1, read on the forward strand.
GTCTTCAAGTCCTTTACCTCGATGATGGCTTTCTTCTTCCTATCATATGACTCGGGAATAGAATATAAGAGCTTCCGAACAAGCTTATCTTCGGGAATAAATTCTCTGAACCCCTTGAGACCATTTACAATAACAGAGAAGCGATCAAACATCTTGGTGACGTTCTTATCAGGCTCTATCTTGAAATTTTCGTAGCTTAGATTGAAGAGTCCAATCTTGGTCTCCTTTACATCGTTGGTGCCTTCATATGTGGTCTCTAGCTTGTCCCACACCTCTTTTTCACTTGTACATGAGGACATCTTCAAATATTCGTCGGGTCCAAGTGCACAAAAGAGCATGTGCAAGGCCTTGTCGTTTATTTGCAATTTCTTTCTTTCTTCATCGGTCATTTCTTGCTTGACCTTGGGAATTTGCCTTCCCCTTCTTCTTTTATTGGGATAAATGGTCCATCTTCGATTATATCCCAAAGAACATAATCGTTGGATTTGATGAATAGCCTCATTCGATTCTTCCAATATGGATAGTTTTCTCTATTGAAGAATGGTGGTTTGGAGATAAATTGAGACTTATACATATGGTTGCATGAAGTAGAAGCCATGGCTGAAGTGTTGGTTGATTGAATCACCTTCTAGGATCGCCTCAACGGTTGTTAGACCTTCGGTTGAGTATGGCTCTGATACCAATTATTAGGATGATAAATCAATGTAGATGTTGGCCAAGAGGGGGTGAATTTGCTATTTTAAAAAGTATGGAAGCAAATCGAAAAGATAGACAATATGACACAATGATTTATAGTGGTTCAAGCTTTTAACAAGCTCTACGTCCACTACCTTAGCTTCCTACTAAGGATTTTCAACCAATTTCTCTATGAAATTCTTCCCCTTTTCTAGGCTAAGGAGGCAACCGTTACAACCGATCAAAGCTTTCTACCCAAAGATTGATCAAAGATCACTCTTTTACAAGAAAGAAAATGGCAAAAAGAAAATGACCTCACAAGGTAAATATTTGCCCAAAATTACAAGAACACTCAGTCCCAAACTTGAAATAAAAGATTCAATGAAGAACACAAGTTGGGTACAAGGATTTGACTTTATGACCACAATGGTTGGATTTTGCTTGAGTACTTGAATGTTGTTCAATGTAGGTTCATTAGTTGTTGCTATAGCATTGGAGACTTGTATATATACCCCCTTATTGAATTCTAGCCGTTTGGGTGGTTGAAGTCATCAATAGAGTCGTTGGAGACCATCTTTTCCGCAATAAATGTAGCCTGGTGAACAACCGTATCGCTACACGAAGACCCGTATCGATACCTGTTACAACAAAAATATAGCCGTTGTGGAAAGCGTATCGATACACATGAAGTCGTATTGAAACGATCTTAGTGTTAAAATGAGGGCGTATCGAAATGACAAGGCCGTATCTGTACGAGTTTTGCTCACTGGAATCTTGGATGAAAAAGTGTATCGGTACGCCTAGGGGCGTATCGATACAGGTTAACCAAAATTCAAAGTTTGTTGATTCTAATAACTGACAAGTAACGGTCGAAAAATTTAATGTCGAGATCTTTGAAGATCTTGACAAAACGTATAGATACGGGTGGTGCCGTATCGGAACGGTTAAAATTTTTCTTAAATTTAGATTTCAAACCGTATCGAAACATAGTATACCCTATCGGTACATATATAAGTTTCTTAAACCCAATTTTAAAACGTATCGAAACGAGTGTGAGTCGTATCGAAACGCTAAGCTTAAAACCTTTACCCAGGTTGAAGGCCGTATCGAAACAGGTTGTACCGTATCGAAACGCAAAGCCTAATTTTCAAAGTATTATGAAGGTCGTATCGAAATGGTCTAAGCCATATCGGTACGTTTAGCAAAAATCAAATTCCAGTAGCTAAAAACCGTATCGAAACACCAAGGGGTGTATCGATACGCCTGGGTGTATTTGTGTATTTTTGGCTTGAAACACTTAGAAAATTTTTGGGTTTAAGTTTATAACTTTGGAAAACTTTTCCTTGTCCTTTTGTGAGGCTTTTGAATACTTAAAAATTTATTTTCCTTTACAATTTAGTCCTTAAACAATTTGTTATATCAAAATCAAACATAGGTTTTACAGAATGTCACGTCATAAAGAGGTGATAGACATCAATCTTACACCGAAAAGAAAACTAGAGGTCTTGATATATAAATGTGGTGGCGCTGCACATTCTATCAAACATGTCTTTTGGAAAGAGAGTAATAACCTCATGACAATATGTAATTGTAAATAATCACACCAAAATCTAATTATTAGATGATTTTTAAATAAGGGTAATTATATCATGCACCGGTGGTAGTTTCTACAAGCGTCTTAGATTTAGGGTTTATGGACTCAATTTAGGGTTTAAGGTTTAGGGGTTTAGGTTTACATGATTAGAACTTAGGTGTTGTGGTTAGAATTTAGGAGTTGCGGGTTAAAACCTAAATCCCTAAGATATTACCCTAAAATCCAAAACCATAACATCAAAACCCTAAACCATAAATTCTACGTGTAAACCTAAACCTTAAACCAAATCTCCAAACCTTAAATCTAAAACGCTTATAGAATAAACTCTTAACCATTTTTGTTTGGTACAAAATAGCACTATATAGAATAAGAAAAATAATTGTTGAGAGTTGAGATTTAAAGTGAAATTTAAAAAATATCAATTACAAGTAGACCTGGCAAACTTGACCCGAGAACTGAAAACTGAACTGATTTACTCGATCCGAGACCCGATATGGATCCAAACAAGATGACCCAAATGTGACCCGAAACCCGAAATGAACCGAAACCGAAACCGATCCGAATTCTAGAAGAACCGATTTGACCCGTAATCAATTTGACCCGAACCAATTTTCACCCGAACCGATTTTCACCTAAACCGAAAGTAACCCGAAATTAATTTGCTCAAAATCGATCTAAACCGAACATCAACCCGATTTTAACCAGAAATAATATAATGTTTTATTATCTTTTTGTATTATAATAGTACTAATTAATCACTACATTTGATAAAAAAGTAGGAGGGAAAAGTAAGAGGGAAAAGTAAAATCCTAATATACATATTCTAGTCAATTGCAAAGAAATGGGGGAAGTAGGAGGGAAAAGTAAAATCCTAATATACATATTCTAGTCAAATTTGATAATATCTATACACATATACTTGAGTCAAATTTTTAGCTAAGATTTCAAAATGCTCATCATATGTGCAATTATGGTCTAAGGTTTGATTCCATGCCCATAAAATTATCTTTCTTTTTTTACGTGTATTTTGAAAATATAAAAAAATTCTATCGTACTAAAAACCAGCATCGAATATGAAATTAAAAAAAATATAGTTATAGGTTTGGATCGGGATTCGTTATGTTCAGGTTAAATGATTAATACCAATGATGGTTGATTTTGAAACATTGAATGATTGGAACTAAACCTAAATGATAATATTAACAAATAAAAAGACATGTTTTTACAATAATATATGATTAATTCTTTATATAATATACACGATTAGATTCACACCCAAGTCCAACTCAAAACGAATTGGCCCAAAAATTTAAAGATTGACTCGAACCGATTCGAACGACCCGATATCGACCCGACTCAAAAACATCTGATCCGATATTGACCCGACCCAAAAACAACCGATCTGATATTGACCCGAATCACTGATCCAATACCCGAATTGACCCGAATCATCATAGAACCGAACTAAAATTCGAACCAAACCAGACCCGAACCGATCCGAATCTAAACCGAATACAGACAAACCCGAAATGAACCAAACCGAAACCGAACCGAACGATCCGTTTGCCACCTTTAATTACAAGTGCAATGGTGAAAATTTTATATCAAATATTAATAATATTAATATCTGATTTGATTTTAAACAACCTTTATTTTATAAAAGAAAAACTTGACATACACTCAATTGGTTTAGCAGATGAGACGTTATGTTTCTTAAGTAAAGTTAAAGTTTTAATATTATAAATAAAAAATTGAATTGAAAATATCTTCTTCATAATAAATTTTAATAAAACTAAATTGAAATTAATCAATTAATGAATCAAATATCTAGAGTTTAAAAGAAAAAGAAAACTTGAATAGAAGTAGGGAGTAATAAAAACCATTAATTGCCGCAATCCATCGAATTGATGGGTTTTGTGAGAGTGACGGTGGAGAATTAAAGTGGTGTTGATCCTTTACAAATGGGAATTTGCTGTTTTTCTGTTTGTTTCTGTAATTACAACGGTTACTAACATTTTCCGTTTTTGGCATTTTCCCACTCCGTTTTGAAAGTTATACCCTCACCCTTCCATTCACACTTGTTTTGCACCTCTTGATTCTACCGTTTCAGTTTCACCACTCCCTCTTCTCTTACATAAATATAAAAAATTAATTGAATTTGAATCTGATTTTTCTTATTTTCCTTTTTTTAACAATTTTTATTTAAACAATTCTTACTAAATTTTTCTTATTTTCTTTTTCAAAGATAATCAATTCACATGTATCTACCTTTTTCCATTTTAAAATCAATCTAGTTTATTTATTTATTTTTGGCTTTATATCTGATACATTATTGTTGTATAAATGCATAACTGAAATTAACTGTATAATAATACTTAATTAAAAGCTTAATTATTTGTATTTATGTTAAGGTACTTAATGTGGTCTTAAAAGGGTCTCTAATGAGTGGTATTACGTGATTAACTATTTGTATACATATTTATAACCAACACTATATACAGTATAAACCTATTTTCTTTAACCAAATTTTCTCACATTTTATGAAGTTTTCACTATTTTTTTTCTTTTACAAAGTTTAGGTGACATAATTTTAATACTATAAAGAATTTATTTTTTAACCACCGATATTCAACCTATTGAAATTAATGAATTTCATTCTTCCTTATTTACCTTTACTAGGAAATTTCTAAAATTTATTTTTATACAATACCAAAATTATTCATAATCTTTAAATCTTTTGTTGGTATAATTATTGCTATCCGATCCGTATATCAAATAATTTAAATCAAATATTGCATAAACTCTTTACGAGATGAGTCTCTCAACCCAATTTGCTCTATTAATCTCCAATTTTTGAACAATATTAATCTTCAATCATTTTTATTAAATAAAGAGCTATTATATTCCTAAAACAAATTTTAAAATTAAAAAAATAGACAAGATGTGACAACTATTAGTTTTTTCATCACTATGTGGGATCCGGATTTTTTCATATTAGAAAACTTCTTAAATCGACTCAAGTTTCCTCGCACTTAGGCATAAAGTCAAAAAAAATCTCATACGTTCAACTGAATAATCACTTTGACCCCCATTATTTTTTTGAAGCAATTTAACCATCAACGTTTTATTTTGGGTCAAAATGACCCATATGCGAATAAAAATCGTTAGTCAACTAATGATAAATGGCTTGAAATGATGTGACAAACTTACATGGCAGTGCAAGTTGACATGACAATGTCATATAGATAAAAGTGTTGACTTGAAAGAATGTCACATCAGTCAAAAAATAATTTCATAAAATTATATAAAATATAAAATTATTTTTTTCACTGACGTATCATTTTGTTAATTCATTTCAAGCTGTCTAGCGTTAGTTGACTAATAATTTTCATCCGTAGAGGGGCCATTTTGACCCAAAATAAAACGTTGAAGGTTAAATTGCTTTAAACAAAAAATATAAGCTAAAATGACTATTCAATCAAAGGTTAAGAATATTTTTTGACATTATGCCTATTGTATACATAAAATTTTAACTTTGATTCAATTTTCAAACACCACTAACATCGTTATGTATAAAATTGAACTATACCACCGATAAACTGGTGTATAAATAATAATAATAATAATAATAATAATAATAATAATAATAATAATAATAATAATAATAATAATAAGTCTTATTGAATTGTGTCATTGCTTAACCGAATACCAATTCAATTAAAAAACGATTAAAAATATTTTTTTTCATAAATGATAATTAATATTATTATAAAAGTATTTTATATTTTTATATTGGCATATAATGTTTAAATAATATAACTAAAAATCACTACTTGATCGAACACGTGACTAACGATATGCACATATTCTTAGTTTATCATTTGTTAATTAAATTTTATTTGTTATTATTTAACACTTTTCACCAAGTCATTGTTCTAAAAAAAACCGTGGTCTCTCACTGCCCATTTTGCCTATAAAATGCAAGTAGAGAAAGCTGAAAGAGTCAATTATTTTTCTCTATTCCAAACAATGGCCTCCTCCATCAAACAAGAGAGTTGCATAGAGGATTATAAATCTAGCACCACTTCTCTCATCTCTACTGCTAATCTCCCTATGAAGGATGAGGGCTCAACCACTAATCCAAGTCCAAACAATAACACGGTTCCTTATATGTTTTTTTTTCTTTATATAGTAGATTAATCATGTAAAGTTTATCAAAAAAAAATTATGTTAAGATTATCTGAGTAAATTGTTTATATCGGATAAAAATTTAAAGATGTTTCTAACAAAAATTCACTCCGATTTATCACTTTATATGTTTTCATGTCTTTTAAGGAACGTCACGACGAAAATGTCAGAAAGAGAAATTTTACGGAAATCAATGAAGAATTGACTCTACTAGGATTACGTCTGAAGGATCGTTTATCTTCGAACCAATGGCCGAAAATCTCGTCGATATCGCTATCTACATCGTCATGCATGCCGCTGAACAACAAAGATTCACCGGGTGAGGAAGTTGAGTTTAGCAACACAATAGTAGAAGAACCGTCACTTGTAGTGATGGGGTGTTCTAACTGTTTGATGTATGTGATGGTATCTGAAATAGAGCCCAGCTGTCCCAGATGCCACACTTCTGTTCTCATCGACATATTCCGCCCTAAATCAGACAAGAAATCAAGGCAATCTTAGTTTTAGTTTGTTCTAATAAAGATGTTTTAATTTCAGTTTTATTCTCCGAACTTAATATAATATGTTGCTATGGTTTTTTTCTATTTCCTTCTAAATACTTGTTAAATTGTCTTTTTTTAATGTTTTTATTCATCGTTCCTTGGCACCAACATTAAATGATAATTCCATTTTGGAACTATGAGATTAAAGTTAACTACTTTGGCGATGTTGCTTTAAAGAAGTTTACTAAAAGAAGTGCTATAAAATTGTGGGTTAAAAGTTTTTATATTTAATTGTCAAATAAGTGCCAAACTATACATTTGTTCCAGATAGGTGTCTAAAGTATTTTTCGGGCCAAGTAGGTACCTAACATTTTCACGGTTACCATTTTAGGTGCCTGACCGTTACGGACGTTTAAAAAATTCAGTTAGCCAATCAAAACATGATGCGTGGCTTTAATTTTAATTTTTTTTATTTCCTTTCACTTATTTTTTTAAAAAAAATCCCTAAATTTTCCAAAATAATTTATTCTAACCTGTTAAAAACCCTAGCCTCAACCCTAAACTTTTTTTATAATATTTTTTAATTAAAAATATTAGAATCAATTCTTTCATCATCCACAGCCTCAACCCTAACTTTTTTTTATTTCAACTGCCACCGCCATCACCGCTACGACACTACTACCGCCGCCGTTATAGACTCATCCAAACAAACGACTCTCGACGGTAGTACTAAATGAAATCCTTATCAGAGCATTTGAATTTAAAAGGGAAAAAGTAGTTAATAAGATGGTTTGGGTTAAACGAAACCCTTGTCAGAACATTCGAATTTAAACGGAAAAATACATAATCATAATAATATGTGGGTTAAATTTTCTTTCGAAGTCTTAATGTTTATGTTTTCAAATTGAATTACCGAAAACAATGTAAATGAAACCCTAATAATAAGATTGTGATATTATTGAATTTATTGATAAGATAATGAGATCCTCGTCAGAGCATCCAAACAATCGAGGTTACAAATCTAACGGCAGTTGAAAAAATGTTTGGGTTTGAGGCTAGGGTTTTTAATAGATTAAAAAAATATTTTATTTTTGTCCTTTTTTTATTCGTGTGTTAAGTTTTTTGTTTTTTTTTATTTTAAGGATTTTATTTATTAAAATATTAAAACTATTAAATGAGGTTTGAGAAAGAAGATGATGATTTATAAATTTTAATTTATAAGAACATAATGTGAAAAATAAAGATGATGTAGTTTTATTTAATTGGGTAGAACCATGGATGAGGTGGTAGAAATGATTCATGGAATAATTTCTTCTAATTTTGTTTTGAAATATGATTAATTGCATGTCGAGTCTTTGAGATTTTTAATAATTATTTAAAAGTCATTAAAAATTTAATGGTGTATTGCGTTAGTAGTGTTCAGCGGTGTGCGTCGCCTGTTCTAGAATTTTCTTCTTTTTTTTAAGATTTTATTCATTAACCTGTTAGAATTGATATATGAGGTATGAGGAAGAAGATGATGATTTGTATATTTTAATTTATAAGAAAATAATATTTGAAAAATAAAAATGATGTGATTTTATTTAATTAGATAGGACCATTGACGAGGTGGTGAGAATGGTTTAGTCGATAATCTCTTCTACTTTTGTTTTAAAATATGATTAATCGCATGTCGAGCATTTGAGATTTTAATAATTATTTAAAAGTCATTAAAAATTTAATGTGTTCAGTGATGTATTGTATTAATGGTGTTTAGCGGTGTGCGTCGCTCGTTCTAGGCTTATCCTAAATCCTTTAACTTTAATCACGGAAACGGAAAAAATTCTTATTTAACATTTAGGTTATTGTGAGATTTGTAGATCAAGTTTTACTTAACAAAATAATTGTTACAAATTTTAGAAGTAGAATCAAATAGGCTTTAACCCTCTATTTATAAAAGTACAAGTAATTTGAAAATCAAATCGATTTAAAAATCTAGAGAGCAAAAGTGTATCGGTAACTCGGCCTAAGCGCCATGGGCCCATGGTAAGCAGCAGCCACCAGCGATGCTGGACTATTGATGTTAATTAAATATCCAAATTAAAAATTTAAATATCCAATTAAAATATACCTAAATTAATTTTTAATCCATAAATATATAAATAAATAATATAATAAAATTATATTTTATTAAATAATTTTCAAATAGTCTAATTCTAATTTCGTAAAATTAAATTTTTCTGTCTTAGAAATTATGTAAAACTTTATTTAAAAAATAAAAAACAATCAATTGAAACTCGATAATGAACACAATACAAAATTCAAGTTTTAAATTTTAATAAGCCTTATAGGTTGAGTTTGTGTCAGATTATCATCTCTTAATGATGGTTTAATTCGAAACATTGAACAGTAAGAGCTGAAATTGAACCTAAATGATAATATTGACAAAAATTATATTTTTTACGTGAATATATCAATAATTCTATGTATACTCAATTGAATACATATCCAACTCAACTCGAATTGACCTAAAGATTGGCTAAAATCAAAATTTGATCTATCTGATATTGACCCAAACCGAAAACCGATTCGATCCGATATTGACTCGACCCGAAATATCAATCGAACCAACATTGACTAGAATCGAAAACCAACCGATCTGATACTTACCCGACCCAAAAAATTAACCGATCCGATATTGACTCGACCCGAAATTCAAACGATCCGATATTGATCTGACCCGATACCCAACTCGAAATTGCATAGACCCGATCTAAATCCGAATGAAACCCGATCTGACCGAAATCGAACCTGAACCGAATGTAACTCGAACAAAAAAATCAAATCGAACCGAATTGATCCAAACCAAACCTGAACCGAACGACCAATTGTCACTTTCTAGTTTTAAAACACGGGCAAACTTTTAATAATTTTATTTTAGAAACAAATAATAATTTAATAGTGAGTGGTATTAAACGGCACAGTTCTATTATGTTTTTGTAATTTTCTAAACGCTTCGTTTAGTTTAGTGGCCCCCCAAGTATTATAGGTTTTCTTTGTTGAATGAATCAATTATGTTTGCGGTACCACCTCTAGTTTTAAAATACGCCTAATATGTTTTCTTCTCCGCCGTTCTTCTCTGATTTTCTATTGTTCTTAAACTTCGACCCGAACCTCTGTAATCACATTTTTTCTTTTAATTTCCTCAGGCGCCAAAGTCGCGCGGCTAGCCACGCCACGCCTCGCCGCGCCTCTCGTACCTCGCTGCGCCTGGCTGGGATAAGGCGTTTTTCCCCTCGCCTCACGGCGCCAGCGCCTATATTGCGCTTTTTAAAACCAAGACTCTTTGATTTCACGGCAAATCGGGAACATCGAAACAACAACGGAACAAGATAGTCCAGACCCAGACCAGATCAGCGTGCAAGTTTGGTGGAGAAAAAAAATGAGTGCCGAGAAAGAATCTTCTGCTGCTCAACGTCGCTTATCTTGCACCAAATGTTTCGATGCTCTCTGGTTTTGTTATTGTAAACGCCCCTCTCTATCTTTTCCCTTTTTTTAAACCTATGAATTGATTTTGGTAATTTATTGGGCAGCACCGGTTCATCAATTGCAACAATATTATAGAGTAGGAGTTCTTGATAATTGCTATGGAAAATGGAGTGCTCTTTGGGATTGTTTGTATTTGAAAACCAAGCCCTCTTCTCAACTCCAGGTTCTTTTTCCTCAATCTTTTATTTGCTTTTTTTAAATTTTTAAATATTAGTTCAATTATATTTATTTTTTATTTGTGACTTTTGTTTTATAAACTAGTTAGTATTTGCTCTATGCTTAAATAGTTGTCCATAAGCTGTGGAATTGTTTTTTTGGAGGGGCAGAAGAAACCATAGCATTTCATTTTATGAATATCAATGTCAATAACATTCATGTAAAGTGAACGATGACCAGGAACTGTAGGTGGCTTATTGTCTCCCCAACCCAACTACTTGGTTTTTCTACCTAGAAAAACTTCAAGTTGTATTTGCGTTTTACATGTGCTATATTTTCCCGAATTATGAACTGGTCCTGCTGGAAACAGGAAATTCTGGAGGCTCGTGAGAAAGCTGAGTCCCATATTTGGACATTTCGGACGCCTGGAGAAGCACAATCTTTTTGGAAGAAGGAATTTGGACATTTAGAGGATGTGGATTGATAAATTTGAAAAAGTATTAGACCTTTATTTCGCTTATGATATTTAGCAGCATTACATCTTCATTGGCCCATCTTAGATTCTGTATGACAGATAGAAATAAGCTGTCATAGCTGTATGTTGCAGACTTGCAGCTGAGGTTTTTTGTTTTATTTTTTCCTTTGAGCTTCTGTTGTTACCTTTCAGCAATTTCAATACATAAATTTAAATAAATGATTTGATTCATTCTGCAATATCATTGGATTCATTCACCAGTTTCTCCCTCTCATTTTAATGAAGGATCTACTAGATACAAGGCCAGCCATGGATAGACTTGGCTGGATCATACATTAGCAAACAATCTAAAAGTTTTGGCATAGAGAAATATTTGTCTTACTGCTGCAACGGCTGCTATAACTCCCAGTGCGGAGAAAACCACTGCAATGGTAACATTCAACCAAAACACAAGACTCCGCTTCGATGGCTTAAACGTCAAGTTGAAGAAAACAACAGGTAAGATGAAGTCGAGCGCCATGAAACCGAAAGCTCATGTTGAGATATTTGATTTTGATATAACTAAAAGAAAATTTTTTTTGGACTTAAACTAATATTTCATAAGTCCATAAACTTGAAAAATATGTTTGAAATGTTTTCAAAGGGTTTTTGACATACTTAAATGATTTTAAATAGCCAAAGTGTCAAAAACATGCCATGAGTATCGGTTAGGGATGGTAACGGGGCGAGTCTGGTTTTTGGCCGCCCTAACCTAAAAAGTAAGCCATTATACCCGACCCTGACCCAACTCGACCCGCCCGACCAAAAATAATAATAATAAAATATTATAGATTATATAAATATATAATATATATAATTAAAAAAATACCGGGTCGGGTCGGGGATTTTTCACCCTAAACCCAAACTCGCCCCGCCCTGAGTTTTTTATCTCAAAACCTGCCCTGCCCTACCCCGATACTCGAAATTCCAACTAAAATACCCAGTTGGGTCGACTCGAGTCGGGTCAGGTATGAGTATTTTTGCCATCCCTAGTATCGGTACAGATTCATCTGTACCGATAAACAGAGTGCCCGTTCGGGTACGACTCTTCGAGTACTGATACGACCCTTAGTCCTCGAGTTTTGGCAAATTCTAGTAGCCAAATTAAGTACCGTATGGCTTCAATCATACCGATACCCTTTGGTGCGTACCATTATCCCTGTATCGTGTACCGATATCCTTTGTAATAAATGCTCCAACGACTATATTTTTCTTAAGGCATGTATCGATACTCTTTCACGAGTACCGATACGTCTTGCTCCAGAAGTTCATTTATGGCTGGAATTAAAGACCCCAACGGCTCCAAACCAACCCTAACGGCTAGTAATGATCAAGAACTCATTAGATGACTTAAAAGGGACCTTCAAGCAGCCATGGAAGAACAAGAAACAACTTGCCAACATTCATGTATTGAGAAATCAAGTTTAGTGCTTAAATTGTCAAATTCTTTGTAAAAAACACTAGTGAGTCAAATTGTCACATTTGCTCAAGTGTTTAAGATTTTGAGTGTGTGCTTAACTTGCAAACCCTTTGCTTAGTGAGGTTTTCTTAGTTTGCTACATTTATTTTTCTCTTGTAAGAGAGGGTTTCAAGACTTTGGGGTATAAGTCTTGTTTGTGAGTGTTATCTCCTTGATCTCGGAAAAAGGAAAGATAAATTAGTGAATTTGTAGGCAATCCTTAGTGTAAATAGCTAAGGTAGTGGAGGTAGACTTAGTTTAGAAGTCGAACCACTATAAATTATCGTATCAACATTTTTATTATTTAGCCATGAATATCCACCCAAGCAAAAATCTAATTCACTCCCTCTTGGCTATCTCGGTTGATAGAACGAGCCTCCCAACAATTGATATCAGAGCTTCATCTCGACATCGGATTAACATCCTAGAGTCGAACCTTGAAGTGCTCAACCATTCAACATCAACCGGAGATCATGGCGCAATCCATCAACAAGCATCCATATTTCAACGGTGTCAACTATTCCTATTAGAAGAATAGAATGATGTTCTTCATCAAAGCAAACGACTACCGTCTTTGGGATGTAGTCATTGATGACCCGTTCGTTCAACAAAAAAGCAAGGCGTAATAGAATATGAAAGATAGGAAGAAGATATAACTCAACGACAAAGTCATGCACATATTTTTTTTATACTTGGTCCGGATGAGTATGCAAAAACTTTTTCTTGCTCGAGTTCCAAAGAGATTTGGGACAAGCTTGAAGTCACCCATGAAGGAACCAATGAAGTAAAGGAGACCAAGATTGGTCTTCTCAACCTTGAGTACGAGAACTTTAAGATGAACATGGAAGAAGACGTCAAAGCTATGTCCGATCGATTCTCCACCATTGTGAATGGACTCAAAGGTTATGGAGAAATGATTTCGGAGGACAAGTTTGTGAGGAAGTTGATTTACTCACTTCTTGATTCATGAGATTCCAAAAAGACGACAATTACTGAAGCAAAGAATTTGAAGGAGCTTAAGCTTGACGAGCTTATGGGATCTTTGCTAACCCATGAGATGATGATGTCAAAGGGGAAAAAAAGATAAAAGAGCAAGGCATTGAATTGAATGTTGCTCTTAAATCCTCTTTAAAAATTCAAGAAGAATTAAGAGAAGAGGAGAGTAAAGATAATGATGAATAAGAGATGGCCAAATTCTTCAAGAAGTTCGCCCGATTCATGAAGCTACAAAAGGAAGAATCAAGACATGAATCGAAACTGAAGAGGAGAGATCCTATCATATGCTTCAAATGCAAGAAGTCGAGGCACACCAAGTACGACTGCCCTCGTTTCAAGAAAAAGAGATTAAGCCATAAGAAGAAGATATTTGTGGCTAAATGAAGTGATGAGGAAGACTCCACCGATGATGATGAAGTAGCCAACCTATGTCTCATGGCCATCTAAGATGAAGAGGTAACTTATAACTCATCTAATTCAAATTCCTATACTTTTGATGAGTTACAAGAAGCCTGTGATGATTTGGTTTTGGAATTCAAGGCTTCATTTTCTAAAAATAAAAAGTTGATTTCAAAGTTGAAAATTGAAAATGAATTGCTTTCTAAAACCAATCTCGAACTTAAAGCAAATTTTAAAGATTTTGAACAAAAGAACTTTGATTTACAAAACTTGCTTCTAAAAGTTCAAGAGGATCATCAAAAGGAAATTGATGATCTCAAAAAGAATTTGTTTAACAAAAAAAAGATCAAAAGTGTGAAGTTGGAGGTAGCTCCAAATCAAATTTTGTTAAAATAAATTTTTATCAAAGACAATCTAGTTCCCCTAGATTTTTTAAAGAAAAAATTGTTAAAAACATTTGGGTCCCTAAGGGACTAATTTGTTCAAACAAAAAGAAAGACATTGAAAAATGGATTCCTAAGGGGAGTTTTTAAGACTAACGCTATTGGATCCAAAACAATTTGGATACCAAAAATCACTTGATTGTCTATTTGTAGGTGTGCTCGAGCCATTGATGAGCAAACTCAAATTTTGGAAGCTCTTGACACACAAAGGAGGAAGGACACTTGGAGAAGGAAGACTTAACATCCTACCTTGGTTCAAGTGGTAAGATTTTGTTTTCATGGAATTGCTTGATCATATTTTCCATGTCTAATTTTCATGTTGATCTAAGCATGTTTTGTATGGCTCCATGTTATGCCTAATTTGCATATAGTTAGGGGGAGTCTCAAATTGCATGAGTTACATGTTTTTAGCCTAGTATGCTCATGTTTATGTTTTTGGCCATTAACTTGAAATGTTTGGCTGATTTTGGTAAAAATCCATGCTTGATTTGTTTTAAATTTGTTATATTAAGAAGCATGTTGGTTAAAATGTAACTTATATGTTCTTAAATGCTTATCTAATTTTCTTAGAGCCTTTAGATGCTCTGAGGATATCATAAAAAGGCATTTAGAAGTATTTTGCTGCATTTTTTTGCCAAAATCGTGTAGTCGGTATTGGTACCGCCCTTACCGTATCTGTACTACATTAGTTCTATATCGATACAGATGAATCCGTACCGGTACACGTATACAAATGGTCTATTTTGTTTCCTTTTTGCCATGCCTTGTATGCTTAATGATTATTATTTTTAAATGGCATGTTCAATTGAATTTCTTTGTTTTATTTGATTATTTTATTTGAAATTCAATTTTTTTCTCTTGAATTATTGGACTAACAATCTACTTCATGCTTGAGTAAGGGGAGCCAATTTTTAAAATTCTTTCATGTAAAATCTTTTGTCTCTTTTCTCCATTATTTTTGCACCAACAATTGGTATTTTATATCAATTGATACTTAATTTCCAACTATTGTTTTTTAACCTTTCAACATTTGATGTCTTTGAACTTAATGTGATTTCAAACTTAATTTTGAAATTATTTTTGATATAACAAAAAGGGAGAGATAGGTTTGAAAAATTCAATTTCAAAAAGAAAAATGGGGAGCTTTAAATATTTTCTAAAAATATTCTCTTTTTCTAAAATTATTTTTCTAAGAGGGAGTTTTCACAAAAACAAATTTTCAAGTGCTTTCGTTATATCAAAAAGGGGAGATTGTTGAGATATTTAATTTTGATATAACTAACAGAAAAATATTTTTATACTTAAACTAATTTGCAAAAATATTTTAAAAGCCTATAAACTTGAAAAATATGTGTGAAATGTTTTTAAAGGGTTTTTGACATAAAATGATTTTAAATAGTCAAAGTGTCAAAAAATGCCTTGAGTACCGATACAGATTCACCCATACCGTTACCCAGAGTGCCCATATGATACGTCTATTCGAGTACCGATACGACTCTTTGTCCCCGAGTTTTGGCAAATTCCAGTAGCCAAATTGAATACTGGTACGGCTTCAATCGTACCAATACCCTTGGGTATGTACTGATACCCTTGTATCGTATACCGATACCCTTTGTATTAAATGCTCCAACAGCTATATTTTTCTTAAGGCAGATACCGATACCCTTTTACGAGTACTGATACGCCCTGCTCTAGAAGTGCATTTATGGCTAGAATTAAAGAACCCAGCGGCTAGTAACGGTCAAGAATTCGTTAGAAGGCTTAAAAGGGACCTTTAAGCAGCCATGGAAGAACAAAAAACAACTTGCCAACATTCATGTATTGAGAAATCAAATTTAGTGCTTGAATTGTCAAATTCTTTGTAAAAAAACACTAGTGAGCCAAATTGTCACATTTGCTTAAGTGTTTAGAATTTTTGGTGTGTGTTTAATTTGCAAACTCTTGAGTTTGCCTAGTAATATTTTCTTAGTTTCCTACATTTGTTTTTCTCTTGTAAGAGAGGGTTTCAAGACTTTGGGGGTATAAGTCTTGTTTGTGAGGGTTATCTCCTTGATCCCAGAAAAAGAAAAGACAAATTAGTGAATTTGTAGACAATCCTTAGTGTGGATAGCTAAGGTAGTGGAGGTAGACTTAGTTTAGAAGTCGAATCACTATAAATCATCGTGTTAACATTTTTATTACTTAGCCATTCACCCACCCAAGCAAAAATTCAATTCTCCCTCTCTTGGCTATCTCGGTTGATCGATTGAGCCTTCCAACAGCTCTAATGACAGCATTGATGTCTCTAAAAAATGGAAGCATTGTTGCAACTATTGTGGAAACAATAACAGACAGTGATCTTGAAACTACCCTCGGGATAACATTACGGGTAGAGAACTCTTTGCTATTTGGATATGTAAATGTTCTTTCCAGCACTTTATTTGTTGGCTGCAAGTAGACCTGTGACAAAATATATGAACCTATGCTGTTCAGATCCGGATATAAGTATTAGATACGGTTATTTCAAGAAAAATGAAGCCTACGCAGAAATAAAGATCGGAAAAAAGGAAGAAAACCATGTCATTACCACACCAACTACTGATAGTCAGAGAATGGTGAAGAGGTTTGTCATCAGGATGAACCATTTTGGCACCAAAGGTTTGCCATCATCCAAGAAATTACTGAGTAAAAAGCCTTCAGATTTGTTGCCAAATGCCCAATAACAGAGATGGCAACAATGAAGAAAGTCGCTATAAGTACTGTGTAACAAACGCATAACCCTTTGAACATCTTTCCCTTCACCGGTGGTGCAATTGTTGCCTTAATCTCTGGAATGATACCATTGCCGTAAGTCGTGGCGATAATGGTGATGGCATTGATGATTCTGAAAACTTGACTTTCAGTGTCACCTTTCATACTATAATCATTCCTTGGTCCCTTGGAAGAATTCCCTAGAAATAATAACCCAAAACTATTTAGAATCATTTTAACAAACAGATGGTTGATACAAAGTTTTTAGTATGCAGAATCACCTATATATGGAGCCAACAGTGGCACAGGTGCTGTAGGCAAGGCATAGTGCAAAACCTATATTTGATTTTGATATAAAAAATTGTTTAATGACCAAATTGTAAAAGAAAATAAATTTTTAAGTACTCAAAAGTCTCACAAAATGAAAAGGAAAAGTTTTTCTAAATCCAAGACTTAAACCCAAAATTTTTCTAAGTGTTTCAAGGTAAAATTTAACAAATACGCCCAGGCGTATCGATACACCTCCAGGCGTATCGATATGAATTTTCGCTACTGGAATTTGGTTTTGCAGACCGTTTCGATACGACCTTAACTGTTTCGATACGACCTTCATCTGGACCTGCATTTTAAACTATGCGTATCGATATGTCCACACTCGTTTCGATACGTCATTCATCTGGGTTTAAAAAATTGTTTAAGAGTACCGATACGGTCTCTACCGTTTCGATACGGTATGTCGAGATCTTCAAGATCTTGGCATTAAATTTTTTGATCGTTGCCTTGTCAGTTATTGGAATCAACAAAATTTAATTTTCAGTTAACCGTATCGGTACGCCCCTAGGCGTACCGATGCAATTTTTCAACTCAGATTTCTGTGAGCAAATATCGCATTGATACGACTACCTCATTTCGATACGCCCCTATTTTTACTATTTGTCTTTTTCGATACGCCCATACGCGTATCGATAAGCTACTACACAACGATTATTTTCTTCTCTTGACAGGTATTGATACGACCCTTCGTGTACTGATACGGTAAGCCACCAGACTGTATTTATTGCAGGAAATAAAGTCCCCAAACGGCTATATTGATGACTTCAACCACCCAAACAGTTAGAAATCAATGAGATGGTATAAATACAAGTCTCTAAAGCTGTTACAACAACTAGAGAACAACATTTGATCAATTCACAAGCCTTCAAGCAAAAATCCAACATTTGTGCCTATTAGAGTCATATCCTTTGTAAGCCCACTTGAGTGAACAAATTTGTATC
This sequence comes from Hibiscus mutabilis, assembly GCA_019671005.1. Classification (NCBI taxonomy): domain Eukaryota; kingdom Viridiplantae; phylum Streptophyta; class Magnoliopsida; order Malvales; family Malvaceae; genus Hibiscus; species Hibiscus mutabilis. The sequence goes on from CM033751.1 coordinate 28,337,753, forward strand.
ATTTTATTTGTCAAGTTTGGGTTGTGTGATCTTGTAATCTGGGCAAATATTTATCTTGTGAGGATCTCATTCATTTGCCATTTTCTTTATTTGTAAAAGAGTGAATCATTCAAAGCTTTGGGTAGAAAACTTTGAACTTGTAACAGTTGCATCATAAGCCTAGAAAAGGGGAAGAATTCTTAGTGAATTTGTTTGAAATCCTTAGTTGGAAGCTAAGGTAGTGGACGTAGACCTTGTTAGAAGGTTGAACCACTATAAATCCTTGTGCCCCATTGTCTATATCTTTTCATTTGCTTCCAAAATTTTAAATTGCCAATTCACCCCCTCTTGGCCACTTGCTACATTGATTGATTATCCCAATAATTGGTATCAGAGCCACACTCAATCGAAGGTTTAACAATCGTTGAGGCGATCTTAAAAGGTGATTCAATCAATAGAAGACCAAGCAATGACATCTACTTTTGGTAACCACCTATATGAGTCTCAATCCATCACCAAACCTCCATACTTCAATGGGGATAACTATCCCTATTGGAAGAATTGTATGAGGCTCTTCATCTAATCCCATGACTACCTCGTATGTGATGTAGTAGAAGATGGACCGGCTATTTCGATGAAGAGAGAACATGATCAGCTCGTTCCAAAGTCCAAGCACGAGATGACCAATGAAGATCGGAAAAAGCTTCAAATCAACGACAAAGTTATGCACATGCTCTTTTACTCACTTGGACTGAATGAGTATTCAAAGATGTCCTCATGCACTAGTGCAAAGGAAATTTGGAACATATTAGAAGTTACGTACGATGGTACTAACGAGGTAAAGGATTCCAAAATTGGACTCCTATACTTAAGCTACGAGAACTTCAAGATAGAGCTGGATGAAGATATCTCAAAGATGTTCGATCGATTCTCCATTATTGTCAATGGTCTCAAAAGATTCAGAGAAGTCATTTCGAAAAAGAAACTTGTCCGAAAACTCATCTACTCACTTCCCAAGTCTTGGGATGGCAAGAGAACCGCCATTATTGAAGCAAAAGATCTCAAGACGTTGAAACTCGATGCACTCATGGGGGTCTCTTCTCACCCATAAGATAATGAAGAAAGAAATAGAGAAAGAAAAGAATAAGGAAGAGATGAAGATCGAAAAGAAGGAAGTGGAGAAGAAAAAGATTAGAATTACTCTCAAAGCTTCACAAGATGAGAGTAATTCGAGTGAAGAGGAAGATGAGGAATTGGCTATGCTAGCCAAATGATTCACTCAGCTCATGAGATCCAACCGGGGAAGGAAGTTCAATCGAAGAAGGGATTTCAAGAGCAAGAGCAAGGAAAAAGAGAATGATCCTATTGTATGCTATAAATGCAAGAAGTCGGGACACATCAAGATCGATTGTCCCCAACTCAAAAAGAAAAGTTTCGAGAAGAAGAAGAAACACAAGGCCCATGTAGCCACTTGGAGCGATGAAGAATCGTCAAGTGATGAGAAGGAAGAAGTTGCAAACCTATGTCTCTTGGCCTTTGAGGAGGATCCTAAGGTAACCTCCAACTCATTTAATGATCTTACTTGTGATGAATTATTTGATGATTATAATGAGTTGCAACAGGCTTATGATGAGTTATTTTGAAGTACAAAGAATCACATTTGAAAAATAAGAAAACTATTTCCGATTTGAAAAATCAAAACGATTATTTGATAAACTTGAAAAGAAGGTTTATGATTTACAAGAAAATTAAAAATATTTTGAAAAGAAAAATATTGATTTAAATAACCTTCTTTCCGAGCTTAATGATCATTACTTCAAAGAGGAAAATGATCTCAAAGCTTCCTGGAACAATGTTGGGAAATCTAGTTTTGAAAAAAGACAATATTCAAAACCCAACTATGTGAAAATGAACTTTGGTAACAACAAACAAAGAGGCTTCCATAAATCCTCCAAGAGTAGGAAAATTACGAATGTTTGGGTTCCTAAAGACCTAATTGCTTCTAATGATTTTCATGTAATTGCTTCTTGGATTCCCAAGAGAACCAAGATTTTGGGAGCTAATACTTATGGACCCAAAATGATTTGGGTACCAAAAATCAAGACCTAATCTTTGTTTGTAGGGGGAGCATTGCTGCAAGGCCAAAGCTTCAAGTGCAAATTCGTGGTTCCTTGATAATGGATGCTCAAGACATATGACCGGAGACAAGAGTAGATTCTTGGAACTAGATCTAAAGAGAGGAGGATTAGTGACATTTGGTGAGAACTCCAAAGGTCAAATTGAAGGAATGGGTTCCATTGATAATCACTATTTCATATTTATTGAAAATGTCTTATATGTCAATGGTCTTAAACATAACTTGTTAAGCATAAGCCAACTTTGTGATTAAGGTTTCGTAGTGATTTTTTATATATATGGTTGCAAAATCATAAACGTCAAAACTCGCAAAATTGTGCTTTTTGGTCATCGCATAGGAAACATATACATGGTGTATTTAGATGACATTCATATTTTTAATACATGTTTTATTGCAAATAATGAACATGATTCATGGCTATGACATAGAAAGCTAGGGCATGAAAGCATAAGTGTTTTAGAAAAATTGGTTTCAAAAGATCTAGTAAGAGGTTTGCCTAAAATTAAGTTTTCTCTTGACAAAATTTGTGATGCTTGTGCAAAATGCAAACATAAAAGAGTTTCTTTCAAACCTATTAATGATGTTTCAACTAGTAGAGTTTTACAATTGATCCACATGGATCTTTTTGGTCCTATTAGAACTACTAGCTTGGTAGAAAATCATATGCATTTGTTTTAGTTGATGATTACTCTAGATACACTTGGGTTCTATTCTTAAGTACCAAAGATGAAGCTTTAGAAAAAATCATCACATTTTCAAAAATTACTCAAAATGATGTTGGTCAACTTATTTCTCATATTAGAAGTGACCATGGTACCGAATTTTAAAATTTAGGTTTTGAGGATTTTTGTAACTTAAATGGTATAAGCCATAATTTTTTAGCCCCTCGAACACCTCAACAAAATGGGGTTATAGAAAGGAAAAATCGTACTTTATAAGAAATGGCTAGAACCATGCTTTGCGAAAATAATTTGCCAAAGTATTTTTGGGTGGAAGCCACTAATACCGCATGTCATATTATAAATAGAGTATTGATTAGGCCAATTTTAAAGAAAACTCCTTATGAGATTTTAAAATCCAAAAAGCCTAACATTAGCTATTTTCATCCATTTGGATGCAAATGTTTTGTTTTAAACAATGGAAAAGACAATTTAGGCAAATTTGATGCTAAAAGTGATGAAGCTATTTTCTTAGGGCATTCTTTAAACTGTAAAGCCTATCGAGTATTTAATAAAAGAACTTTGGTTGTTGAAGAGTCAATACATGTGATTTTTGATGATAACATCCTTCCGATGAAGGATTCTTGTGATGATGATGTAGGAATTTTTGATGCCATTCATAGAGGACAAACATCAAAGGTGGATGAAGTTCCAACCAAAGAAGAAGAAGCACAAGATCCACCTCTAGAAGCCTTGAGAGACATGAATCTAGAGGAAAAGGAAGTGAGCTACCCAAGGGAGTTCAACTATGTCAAAGGTGGTGAGCTTTTGGGTGATCCATTCAAAGGGGTAAGAACTAGACTTTCTCTTAAAAATGCTTGTAATGTTGCATTTATCTCATGCATAGAGCCTAAAAATATTAAAGAAACATTAAAAGATGATTATTGGATATTGGCCATGCAAGAGGAATTAAATTAATTTGAGAGAAGTCAAGTATGGACATTAGTTGATAGGCCTAGTAATAAGTCTACTATAGGAACTAAGCAGGTTTTTAGAAACAAACTAGATGAGAGTGGTAACATAGTGAGAAACAAGGCTAGACTTGTTGCTCAAGGTTACACACAAGAAGAATGAATCGAGTTTGATGAAACCTATGCACCCGTAGCTAGAATGGAAGCTATTAGGATGATTCTAGCATTTGCATGTTATCATGAATTTAAGCTTTTTCAAATGGATGTTAAAAGCGCTTTTCTAAACGGTTTTATTAATAAAAAAGTGTATGTAGAAAAACCACCCGGTTTTGAAGATCCAAAATACCCAAACCATGTTTTTAAACTTTCAAAAGTTTTATTTGGTTTGAAACAAGCTCCTAGAGCTTGGTATGAAAGATTATTAAGTTTTTTAATTGAAAAAGGTTTTAGCAAAAAAAAAGGTGGATACTACACTCTTTATTAAAAGAAATGGCAAAGACATTTTAGTAGTTCAAATTTATGTTGATGATGTAATTTTTGGTTCTACCAATGAATTGTTTTGCCAAGATTTTGCTAAGTTAATGCAAGGTGAGTTCGAAATGAGCATGATGGGGGAGCTTTTATTCTTCTTGGGACTCCAAATCAAACAAAGAAAGGATGACATCTTCATCAATCAAGCAAAGTACATCAAGGACATGCTAAAGAATTTTGGCTTGAAGAATGTGAAACCTCAAGTCACACCAATAAGTTCTTCTACAAAGCTTGACAAAGATGAAGAAGGTAAGTGTGTTGATTTAAACCTTTATCGCTCTATGATTAGATCTTTGCTTTATCTTACCACAAGTAGACCCGACATTATGTTTAATGTTTGCTTGTGTGCTAGATTTCAAGCTAGTCCTAGAGAATCACACCTTATAGCCGTTAAGAGAATCTTTAGATACCTTAGAGATACACCATGTTTATGGCTTTGGTATCCTAGAGATTCCTCCATTAATTTTCATGCTTATTCAGATGCGGATTATGGAGGGTGTAAGATAGATAGAAAAAGTACCTCTGGTACTTGTCAATTCCTAGGTAGTATACTTATATCTTGGTTCTCTAAGAAACAAAATAGTGTAGCACTATCTACTACCGAAGTGGAATATATATCGACCGGAAGTTGTTGTGCTCAAGTCCTTTGGATGAAGCAACAACTTTTATATTATGAAATTGTTGTAGGAACCATCTCTCTTAAGTGTGTCAACACTTGTGCTATATGTCTCACTAAGAATCCCATCCAACATTCTAGAACCAAACACATAAAAATAAGACATCATTTCATTAGAGATCATGTCTTGAAAAACAATGTTGTTCTAGAGTATGTAGACACCTTGAATCAACTAGCGGATATTTTCACCAAACCTTTAGATAAAGAGTTCTTTTGGTCTTTTAGGATAGAGTTAGGTCTAACTAGCCTATCTTGAGCCTTAGAGCCTTTTAGGTCTTAAAATTTGCTTAAATTTGATTGATTGCATTGCTTATGTGTTTTTCCTCCTATATGGATATATACTTGTTGCTAGGGGAGTATGCATCTATTTATGCTCATACATAATGTTCACATATCATATACATGAAGTTCAATTCGAATCAAATTGAATTTTTGAGCAACTTATGCTAAAAATGACATTTTTGGCACAAGTGTATCGATACGGGTTGAAGAACAAGTTTTGGTACGGTTTTTACCTGTACCGGTAAGGGGTCACGTACCAAACGGCTATTAAGCGTTTCGGTACACACAGTCGCTGGGCAGATTTAAGTGCATTAAAAAGGGTTTTCAACTTTAAATCAAGCTCATCTTTTTTTTCTCTCTCAAACCCTAGGCCGATTTTAGTTATAAAAAACCCTCAGTCTCTTCTATTTTCTCACACAAAACCTAAAATCTTTTGAGGGCTTTTTATTTTCTCATCAAACTCTAAGCTATATCATCATCATCCCATTCATCCTCAATCCTTATTCAAGGTATAAACCCTAACTTACTTTCTTTTAATTTTCGTTCATATTTATACACTGTTTTTGAATAAAAAAATATATATTTAGAATGCACACAACATTGTTTTCAAAGTTTTTGTAAAAAAGATTTCAAAACTGAAAAAAATTTGGTTCGAATATAAATTTATACCGTATATTTTTTAACACTATTTTTCAAGTTTTATTTTACCAAAAATTCTTTTTATACTTGTATAGATTTTTAAACTATATTATATAGATTTTCACAATACCTTGATCATTGGATTAATTATTGGATTGAATGTGTTGATTTATGCATACATTGTTTTGGTTTGATTTTGATTGCAGATAATGGCCCCTAAGAAACGAGCACAAAGAGTATGGCCTCTAGTTCAACTCCTCTTACTCAATATCCCGAACCTAATGGTAATCGACCCAATCTTACCCATATTTACCAAAATTGTTTTAATGAGCCAAATTTTCCAAATGCCATGGATCTTTTTAAAAACTACCAAGGTTATAAAATTCGCCGAGAGCGTACTGTTTCGATCCCTTTTCTATCTTCGAAAAGATTTTTTACTCCAATGGAAATTTATGCGATTCTTAAGTTTACCCGGGATTTTATAGCGAAACCTTGTTTTGATTTTTTACTCCAATGCCCAGTGTATCTATAATGAAAATAAAATTGGAGTTGTTGCTATTGAATCTTATCTTATAGGTAAGAGAATTAAAATTGATTCATCCGTTTTAGCCAACTTTTTTGGTCTTGAGGATACGAGAATTGATAACGAGGATTCATTGGGCCATGTCCTTAGTGGTTCCGTGACCGTGCTAGATGCCCATGATCGTATCCTACACCTCATGATCACTTGATGGTTTCGTCCATCCGGTGGAAAATTCTCCACGATCTGACAAGTTGATAATTTTTGGATCCGTTGCTTTCATGAGGGTAAGTGACCAAACCTTGCTCAAATCATGTTCGCGGAGATCGTCTACCTAGTGCAACATCGTCACACGACTCTTGTTACATTATTCACTTATTGCACCGCATTGAGCTTTATCTTTCATAAGATGGAAGTTGATTGCTCATATGATCTTTTCGAACCTCTCACCGATCCTATTGACGAGCGTTCTCTCCACCGCGCAAAGTTCACATACTACAATGGAGAATGGGTTCGAAATATCGATCTTTCCGGAGGTGTTCAACCCGAACAATCGGCGGCTCCTCAAGAGGTTCTGGTTCCACAAGCTCCGGTGGCCCAACCTAATCATGATGTTCTCAAGGCCTACCTCAATGAGCAATTTTCATCTTTGGGTACCTCTATTGCCTCTTTGAATATGACCATGAATTCCGGGTTTGCCACGATTGACACTCGGTTCACATCTTTGGAGGAGAGAGTGGCGGCTATTGAAAATCGCCAAAACTCAATGGATATCACTCTTACGGCTTGTCATGGCGAGTGGCGTCAATCTCTTGGCACCCACGCAAATGATGAAGATGAAGATGAAGATGAAGAGGTGAAGACGATGGGGACGATGGAGGCGCACCTTAGGCATATTGCACTTCATATCATATCATATTAGGATTAGTTTATGCACATATGTTTTTATGTTTTTGGACTCCTATGCTTTGATGTTATTTGGTTTATGTTTTAGGAACTAAGTTGGATTTGAGTTTATTATTCTTTGGATTGTGATTTGAATTTTAATACATATGTTGTTTGCTTTAAATTGCTTGGAGTTATCTTTTTATTTCTTTGGTTTATTACATTAATTTTGATCTAACAAAAAGAGGGAGAAGATTCTTAAAATTTTTCAAAGTTAAGCTTAACGTAAATGAGAGTATTTTCAAACTTTTCAAAGATACTTAAAAATTTTACTTTGGTTTTGTTATATCAAAAAGGGAGAGATTGTAAAACCTATATTTGATTTTGATATAACAAATTGTTTAAGGACCAAATTGTAAAAGAAAATAAAATTTTAAGTACTCAAAAGTCTCACAAAATGACAAGGAAAAGTTTTTCTAAATCCAGGACTTAAACCCAAAATTTTTCTAAGTGTTTCAAGGCAAAATTTAACAAATATGCCCAAGCGTATCAATACACCACCAGGCGTATCGATACGAATTTTCGTTACTGGAATTTGGTTTTGCAAACCGTTTCGATACGGTCTTATCCGTTTTGATACATCCTTCAGTTGGGCCTGCATTTTAAACTATGCGATCGATACGTCCTCACCCGTTTCGATACGTCATTCATCTAGGTTTAAGAAATTGTTTAAGAGTACCGATATGATATCCACTATTTCGATATGGTATGTCAAGATCTTCAAGATCTTTGCATTAAATTTTTCGACCGTTGCCTTGTTAATTATTGGAATCAACAAAATTTAATTTTTAGTTAACCGTATCGATATGCCCGTAGGCGTACCGATGCAATTTTTCAACTCAGATTCCAGTGAGCAAGTATCGTACTGATACGGCTACCTCGTTTTGATACGCCCCTATTTTTACTCTTTGTCCGTTTCGATACGCCCCTACGCGTATCGATACGCTACTGCACAACGGCTATTTTCTTTTCTTGACAGGTATCGATATGACCCTTCGTGTACCAATACGGTAAGCCACTGACTGCATTTATTGCGGGAAATGAAGTCCCCAACGGCTATATTGATGACTTCAACCACCCAAACGGTTAGAAATCAATGAGATGATATGAATACAAGTCTCCAAAGCTGTTACAACAACTAGAGAACAACATTTGATCAATTCACAAGCCTTCAAGCAAAAATTCAACATTTGTGCCTATTAGAGTCATATCCTTTGAAAACCCACTTGAGTGAACAAATTTGTATCATTTTATTTGTCAAGTTTGGGTTGTGTGATCTTGTAATCTGGGCAAATATTTATCTTGTGAGGATCTCATTCATTTGCCATTTTCTTTCTTTGTAAAAGAGTGAATCATTCAAAGCTTTGGGTAGAAAACTTTGAACTTGTAACAGTTGCATCATAAGCCTAGAAAAGTGGAAGAATTCTTAGTGAATTTGTTTGAAATCCTTAGTTGGAAGCTAAGGTAGTGGACGTAGACTTTGTTAGAAGGTTGAACCACTATAAATCCTTGTGCCCCATTGTCTATCTCTTTTCATTTGCTTCCAAAATTTTAAATTGCCAATTCACCCCCCTCTTGGCCACTTGCTAGATTGATTGATCATCCCAACACATAGAAACAAAGATATCAAATTAATGTGCCTTAGTGAGTGAAAAGATGGGATTTGAGCTAAAACCAGCATCAATGATCCGAATATAATCACGAATTCGTAAAGCTTCATAGTCCCATTCAGTTCTGATAGCAAATAAATTGCCTGCAAGAATTGGAGACATCTCCAACTCAATAATCTTGAACTATAATTGATGAATAGTTGATTTTAGTTTAGAAGTGGGATTAATTAGGAGCTGACCTTCATACATTGTACTTCGATTACGGCACCATAGCACACCATGAATTGAATTGGCCCTACGAAATAACGACCCCATCTTGGCCCTGCCAATATTACGAGTTAAAAGTGCTGAAATTAAACTTAACATTTCAATAACTTCCAAGCTCCAGTTGTTCATTGGTTAGTTGAGGTTTCTTGTTCGATCTTATAAATCAAAATTCAGATCTTGTTAATATAATATCCCTCTCAGCTTGTAATGTAAAATAATAAAAATATGTTTAGATTAAAGATGAATTGAGCGCTCAGAAGTATTTTTACATGTAGTTAATATGTTTTTGAAGTTATAAGTAAAATTATAATTGAAAGTACAAGTGGTACATCCTCCATATCAGGCGGATTTGTTAATGTGCCTAGTGGGTCACGTGACCCACCATTAATTAAGATTTTTTTTTTTAGAAAGTCACCCAAAAATAATTATTATTGGGAAAATCTGATTAATACTGGTCAGCGTATATGGGTCCCCATTGCAACTTCCCGTTCTGTTTTCTTTGCGTTAATAACGCCACCCAGCTCCTTTTCTCTCAACATTTCCTTTTTATTTTATTGATACTTAAATTTGTTTTTGAACCAAATTGATATGAAAACTTGAGAAAAAAAATAAGATAACATTGATTTTGATGTGTCATTTTATTAATCAATCAATTTATGACATATAATATTTAACAATGTCAATATTTTAATCTATTAGATTATGACATGTGACACTTAACGGCGTCAATATTTTGATATGTCACTGCTATGTTAATAATTTAAAGTAATATATGACATTGATGCGACATTTTATTAATCGATCAGATTGTGACATGTGACACTTTTTCTTAAACAAAAAACATATTATTATAAAAGAAAAAAAAGTAAAAAATACTGGTCTCATTAAAAAACCTCTCTAACCTTAGATGGAGGAAAAAGAGTGCACAATGAATTTGCGAATTTGCTATATACATCACTTAACAACCAAAAGAATTCACCACAGTTTACTAATAGTAATCCCACAAACACAATTGTAATACCCGAATTTTACTCAAGTTCATCCATATACATAATAAATTCTCTTACAAATAAATAATAAATACATAAATAAATTAGATTTTAGATACATAAAACCTAAAATATATTAAATGTCCAAATACAGTTCAAAAAATATAGTACAAGCCCATTTATAATTACAGAACCCAAAACCCTTTTACACAAATTTTCCTCCCAAATTACAACTGTATCCAACCCATTTTCGGATAAACCAGCCCAACAAACACACATATTCTTTTTCCCGCCCATTTTAGTACATGTGGCAGAATCCTAATAGCTCGAAGTAGTTCATGCAGATAATTGTCTTTTTCTCCCTGATCTGGATCCAGCTATAGGCTAATGATATCCCCATGACATCAGCGTGAAGTTACACCCTACTACTTGTTATAAATAGCGAGGAGAGATGTAACACCCTTAACGTATACTCATAGACCGAATATACATTAAAGATGTTACGAAATCATTGGAAGAAATCTTGACTTGTAAATATATTTATTTTTTATACCAAAATTTAATTTGTAGTTTAACCCTTTCTCGATTTTAAATTTAAAACTATGTTGTCTAGGTGTAGCTAGTTTTGACCCTGAATTTGTTTACAAAATTTATAATTGAATTATTAAAATAAAAACAATATAATTCAGGGTGAAAACTACGTAAGCTACCTAGACCCTTTCTTGATTTTAAAATTTTTACGCGATTAGGGCTAAACAACATCTTAACCATACCAAAGATTTTGCTATCGTTAACAATTTGTATTTCTAAACTTATCCAACCATAAAAGCATATGATTACGTTGTAAACTTATACTGTAGACAGTTCAACTTTAAAATACTTACATGCCCACTAGTCTATCAAATTATGGTAAAGACGTACTTACTGAACTTATTGTAGTGACTTGATTTTCCCAAATTTTTGCTCCTCCTCGATAGACGATTTCTAGGAAACCTACGTGTGACATAAGACACACGCTAAGTACGAACTTAGTGAGGCAGTTAAACTTATTTATTTTAAAATCCTGAAATAATGTAATATAGTATGTCATATATATAAGTGCATATGTACATATGTCATGTTTTCATTATGCAATCATTTGCATATTATGTATTCTATCATGTATCATGTAACATGTCTATCATATATCAATAACATTTCTATCATGTATGTCATGTATTTCTCTGTCATGTAACATGTAACTTCTTTTTCATGTATCATGAAATCATGTAACATCTTTTTCATGTATCACGTAATCATGTAACATCTGTATCATGTATCGTGTAACATCTATATCATGTAACGTCTGTATCATGTATCATGTAATCATGCAACATCTGTATCATGTATCCTGTCATGTAACATCTGTATCATGTATCATGTATCATGTAACGTCTGCATCATGTATCATGCAACATTTGTATCATGTATCATGTAACATCTTGTTATTATTATCATCATGTCTGGCTAGAGGCCCATGGAAACCCCGTAGCCTATCTGCACCGTAGTGCCTTGTAGAGTACGTACTCAAGAGGACACTCTTTGCTCCTCATATAAGGATGCTCTTTGCTCCTTATATTAAACACCTCGTTAGTGCATTTTGCACTATGGGCTTGGATCCCCACGGTGTATCTTGTTTCATTTTAATCTTGTCGTTATCCATATTTCATGTATGCATAATGCATCATCATTTATGCAAACAATAATTTGTACCTGGTATTCCATCAAGTTTGTCATGTCGAGCATTGTATCATATCATGTATTATAAAGAAATGCAATGTCATTTTCAATGTAATGCAAACATTTAGAAGTGCACTCACCTGGGCCATGTAATAGTATGCCTCACTAAATTCTACTCGATCCTTTCCTTTATAGTATCTCGAATCCTCTTTGATTCGTATCCAAACTTCATTAATCACATGAATATAAACAACATTTGTTAGATTCAAATCTAACAAATTTTCAGACATGCTATCAAATCTAATCATTTGAATATACAAATTTCCTCTTTCCTTCCTTATACTGTCCAAAACTCATTTTGGTCCTTAATAACCATTTAGAACTTCCATTAATCCTTTTCAAGCTTACTAATTAACCTTAGATACAAAATGTATCGATTCTCATTTTTTTGGCAAATTGCACTACCTTCAAAAAAATATTTCTACAAAATAATCTACAACTTGGAATTCGATTTCGTTTGTTCTGAAAGAAACTAGATTCAATAAGATTTTCAACCATAAAAATTAATAGCCCAAATTCAACTTGTACGGTTTATGGCAAATTTTCAAAGTCAATTTCCAGTGCTGATCTCGGAACAGACTGCCATACTATTTTCTGACCTTTCACCACTTAAAAATTCACATCTTTTTACTCGGAACTCGAAATCAGTTTCCGTTTGTTGGAGGCAAAACTAGACGAAAAAATCTTTACATTTTTATAAAATTCACCTTCTAAACATTTTTGTAGAATTTATGGTGAATTTTTAAACTTACTGCCAAATCCAATTTTCCTACACAACTTCCATAAATAACTTCAAACTTTATACTAATTTCTCCTTACTTTGCTATTTGTCAATTTGTTCCCAACACTTGATTCAAACCTTCAACTTATCACCCTTTTTCATCAAATAATTATTCAACATTGACCCCCCTAATTTTTCCTTATTTCCAAATTAGTCACTAAAATGCAAAGATGAGGATTCAAACTTCTTAACTTTGCAATTTAGTCCTCAAATCAACATTACCACTTGAATTCTATTATTTCAACTAAAAATAAGATTTAATCCTTCTCTAAAACCTCATTTCTGAATTGGTCACTTGACTTTGACAATTTGTCAAAATGGTCACTAACTCGATTTAACATCGGTTTTGCATTCTAACTTCAATTTCACATCTCCAACATCAATAATAACATAAATACACTTCAAAATCATAAAAATTCAGATTAGTCCTCTAACTTTCAAAATTTCCAAAATGGTCTCTATACCTTTAATTTAGGGTTTTGCTTCCAAATAACAAATTCAAGCTTATTAGATCATTTATCCAGCATCACAAACCCTAAATCAAACTTGAATCCATAAACCCTAATCATCTTCATACAAACTAAATTATGTAGGGTTTAAATCTCAACTCAATAACATGATTTTAACATCACAAAAGCTTGATTTCAACATGGAATCATAAAATCTCAAAAACCCCAATTGAGTCCACAAACCCTAATTTCTTTCTCATCAAAATTCTCATCAATCAAGCATGTATTCCATGAATTATTGACATCAAAAGATAGAGCTTGAAGAGTAGAACAACTTTGCATTTGAAAATATTACCTGGAAATCGAGTTTCGGGGCTTGAAAAATTTCAAGAAAGATGAACAATTTGGTTCATCTTTTACTTATTTAAATCCACATGTTAAAATTAAATGAATTTAAAATTCATTTAATTAGTGAAATTACTAATTTGCCATTTTAATCCAATGGTCAAGACTTAATCTTATCAAAAATAAATGGCAATGATTTAATCCATGTGTAATTCACCTTACAAAATTGCCCTCAATATTTCAAAATATTTCAAAATTGCCATCCTTGTCAAATGACCAATTTTCCCTCCACTAGTCTTTATTTACTAGTTTGTCATTCTTGTAAAAATTCAACTGAGTCTAGTTGAAATCCAACCAAATATAATAAAATATTCATAAAATAGTATTTTATGACTTTTCCATGGATTTTGGATCAGCCTCTAAAATTCGATTCGATCTGATCTCCCGATATTCATAAAATACTTCTACTGCAATTTTACCTTTATCGAGCTATCGAATTTATTTCAAAAATTCTATATTTCTATATTCGGTAAATCCACACTACCATCTCATAAAATTTTCCTCTCCCAAGGACTTAGACTGAATTTTCCTAACTCAGTCTACTATTCCAATAATTATAAAAAATCTCCATAGAATAAAATCTCTTAGAAATCCTTTATCGATAATCCATACGAATTTTCTCTACTCTTACTGAGTCCAAAATATTGATCAGAAACACTTTTATGGGACCTTCCCAAAGGTCACCCATCCTAACAGTTCCCTAGCCTGAGGGCGCTTAACAATTTTATTCGATCCAAATTCAGTACCTTTTACCGCATCTTAATTCTTAAAACCGATATCAAGGTACTTATTTCGATCCGATTCACTCTTATACTGAATAAAATTACTTATTGGGGAAATTTACACTTTGATCCTCAAACTTTTCCAAAGTTTATACTTTAACCCCAAAATTTTCAAAAATTACATTTTGGTCACTGGCCAAAATTTGGGATATTACAAGAGAGAATTAGTGCGACTATTGTTGGGGAATTTAAAAAGGTGAAGAGAGAGAGAATACTTGAAGTTGAGGAGTCACCGAAGTTGTATCGGAGAAGACGATCGAACACTGTTTAGGCCGTCCGAATCGTAACGAAATCATCGAAAGGTACTTCTCTCCCCGATCTTTTATATCCTGCAACCAAAAATCCAAAAACATTAGTTTTTAGTTAAAATAAAAGAAAAAACAGAAATGAAAGGAAAGGAAAAAGAGAGTTGTCAAAGTTTATTTTTCATGGTTGTCATAGAGGCCTTTTAGGTTTGGCGGAGTTGAAAACGGGCCGATTATGGGTAGATCTATGGAAGAAGCTGGGGGATTCTGATGAATCAGGTAGTTTTAATGTTAAAGGCTCGAAAGATCATTTTTAGGGTTTTTGGACGGTAGAGGATGACAGCCAAAAAATTATCTCGTGACGATTGGGAGTCGACTCTTGACGGTCGATGAATTGGCCGTTGTTCGACCGGAGTGGCGGCTTTGGATCAAAGGACGGGGATTATGGCAGAGTATGGCCGAAAAAGATGGTGTTCATCGAGTTCTTGAAGAACTCGGATGAACACTCTTCCAAAAATATGTGTTTTTGATCTTGGTTGGGGTGTTTTTCTAGGAAATCTTGTTTGCTTAGAGCGTTTTGAGAGGAAAGAGGGTAGAGAGTGTGTAAGTGTGGTTATGGCCGAGTTGGTATAGGGCCTTTTATAGCCAAGTTAAAATGATGTAATTTCGGCACCGGGTTAGGGGAGAGAATCTACGTATTTTTTTTAATTGGGTCGGACCTAACCAATGTTTTTTTGATATTTGGGCTTATTTGGGTTTTAACCCAAGAATCTCTGTAATCCTTTCAATTGGGTCTCTGATTCTTAATGATATCGGGCGTTTGTGGGGGTAGTAATCCTTCCCCACACGTAATCGACTTTTTAACCCCAATTTTAAAAAGTATGAGTCTCAGGTTATTTTTATGGTGTTCGGTCTACTAAAGTGACTAGTGGCGACTCTAAAATATTTTCCAAATCAAATTAAAATGGAAAAACCCTAATTTTCAAACTCAATCGTCAAGCTATTTTCACTGATTTGAAAATGGTTTCAATAGCTTGGCGACTCCGCTAGGGAATCACTTCGTGAGTTAGGCCTAATTAATTTTTATGGCTCTTTGGCTTTTAAGAATGATAATTTGAATTTAATTTATTCATTAATTGTTGGATGAGTTTGTAGGAAGAATGGAAATATGCTTTTTATTTGTGTGATATAACTGTCATATTCATGCATAAGCCTTCTACCCGAGCTTCTCCTTTAAGTGGGAGCGAGACGTGATCCTAAGTGAGGTTCGCCACCTCCGAGCGAGAATTTTGTATTTCTTCTGGTATACTAACCTTATACACCGTGAGGTTACGTCTCCGCTATAAGGGAACATATACTACCAAATCAATGTCTTGGTGTCGTAGTATATAGTAACGATAGTTCAGGTACCCAGAGTCTAGAACAAAACTGTATTCTGTAATCTAGGAGCCCACCCCACTAGAGCCAAACAGGGACCTTAGACAGAGTGCTGTTGTTTTAATTATGCTTCTCTGGTTATTTTCTTTGCTCAATATAATATACTTTACCGTATCAATTTAATTTTTCCTTCAATATTATTTCATAATACTAACACAATTTTTGTGGTTGTTTTTTGTCTTATTTTCTTTGTATATATGGCATCATGTTGCATTTATTAGGGGTATCGATTCGAGAATTAGTTGATTAGGAAGCATTCATAATGGTTGAAGGATTCGATAAACGGGAGAAGGTAATACATCGATGTGGAAATGGTCAGTGGAGACTCAGTTCAAAAAGTGAGATAAGATCCGAGGAGATCACGTGTCACGGATGAAGAACTACACAAAGATTAATTCCAAACATAACGAGTGTCTGCCGAAACTAAAAACAATATGGGAACAGTGGGATGCTGACATGAGGAGTCACTTCCAACAGAAATTTAGAGATATAATGTTATTGCTGGATATCCCGGTAGACTGTGAATTGATTAGAGCTATGACCCAATTTTGGAACCCGGTGTACAATTGTTTCACTTTTAGGAGCATAGACATGACACCTACGATTGAGGATTACGAAGCTTTACTGCACTGCCCAAGAATCCAAAAGGACAAGGTTTATATAAGGCCCAATAATAATTCAAGCTAGGAAAAAGTTGAGAGCAATCACAGGAATGAATGAAGCTTGGTTCAACAGAAAGCTATCTAAAAAGGGTAATGACGAGCTAACGAAAGACAATGAGCGTATAAATTGGAAAATTATTCGATGATTGATTTTGAAAAGTGATGACCCGATAAGAAAGAGAAGCCTATATACTTTGTGTATCTACGGATTGGTTTTATTCCCAAAGACTTTGGACTATACAGACCCATCTATATTAGGGCTATTTGAGTGTTTAGAAAAGGTGTTAACCCAGTACCAGCCATTTTAGAAGAAAAATTCAGATCATTGACTACCTGTAGGAACGCAGAGGAAGAAAGATTCTGGGGTTATGCAAAATTGTTAGAAGTTTGGTTTCGAGGACATAGATAGGCTATACCATACAGAGTTAATAGATTCTTCACAAAGATTCACCATTTGAGGAACATCTCGCTAAGTGTCCGATTGAGAAAATGTTAGAAGAACAATAGACTGAATATTTCAAGGACATGAAAAACGCTGATATCATATGGAAGGCCCCTTGGTTGAGTAAAAACAGTTATCTGTATCGACGTGGAGCCAAAGACTGGGTCCCATTACCGGGAGTTTGAAGAGGAACAACTTATTGTCTTTTGCTGGTATCAAGACAGTTTACATCGAGATAGTTTATTCTCGCCACTACATGTGCGACATAGTTTGAGTACGCCCATAAGACAAATGACTACAAATCTAAGGTACAAGGAACTGTGGAAGTATAAAAGGAACCAAAGAGAGTGGACCTAAATGAGGAGTCAAAAATTATACCGAGATATAAAGATTGGAAGGCTCGAAGGGTTAATGATAATGTCTTTCAAAAAATCAAGGTAGTGTTAGCTCGACTGATGAACGTGTAAGGAGTGCACCGTCAGCGCTAGACAAATTAGATCACGATCATGAGAAAAACTTGAAAGGATACAAGAAAAAGATTAATAACCTTAAAAATAAGCTGACCATGACAAAGCTGGATGTGGACATTCATAAAGGACAATAAAAGACTCTTCAAGAACAGAACAGGAAAATCAGACAAGAATTGGAGGACTTAAATAAGACTCACGCTGACTGTAAGAAACCACAAAGGGGAAGTTTGAGTAAATTGGTTGATGACTTATCTAAACAATTAGATGGAGCTATGAAAGAAGCAAACAACTACAAGAAATTGTTTGAGGACTCTAAAAAAGAAGCAAGGAAAAAAATCAAGACCTAAAAGACTCAAACAGTCGGGCAAAGAGAAGTTAGAAGAAGAACAAGCTATAAACGCAGAATTGACATCACACGTCTTACAGATGAAAAAGGTCATTGAGGGATATTACAATGAAGGAGAGGCTGACATGGAGCGAGAAAATGAAGAGCTATAAAAGAGAGTGGTAGAGTTAGAGGATGCCGTATAGCATTTGAAAAATCAACTGGAAAGTTTTGAAGGAGCATTACAAGGGGAAGATAAGGAAACAAAAGGTAAGCTTGAGGCAGCTAACCATACTATTCAAAGGCAGGATCACGAGCTAGTTAACTTCAAGAACCAAGTAAGAGGAATCTCCCAGTACATGCAGATATTGTCCAATAAAGCCACGAGTCTACTACAATGCCCCGACATAGACACTGAGCTAGAACAAAAGCTGATTAGGATGCTTAATAAAGTTGTAAATCTAGGAGCTAGGGCTAGTTTATTTCTACAATTAAAATTACCTATTTCCTGTATTTGATCTTTTAGTCAATGAATGTTTTTCTAAAGACTAATTCTTGAAATTGACACTTCTTGCATCCATACATTCATATATTCATGCATGCATTTGTATTCTACTTGACAAAATATAATGAAATTAATAAAAAAAAGGTTCTATGGCAGTGTGACTTTTGATTTGCAAACATTCTGTATTTATACGGGACACATTTATGCTCCAGGACCATGGTTGTAGAAGATAGGATCACTAGTATAGAAAATGATCGCTTAGAGGTGCAAAATAGATTTGGTTGTGTAGAATAGACAATGACAGATCACATTGCCCAATCATAGAGGAATATTATCAACCAGCTGACTGTTTTGCTAGGACCTAAGGAATCTGGCAAGGGCAAAATACAAGATGGAGCTTCGAATAATATGGATGAGTAAGCAGATACTACATCTCGCATGAGGGTTCAGCCTGAGGGACCATCTCATGTGAAGAATGTCCAAATTAATCTAGCTGGAGCAACTGCCAGTCATTCAGTCGACATTGGAGCAAACTTTGGGAGTGACAATGAAGTCCCAGACTTGAACATTGTTAATGAGATTGAGAAAATTCGTGTTGAGATAGAAAGGAAATATGAGGAACGTTGCAATGCTTTGGAAGATAGGCTGCTAAAAATACAAAAGGTGAATGAGAGAGGATCCAGTGTAGCTGATTTGAGCTTGGTATCTGACTTGGTCCTTCCACCAAAGTTTAAGGTACCAGACTTTAAGAAATATGAATGGACGACTTGTCCATCAACACATTCTTACTATGTACTATCGCAAGATGACTGCCTATATGAAGGATGAGAAGTTGTTGATTCACTGTTTCTAAGATAGTTTGTCGGGTTCAGCAGCACGCTTGTATACCCAATTAAGTAGGGTAAACATCAGGTCATAGAATGACCTTTATAGAGCTTTTGTGGAGCAATATAAGCACGCAACTGAAATAATCCCTAGTCGTGTTATGTTGCAAGGGATAGAACAAAAATCTAATAAAAATCTTCGTCAATACACTCAGAGGTGGAGAGATGTGGTAGCACAAGTGCAACCACCGCTAATGGAGAATAAAATCACCCATATGTTTATGCATACTTTAAGGGGTCCGCTCTTTGATCATTTGATAAGCAATGCTACCCAAAATTTTACTGACATGGTGATGACTAATAAGTTGATAGAGGATTGATAGCGGAGAAAGCTCCCATAAAAACTTTAAGAGGAAGGATAATGAGGTGAATAATACAAGTGCTTATGAGGCTCCAAAGAATGTTACAATTACACCGCTCGGTGTTATATAAGGAAGTTCACAGAATTTGAACATGAAAGATTTTCGAGGCCCAAGAAATGAGAAAATGAACTTCACACATTTACCAGTATTACATGATAAACTGTATCCATAATTGTTTGAAGTAGATTTGGTCTGACCTTACTATCTTACTCTTCTTCAACCGTCATACCCTATGTGGTATGATCCGAAAGCTCACTGTGAATATCATGCTAGGATCCCAGGGTATACAATTGAGAATTGTATTGCATTCAAGAAGGTGGTCCAGAACTTGATAAATATTGGGGTGTTGATATTTGATAAACCCAGTATAGCAGCTAATCCATTACCCAAACATGAAGGTCGATGAGTAAATGTTATAGAGAAAGAGGATACGGCCAAATGGGTAAAGGTAGATGTATCAGATATTAAATCTCCTCTAAAATGGGTATTTGAACAATTGTATAATGCCGAGATGATATAGATAGACATGGAGGTTGATAAAGAAGGAGGGCCGGTAATATATTGTGAATATCATCAGGAAGATGGACATGAAATTCAGCATTGATCTGAATTCAAAAATTTGATTCAAAGAATAATGAATAATAAGGAAATTGAATTCTTTGAAAAGACAAGGGAAAGAAAAGAAGTTGTGGTATGCACCTCTAAAAGTTCAGGAATCAAGTATGGGATGAGAAGGCCATTGATTATTTCTGCCAAATTGAAGGCTGAAAGCTCAACTAATGAAGAAAGGCCACTGATGACTCCCAAGATTGTGATTTTCTCTCCATCACCATTTGCTTTTAAGGACACCCGTAAGGTTCCTTAGAACTATGCTACCAATGTAACTATGTCGGAGGAAACAAAGCACAATAGGAGGTAAAGCCGCTGGATGAAATAAAGTCAGTACTAGAAGAAAATGTGGATAAGAAGCCTGGCACTGAGCCAGTAAATGAGGTTGGATACTTTTCCATGAGTGGTAGATGTTACTCACCTGAAACATCTAAGGAGGCTGAGAAAAAAATGAAAGGTTGTTGTAGTGCCAGAAATGATTTTTAAGAAAGAACCCACCCCTAAAATAAATAAACCGGTCACAGAAGAATAGGATCAAGAGTTCTTAAAGTTTTTGAAGCACAGTGAGTATAATATAGTCGAGCAGCTAAAGAGACAACAAGCCAAGATTTTTGTTCTGGAACTGTTGTTAAGTTCGGAAGGGCACCGAAATATTTTGATAAATGTGCTCAAATGATATATCAGTGCACAAGTTAGACCGAATTATGAATCACATAACTGTTGACAGCTATATTACTTTCACTGATGATAAGATAACAAAAGGTGGAATGGGATCTGTTAAGGCTCTGAACATCACGACTCACTGTAAGGGGCATGTTCTCCCGAGAGTACTGATAGATAATGGGTCAGCATTGAATGTTCTTCTGATGGTAACCTTGCAGAGGCTACCCATTGACAGTTCATAAATGAAGACATACAAGAATATAGTGAGAGCATTTGATAGTACAACCCTGGACTTGTTAAGAAATATTGAGTTGCAACTACTGATTGGACCTATAGTGTATACCATTGATTTCGTGGTCATGGACATAAAGTCTACTTATAATTGCTTATTGGGAAGACCCTGGATCCATTATGTTGGCGCAGTGCTGTCATCTCTGTATCAGAAGCAGAAGTTCATGATAGATAAGAAGCTGGTCAGTATAGGGGCAGAGAAAGACATTATTGCCTCTGTAGCAACAATGCCCCATACATTGAAGCTAATGAGAATGCGCTTGAATGTTCTTTTAGAGCCCTTAAATTTAAAAATGCCACTTTCATCATTGAAGGGAAGAAGATACCTCGTCCCAGGCTATCTAACTGCACAAAGATAACTGTCTGTAAGACCCTTAGAATAGGAGCAAAGACTGGAAAAGGTTTTGGGAAACAACTCTAGGGTTGTCTTCACCCAAAGCCTATAATTGAGAAGAAAGATTGATTTGGACTCGAATTTAAAACCAACATCCTGCAAAGGCAAAGAGATTTGAAGAAAAAAAAGAAGTCAGAAAGATAATTCAATTTTTGGGGGTTGATACTTCTTCTAAGCTCGTGACTTTTTGATTTAAAAGAATTTTTCAAGTCTTGTAGGTTTGAGAATGTGGAGAAAAAACTGGAGAAAGATGTTCAAGAGACTGAGAAACTAAATGAAGAGGAGATCTTTAGCGAGATCATGGAAGGGTTGTATGTTAACGACATATTTGAGGGATCCCAGCCTGGGAAGTTTTTGGAAGGAATCCGTCCCTGCTTTCTTGGTGAAGCACTCAATAACTGGATGACGAGGATCTCCCCTAGTTTTACAAACAAAAAATAGAGTAATGCAAAGAATCACCTTGTACTTTTACTCGCGAGTACAAGGGGTTTTCTATAAAGGGCTATTATACAAGTTTACTTCAATGAAGATGCTTTCATTTTGATTCTCAAATGGCAAACATGTTTCTTTTTTTACATTCCACTCCAAAAATATACATTTTTTCTTTGCAGGTCCCTAATTATTAATTTTATGAATAATTCTGAACCTAATCTTGAAATAGATTTTGAGAGGCATGTGTGTCTAATGGAAGTCAATGAGTGTGAAGATGAGGTAGAATGTGAAATCCCTGACGAATTACTGATATTGGTAGAAAAAGAAGACAAATAGATCTTACCTCAAAAAGAAGAGAGAAATTTTGAATTTGGGAACATGTGAAGTCAAAAGAGAGCTTAAGATAGATACAACTTTCTCGCCAAAAATAAGACAAGATTTGATTAGGTTGTTACAGGAATTTAAAGATTTCTTTGCTTGGTCTTATCAAGATATGCCAGGATTGGATACAGATACAATGGTACACAAGTTACCCATAAGACCAGAATGAAAACCGGTTCAATAGAAGCTCAAAAGGTTGAGGCCGAAAATAATACTGAAGATCAAAGAAGAGGTACAGAAATAGATCGAGGCAGGGTTTCTATAAGTGGCTAAATACCTAAATGGGTAGCCAATATAGTCCAAGTGACGAAGAAAGATAAAAAAGTACGCATGTGTGTAGACTACAGAGATATGAATAGAGCAAGTCTGAAGGATAATTTTCCTTTGCCCAACATAGATATTCTGGTTGACACCAGAACATTCATGGTTCTCTTTCATGGATGGCTTTTCAGGATTCAATCACATAAAGATAAATCTAAAAGATATGGAAAAGACGACATTTATAACCTTATGGGGCACATTTTGATATAGGGTGATGCCTTTTGAATTAAAGAAAGCGGGGGCAATATATCAATGAGTTATGGTAACTTTTCCACGACATGATGCATAAAGAAATTAAGGTTTATGTGGATGACATGATTGCCAAATCCCAGACCGAAGAGGAACGCATTCAGAACCTGAGGAAGTTGTTCCAAAGATTGAGGAAATATCAGTTGAAGCTTAATCTGAATAAATGCACTTTTGGGTTTACATTTGGAAAACTCATGGGCTTTGTGGTTAGCCGATGTAGCGACCTTTTTCTGAAATGCAAAAATTTAAAAGTTTCTAACGAGATCGCTAAAAAGGAGTAACATGGTTCTTTTTATTTTATTTTGAAAATATTTAGAAAACGGAAAATTCTTTAAAAATTCGTGTTTTTGAAAATAAAGACTCGGAGTAGCCACCAGCCACTAAGGTAGGTCGGACACCATAAAACCAGAGATTCGTAAAAAAAATAGGTTCGGAAGTTGGTTACGCGTGGGGAAGGATTAGTACCTCATCGCGCCCAGAAATCAGTACCAAAATACATGTTGCTTTCAATTGATGGAAATTATCAAAATTTAAATTTAATTTAATTAAATTGTTCGCGGTTGAATTTAGACTTTAATTAAACGGGCTCCGTCAAATTGGTGGACTCGAATCAATTAATCATTTAATTAATAAGGGTGACGAAACTTCGGACCATAGATTAAACCAACATCGAATAAGCCTGACTGCCGTGTTAATTTATGGTTCGAACTTCGTTCATCACCTTTATGCATGATGCAAGCAGTTAAACGTGATAAAATGACTTGTCAAAATTTTAATTCGTTTTAAATTACCTTTAGACGATAAGAATTAATTCGAATATTTGGTCAACATCCAGTGAGCCAGGACTGTTACAACACAAATATCGAAATTAATAAATACCTTTGTTTTATAATTTAAATTGATTAATTGCATGCAATGTCCAATTAAAATATTAGTAACATGAATGACAATTAAAATGCATGACTTAGAAAAGCATAAAATTAAACCCTAGGCCCTACTAAAGTCCTAAACTAAAGAGGCCCAAATTATTGGAATTCAATTGGTGTTCTAATTTTTAACTAAGTTTGACTAATATTAGCCCTAAATTAATTTAATCCTAAGAACTAAATATCTATCATTTTATTGGTTATCTTGAACCATAATAATCAATTCGATTAATTTTAAACTAGAATCCCAATAAGCCAAGGAAACTATTTAAAACCAATCGAATTAATTAATCATGATTTTTAAATTGGGTAACCTATATGAAATTCCAATTTTACCCCTAAAAAGATTAAGAATGGTTCAACCAATTTAACACATTTAACATTTAGCCCAATGAGCTAAGGGCGAATTTAAATGGATTAAATTGATTCGAACCTATAGTCTAACTAAGGCTCTAAACTTAACCTAAATTTAATTTAATTAATTTAAAGCCTATGCCCCAATAAAACGAGCACATACTTTAGATTAATTAAATTAAATTTTTAACTCTAAACTAACCCTAAAGGGCCTAAACTAGAAAAACAACAAACTCTAAAAACTAAACTATCCTAAACACATATAAGCAAACACTAAACCACAACCAACAAACATAATAAAACAAATATCTTAAACAAATAAACTAAACAAGAATATATAAGAAAGTAACTTAAATAAATAAAGAGGTCATCAACAAATCTCATACTTTCATTAAATCATAAGAATGAATACACATAAATAAACAAGGGAAGAAAATACCAAAACCCAAATATATGCTCGATCGATCAATCCACAAATCGTTGTTGATGGGGTTGAAAAGCTTGAATCAAGGATTTTTTATGGTTCGGATGGGAAATTGATTCTGGTTGGGGGGTTCGATTTGTTTGGTGAACTTGATTTGTATGGTTCAAGACCTTGGTCACCAAGTAGTTGTTCATCCAATAAGATTCAAGC
This sequence comes from Hibiscus mutabilis, assembly GCA_019671005.1. NCBI lineage: Eukaryota > Viridiplantae > Streptophyta > Magnoliopsida > Malvales > Malvaceae > Hibiscus > Hibiscus mutabilis. The sequence continues at coordinate 28,362,740 of CM033751.1, forward strand.
ATTCATCCAACCAATGAGAGTAAAGCCTTAATGAGGAAGCAGTTGGGATTTTTATTTTTATTTTTTGTATTTTTTATACTATGCAAAATAATATATAATGGACCATATTTGATGTGGCCTAATTGGTTAGGATATAAGGTATTGGGTATTAAGAAGGGGTAATGTGGATCGATTTTATTTTGAGAATTTTTAATTTAAACCCGGACAAAATTTAATGTTTACAACCGAAGAGGAATTAAAATTGATCCAGACAAGGTGAAAGCTATCCAGAATCTTTCACCTCCTCTTACACAAAAAGAAGTTCGAGGCTTCTTAGGAAGGTTGAATTATATTTCTCGGTTTATTTCTCAATTGACCGATAAATGTGATTCAATCTTCAAATTGCTTCGAAAGAAAAATCCAAGAGTATGGGATGAGGAATGCCTATAGACACTCGATAAGATCAAAAAATATCTGACAAATACTCCGATTTTAGTAGCATCGATTTCAGATAGACCACTCATTCTTTATTTGACGGTCTATAACAATTCAATGAGGTGCGTACTTGGGCAACATGATGATACAAGAAAGAAAGAAAGAAAGAAAGAGCCATTTACTACTTAAGCAAGAAGTTTACAGAGTGTGAAGTACAGTACCCATCAATTCAAAAGTTATGTTGTGCTTTGGTTTGGGTAACCCATAAACTCAGACAGTACATGCTATACCACACTACTTGGTTGATATCGAGACTTGATCCATTGAAGTTTCTGATAGAAGCACCATCGTTGACTTGTAGAATGGCTCGTTGGCAAATGTTGTTGTCAGAATTTGACAATGTATATATAAGTGAAAAGCAATAAAAAGAAGTACCATAACGGATTTATTGGCCAGTCGTACTTCAGATGATTACGAGCCCCTGAACTTAGATTTCTAGATGGGGATGTAATGAATATCTCCATAGAAAAAATGGAACTTCAGAGAATGAAACTTGGAAATTATATTTTGACGGAGCAACCAACGCCCTGGGACGTGGAATTGGAACAGTGTTGGTTTCCCCAAACAATATGCATTATCCTTTCACGAGCAAATTAGAATTTTTTGTACCAATAACATGGCAGAATATGAAGCTTGTGCCATGAGATTACGAGCTACCATTGAAAAAAACATAGAAATTTTGAAAGTATAAATTGACTTAGCATTGGTTATTTACCAGCTCCGTAGAGAAGGAGAAACAAAGGATGTAAAGCTGACCGAGTGTCAAAAATTGATATTGGAATTGATGAAGGCATTTGAAGAAATCACTTTTACTTAGAGAAGATAATCAGATGGTTGATGCCTTAGCTACACTGGCTTCAGTATTTCAAGCAAACAAACCAGAGGATATGATGCCAATCTGAATGCAAAGTTATGAAACCTATGCTCCTTGCTACAGCATAGAATAAGAGACATATGGAAACCCATAGTACTTTGATATCCTGCAATATATCAAGTTCCAAGTTTATCCCCAAAAAGAAAATGATAATGACAAGAGAACCATTAGAAGGATGGCAACGGGATATGTATTTGACGGTGAAGTTCTGTATAAAAGGAGAAAATATCAGATATTGGTAAGATATGTCAATGCTCGAGAAGCAAAAAATATCTTGGCAGAAGTGCATGATGGGATATGTGAAACACATGCTAATGGCTTCGTTATGGCCAAGAAGATTATGATATAGAGATATTGCTGGTCAACTCTAGAAGAGGACTATATTGATTATACCAAGAAGTGTCACAAATGTCGGATATATGCTGACAAGTTCAATTCCCTGCTAGTACTTCTTCATACAATGAATGCACCATGGCCTTTTGTTGTATGGGGTATGGATGTTATTGGACAGATTCATCCGAAAGCCTCTAATAAACATCGTTTCATCCTTGTGGTTATAGATTACTTCACCATATGGGTAGAAGCAGCATCATATGCCAACATCACAAGATCAACGGTTTATAAGTTCCTGAAGAAAGAAATTATCTGTCGATATGGGCTGCCAGAAAGAATTGTTACTGACAATGCCACTAACTTCAACAACAAGGTAATAGTAGAAGCGTGTACACAGTTCAAAATTATGCACCACAATTCTGTGACTTACCGCCCTAAGATGAATGGGGCAGTGGAAGCAGCGAACAAGAACATCAAGAAGATCATATCAAAGATGACATATACCTATAAGGATTGACATAAGAAATTGCCCTTTGCTTTGTTTCATATCGAAATTCAGTGCAAACTTCTACCGGGACAACACTATATTTTTTGGTTTATGGGACAAATGCAATACTTTTGATTGAAGTTGAGATTCTGTCTCTTTGAATCTTATCTGAAGTAAAATTGAACGAAGTAGAATGGGTACAGGCCCGGTTCAATCAGTTGAATCTTATTGAGGAAAAGAGGTTGAAAGCTATTTGCCACAGTCAAGTGTATCAGAAAAGAATGATGCAGACTTTTGATAAGGAAGTTTGACCCATAGAATTTCGAGAGGGTGATCTAGTGCTGAAAAAGATCTTGCTGATACACCGAGATTTTCGTAAGAAATGGATGCCTAACTAGAAGGGGCCATATATTGTCAAAAAGGTCTTATCCGAAGGAGCGTTGATTTTAACTAAAATGGATGGTGAGAAGTTGCAAAAATCAGTAAACTCTAATTCAGTTAAAAATATTACATCTAAAAAATAAAAAAGAGATTGAAAAAAGAAAAAAAGAAAAGGCAGAGTGAAAACTCGAAAAGAGCACTTCGCAAAATGAAAATATCTATGGTGAAAATCTAAAAGGACGTCATAGGTAAAAAAATGAAGAAATAAAAAAGAAAATGGGTTTAAGATGAAAACCCAAAAAGAGCGTCTTGAAACCAAAAGAGGATCTGGGTTGAAAACCCGCAAAGGGCGGATCAAATATGTTGTGAATAGGCATCCAGCAATTAAGACCTCTTGGACACCTGGTATTTTGGGAGGGATTTCACATCTGCAAACATCTTGACAACATTCAAAGTCTGCTGGACAAAGGCTCAAGCTTAGAACTATATTCGGTTGATGGGGTTACTGAATCATTCATGCTATGGATGCCCGAGGATCTGATTTTGTTTATTGATCTTGTTGTTTCAGTTTGCCATGACTTTTTGTATTCTATTGTATTTTTTCTCATAAGCTTCAATAAATTCATGAATTCTCTTTTGAGCCTCCTTTTTATTCTAAGCATCATGCAAGTAGACTAGTATAATTTCATTAAAAAAACAGATGATTTCTTGGTATTACTATGTTTTGAAAGATGCAAGTGAGCTTTAACACTTGTGATTATTGAAGAAGAGTGTATAAAGAGAAGATAAAGTTGTACATTGGGCCAGCGGGAACATGGAAATGAAAGAATAGCAATGTGCTTGAGTCAGGTAGTGCTCGAACAAGTTGAAAATAGAAAAAAAAAGGGGGGAAAGGCAAACTGATTTGAAAGAAAGGTGAAAAATTGATTTGAAAGAAAGGTGAAAACCCAAAAGGGCATCTCAAAAAAAAGAAAAGGGAAAAAGGAAAAAAAGAAAAAGAAAATTGAGGTAAAAACTCGAAAGGGCGTCTTGAAAAAAAGAAAAAGACAAAACCAAAGTGAAAGCCTGAAAAGACACTTTGAGAAAAGTAATCTAAAATGAAACATGAAAAGCCACTTTAGAGCAAAAATGTGGAAACGCATAAAGGGCTTTCAAAGGTTAATCCCGAATGTGAGATGAAAAATTGATGCAAACCAAGAATTAGTAAGGAATCATAGCAAAGAAAAACCAGATTGGTCTTTTGTTTGATTGATCCCAATGTGCTATTGTTCATGCATCATACGTAGATGTTTCAAAACTAGGATCATACTAACCCGCATCAAATCATTTTAATTTATTTTGACAAGAATTCAGCAAAAAATAAATAGTTCATAATGAGAAGAACTCGCATAGCAAAAAATGAAGAGCTCCTAATGAGAAAAGTTCACTTAGCAAAGAATGCAGAACTTTTAATAAGAAGAGTTCGCCAGCAAAGAATACAGAACTCTTAATGAGAATAGTTCACCAGCAAAGAATACAGAACTCCTAATGAGAAGAGTTCGCTAGCAAAGAATACAGAGTTCATAATGAGAAGAACTCGTCCAACAAAGAATGAAGAACTCATAATGAGAAGAGTTCACCCTTTGAAGAATGAAAAGTTCCTAATGAGAAGAACTTACTTGTTCAACGCCTTTACAGAGAGGTGGATTAGCGTTTCCAAGAAGAACGAAGAGTTCCTAATGAGAAGAGCACGCTTGTTCTCACCTTTGCAGAGAGGTGGATCAATATAGCTAAGAATAAATGAGTTCATAATGAGAAGAATTGGTTCAGACTTTGCAGTTAGCCTTAATAGAAGGGTTGGGAAGTTCATAATAAAAAGAACTTGTTCAAGCTTTCTAAATAAGAAGAAAGAGTGGGAGTTTGTAATGAGAAGAACTTGTCGCTCAGAGAGACAACCAGATGGTTTAGGGCCAAATTCGTATTTTTTCAATCTTTGACCAATTCTTGTTCCACAACAATGAGCAAAGAGGGGCAACTGTAATGTCCGAATTTTACTCGGGTCCATCCATATATATATAATGATTTCTCTTAATAATAAATAAATACATTAATAAATTAGATTTTAGATATATAAAACCTAAAATATATTAAATGTCCAATTTAAATGTCCAAATACAGTTCAAAAAATATAGTACAAGCCCATTTATAATTACAAAAGCCCCAAACTCTTTTATACAGCTTGTCCCACCCAAATTACAGCTATAACCAACCCATTTTCGGATAAACCAGCCCAACAAACACACATATTCTTTTTCCCGCCTATTTTAGTACACATGACATAATCATATTAGCCTGAAGTAGTTCACGCGTATAATGGTCTTTTTCTCCCTAATCTGGATCCAGTTGTAGGCTAATAATATCCTCATGATGTCAGCTCGAAGTCATACCCCACTACCTGCTATAAATAGATAGGAGAGAGAATTAATGCACCAATTATTGCGCAATTATTGGGAAATTTAAAAAGGTAAAGATAGAGAATACCTAAAGCTGAGGAGTCATCGGAGTTGTATCGAATAAGACGATCGGACACTATTCAGGCTGTCAAAATCGTCGCGAAATCACCGAAAGGTACATCTCTCTTTGATCTTTCATATCCTGCAACCAAAATATCCAAAAACATTAGTTTTAGTTAAAATAAAAGAAAAAAGAAAAAGAAAATGAGAGTTGTCAGAGTTTATCTTTCACGATTGTTGGAGAGGTCTTTTAGGTACGGTGGAGTTGAAAATGGGCCAGTTATGGGTAGATCTAAGGGAGAAGCTGGGAGATTTTGATGAATCGGGTAGTTTTAAGGTTGAAGGTTCAAAAGATCATTTTTTAGAGTTTTTGGACGATGAAAGACGGTGGCTAAAAATTACTTTACGGCGGTCGACGTCATCTCGCGGTGGACAAGAGTCACCTCTTGACAATTGACAAATTGACTGTTGTTCAACTGAAGTGGCGGCTTTAGATCAAAGGTCGGGGCTTATGGCAAGTGTGGTAGGAAAAGATGGTGTTCATCAAGTTCTTAAAGAACTCAGATGAACACTCATCCAAAAACGTGTGTTTTTTATCTTGGTTGAGGTGTATTTTTTTGGAAAATCTTGTTTGTTTCAGAGTGTTTTGAGAGGAGATGGGGTAGAGAGAGTGTGTAAGTGTAGTTATGGCCGAGTTGGCTTGGTATAGGGCCTTTTAAAGCCGAGTTAATTTGGTCGGGCCTGACCTGCACTCTTTTGATATTTGGGGTTTGACCCAAGAATCTTTGTAATCATTTCAATTGGGTCCCTGATTCTTAATGAAATTAGCTTCAAGTTTCAAATTTCTTTCAATTTAGTCATGTTTTAATTGTTTAATTATTTAATTAAAATGCAATTAAATTATTTGTATGTTGCATGTTTTAAATTGGGCATGTAATATTAATTGTTTAGCAATTTAATCACTTAGATTTAGTTATTAATTGTTTAGAGCCTTAGTTTTAGGTTCTATTAGGATTTAATAATTTAATTAAGAAGACCATTGTAGTAAATTAATGAATGTTAAGTAAGAAGCTTTGAAGTTCAAATTTGGATGATATCCAATTGCAATGAGATGTTGTTCAACATTGGGCTTTTAAGTAGAATACTTACTATTCATTAAAACCTTAAAAATTGATTAATTAATCTAGTTAATTAATTAGAGCTTTAAATAGGACTAGAACTTTAATAATTAGACTAATTAATTAAACTAGGGAATATTATATATAATTTTGGGGTTTAAATATGGATGGTGCTCAAGCAATTGGGTGTTGTCTCATGTAAACCTTTAAATTAAATAATATTCATAGATTTAAATAATACACAATTTAAATAGAGCGTTTTTAGATTATCACTTAAAATGAACAAGACCATAATTAATCATGCATTGAAAACCTTTTATATACGAAATATATTTTTGGAATATGAATAGAGGTGCCCTGAACGTATAGATGTGTTTCTAATTTATATTAGATTTAAAAAATATATTTCATTATAGAAGAAATATTTTCATTTGGAGCACAAACTTAATTAATAATTAATGATCAAATTAGATTTGAATTATTATTCTAAAAATGCCAATACGCCAAGCAAAATTAAAGGTACTGATATCAGGTGTTTGTGGGGTACTAATCTTTCTCCATACGTAATCGACTTCTGAACCCCAATTTTAAAAAGTACGAGTCTCCAGTTGTGTATATGGTATCTGGTCTACCAAAGTGACTGGTGGCGACTCCAAAATATTTTCGAAATCAAATTAAAAAGGAAAAACCCTAATTTTTAAACTCAATCGTCAAGCTATTTCCAGTGGTTTAAAAATGGTTTCAACAACAATGAAATCGAAAATAAAGAGCCTTAAGACATTGGCCTCGATTATGAATCAATCCTCCACCCTATCGATGCCACTTTTTGCCAAGTTATCTGCTAACATGTTTGTTTTCTGGAAACGAATTGTATACTCCATTTAAGAACTGCACACAACTTTAAACAAGACGAAGTAATCGATTTAAAAATAGCAGGTGTATTCTGAGGTTGCTTCAACCAATCCACAACAAGTTTAGAGTCATATTCTAGAATAAGGGTTGTAGAATCGACCCACGAGAATCTCGGAAAAAATTGCAAGCTTCTTGAATGGCCACAAGTTCAGTAAAAGTAGGATCAACCCTTCCAATTGATTCTGAGAAATACATAAGAATTTTACCTGATGCGTTCTGCAAACTTCCTCCAATACCAGCCTCACCAAAGCTTACTTTGACTGCACAATCCGTATTAAACTTTGCTGAACTAACTGGAATAGGACACCATTTGCTTTCATGAGGGATCTGCTTCTTTTTTTTTATAAATAAAACAGAAGTTTACTGGGGATTGCGACAAGGAATTAACCAGACTCCGGCCATTTAGCACAGCTCTACCAGCAAGTCGTAATAAACACAGATCAAATAATTGGCCAACATCCACTGTAGACTTCCTAAAAATGACCCCATTGCGATAAAGCCAAATCAACCAAGCAAAACTAAAAAAACTTAAACGCCATATATGAGTTGATAAAGATCCAACCGAGATAGCAGCCCACTGAAGAACTAAGTTGCGAAATGATCCAGGCATAATAATGGGAACATTTCATACCGAACACCACCTTTGTCAAACCACCCACGAGACTTGGCAGTGGCAAAGGAGGTGATTAGCTGATTCACGCACATTTCAACAAAGTGGACATAATGCAGAGTTTTGCTAAACACATCTTCTTTTCAACAATTCATCTTTAGTAGGTCATCAATTCAGAGCTGCTTTCCAAACGAAAGCTTCAACCTTGGGTGGAGCTAGACTGGCCCAGACCAGCTTCCAAACACCATCTTGCTCAGATTGAGAATTACGGACGCAATCACAATAGGATTTTGAAGTAAAAACACCGCTCGAAGACGCATTACATTGTATATTGTTTGGACCAGAAATATTAGACCGAAAATTTCCAATCAGCATATAGAAAGCATCCCATATATCAGTTTCCCAGTTGAAAAGATTTCTACGCGACTCTATATTCCACACCTATCTTCCATCCAGATTGGATCCAAAATCTGTAATAACCTCATTCTTTCTAACTGCTAAAGCATAAACTCTAGGAAACACGATGCTTAGAGGGGCTTGACCAATCCATAAATTAGTCCAAAATTTAATATTATTAATGTTGTTCGTCAGAATATTGTCAGGTAGGGCCAATTGAGCAGAAATGTTTCGCCAGATCCATGATTGATTATTGGTTTTTAGGTTGGATGGCAGAATGGCAGTGGGATTAGGCTCATATTTTGCCGCTATAACTTTGCGTCATAGGCTATTAGTTTCCGTCCCGTATCGCCAAATCCACTTACTAAGCATCGCTTGATTTTTCAGCTTCAGATTCATTAAACCGAGACCTTCACAAGCTTTAGGCAAGCAAATAGTCGTGAATTTTTCAGCTTCAGATTCATATAACGGAGGCTATTGCGGTCACTGCAGGTGTCATAGTCGTGAATTTTTTCAAATTTTGCACAATTTATTGTAAAACATACTAATTATAATTATAATTATAAAAAGTCAATTTTAATGATTTTTAGAGTATTTTTAACACTTATGAACTTTTATTAATATGAATTTGAAAGTGAAAGTGATTTTGTTTAAAGAATTCTAGATTGTATTGTGATTTTGTTTAGTTTAGTTTGGATAATAAAACCATATGAATATGTCTAAATAAACAATGTGTGCCAATAAAAGGACTAAACATGTGAATAAATCTAAACAAAAAAATAAAAAATATTAGTATAATAAAAATAATTAATAATATTAATAAATAATAAAAATTAAATAAACATATTATAAAAACTAATAATAAACAATAAACATATTATACAAAATTATATAATTATAATATTATTAATAAACAATTATACTACATTAAATATAAGTCATTATTCTCATTTATTTGATTTTTTTCCAATACTTATATTCAACATATACTCTAATTTTATTATTAAGTAAAAGGGAAATAAAATTAGTATAATGTTTAAGGACTAGATTGAACAAAAAATCAAATCTTTAAAGACTTAATTGAGATAAAATAGAAATCCAAAGGCTTGATCAAGAAATTTTGAAAGTTTAGGGATCAATTTAAATATAGGTTAAAGTATTGAGGCTAAACTGAGAACTTTAAAATGTTCAATGTCACCTGATAGAACTATAGTTTTTCATGTGACATAAATATCTCAAGAAAAAAAATGTTAAAATTTGATGGTCAAAACTGATCAAAGGGTTTACTTGGTTTAATTTATTAGTTCGGAGGCTTAATTGGGTGCAAATAAAATATAAAGGCTTAACTGATTATTTTTCAAAAATCTAAGGGCTTCAAGCACCCTTAATCCAATTGTTTTTCAAATTAAAATAGAACCAAATTGGATTATGTTTCCGAAACTTGCCTCTAAATTTTACAATTCTCCACCATAATAATTTTGGTGCCATGTACTTATATGATGCATATTAGTTATCACTTTGTATATAAGAAAATAATTATATTCGAACCCAACGAGTGGTTTAAATAAAAAAATAATATTCATCTTAAAAAATTTAAATTTAAATATTTATATATATTATCAAAGAATTAAAAAATACGCATATATATTATTATATAATCACACTAATATAATAAAAATAATTGTAATGTGTGCCCATCGTGTTTAATTTATCATCATCATGTAACATATAGTATTTCCAGGTCTATCAAACACGTCACGTCCAATGTAATAAAAAACAGTTGTGGGTTTTTTACGCTGACAATTTTCTCTGAGCCTCAATAGATTAGCCCATGCTTTCGGCTTAACATTATCAACCCAATTATACTTCAAGTACAACTACATTCTACTAGACTAGATTTTTTTTTGTTTCGTTGGGTAAATAATTTAACTTAAAATTAATATTAAAAATATAGGGCATGTTAGAAAAATTTTAGAAATTTATGACATTTTTTACAGTGCCGGTTGAAAACGCTTCTTTTTTAATATTTTTTGGACCAAAAAGTCTCCTGCAGGATGCGTTCTCTACTTTTTTAATATTTTTTTGTTCAAAAAATATTAAAAAAAACAAAAAAAAAACGCCTCCTGCAAGAGGCATTCTCCCTGACACTATAGAAAATGCCATAGTTTCTTAAAATTTTCTCAACATACCCTATTTTTCCAAAATTTTTTCTAAACACCAATATTTACCAAATTTCCCATCATTTTTTCCTTCAGAATTAGGGTACTTTTTATGGATGGAAATCGTCTACTTTTAAATATGTCTTTTTTTATATTCTTGCATTATAAATTAGGTTTAGGGTATAGAGTTAGAGTTTAGGGTTAAGGTATAGAGAATTAAAGGTAGTGTGTATTTTTTAGAGTGTAGGGTTTATGATTTGAATTTTAGAGTTAAGATTTAAAATTTAATTTTTAAAATATTTTTTAGTATGAATCATAGAAAGGAAAATACTTAGGAGGCAGAGAATTTTTATTCACTTTTTACGTGGACGCAATTGAAAAATATATTAGAATTTCTCTACTATGTAGATGAAGAAAATGTACTTAAAATTCATTTTCCAATATATGTAAGTGTTGGAGGTAAAGGTCCATTCCAATTTTTAAGTTTATTAATTTTATTCAATTCTTTCTAATTATTATATCTAATGTTGTAAGAATTGAATCAGCGATCGAATGGATTAGATCATCGATCTTTAATTCAACTTGATTAACAAGGACTTAATAAAAAAATTATAACCTATTCAATTTTTATTTTTTTCGATTGTTATTTTTTATATATTCATTGTTGTTCCCTCTATTTTGATTTTATGTAATTAATTAAATCATTAATTCTTAATTTAATTAGTTCAATTAGTAGACACGTTCATCCGAAAACACTAATTAGATATACCTTTAAATTCTAACAAATAATCTACCCTTAAACAGATTACTCCCAAATGATCTAAAATTCTAGTTTTTTATAAGAAAAAAAGTAGTAATTTAAAGCAATATTCATGATTTTGTGATCCAAAACTCACATAAAAAGGAAGAGAAAGCAAAAAGAACATCCACATTTCCCAGTTCCCATCAAACTTCAAACAGACAGACAGTCCACTCTTCTTTTCCTCAACTCATCCTCATTGGCTGATTATCCTTTCCTTTTTCTCCCTTTTCCCTTTTTCCTCATCATCTGGTTTCTAGAGCTAATTATATTCAATTTTACATTTTTTAATTTAACAATGTAAATCACCCATCACTGATTTATAATTTAGTTTTTTTTATAAAGACACCAAAAGTGCTTATTCCATTCTTTGTTCTTAATAAAACATTTTTATTGTTTTAAAATCATATAAAATAAAAAGAAATTACTATTAAAGCTACCAACTTTTAATTTATCCACGTAACTTTATATATTAAAAAGAAAAAGGCAAAGCTAAAATCACATGCAAACCACTTTCACGTACAAAAGACCAAAATTTTGCCTCACTAACAAGAAAAGCATAAATCCCCACTTCCACTTGTCATAATATCTCACCAAATCAAACACCAAAAACACATCTTTTTTCACACATATATAAAGCTTGATGACTGCTGCCTCAGTCTGATAGCTGATAAATTGATCAATTCTCTGCTTCATAGATTTTCTTTTCTTGATATCTAGATAAAGCTCTAAGAGTTTGATTTCCTTTCTTGATTCCCAGTCTTTCAAAGTTGTTTGTTTTTATAAAATTTGTAGCCTTAAACCACAAAAAAAAATGAGAGCCGGAGTTTGCAATGTGCAGCAAGCTTTAACAGCTGAGGCTGCTAGCATGGTGAAGCAAGCGTTTGGCCTCGCTCGAAGGCGAGGCCATGCGCAAGTCACTCCGCTACACGTAGCCAGTGCCATGCTCGCGTCTTCGACCGGTCTTCTTCGAAGCGCTTGTCTTCAATCTCACTCTCATCCTCTTCAATTCAGAGCTTTAGAGCTTTGCTTCAATGTCGCACTCAATCGTCTCCCTGCATCCACTTCTAGCCCTTTATTAGGCCCTCACCACCACCATCCTTCCCTCTCCAATGCCTTGGTCGCCGCCTTTAAGCGCGCGCAGGCTCACCAACGCCGAGGCTCCACCGAGAACCAACAGCAACCGATTTTAGCTCTCAAGATAGAGTTAGAACATCTGGTAATCTCCATCTTGGATGATCCTAGTGTTAGTAGGGTTATGAGGGAATCTGGTTTCTCTAGCGCCCAAGTTAAAACCGAAGTCGAGCAAACAGTTTCCTTGGAGATATCTTCTCAAACCCCTTCTCCAAAGGAAAACAACCCCAACCCACAACCTCAGCTCGGTGCTAACCTGTCTCATTCCAACGCTCAGGCTCAGTTCGGGCTTGGGTTTTCATCGAGCAAACCGCTAGACCAAGTTAGAAACGACCAAGATGTGACCAATGTCATGAGCAGAATAGTGAATGGGAGGGGAAACACTGTCATCATAGGAGAGTCGGTCGCCATTGCCGAGAGTGTTGTTAGAGGGGTGATGGATAAGTTCGAGAAAGGGCAAGTCCCTGGAGATTTAAGATACCTTCAGTTCATAAGTCTCCCACTTTTTTCACTAAAAAATCTTGCTAAAGATGAAGTGGAACAGAAGCTTGTAAAGCTCAAATGCCTTGTCAAGAGTTATATGGGAAGAGGGGTTGTTTTATACTTAGGTGATCTGAAATGGATTTCTGAGTTTTGGTCAACCTATGGTGATCAAAGAAGAAACTATTACTGCCCGGTGGAGCATATAATCATGGAACTCAAAAGATTAGTGAGTGGAACCAAGGAGAGTGGGAGATTGTTTCTCATGGGAATTGCAACTTTTAGAACTTACATGAAGTCTAAAACAGGCCATCCTTCTCTTGAATCAATCTGGGAACTTTATCCTCTTACAGTTTCAGCTGACAGCTTAAGCCTCAGTCTTAATCTTGAAAGGTAAACTATTTGTCATGAAATATTGGGATTTGAATATTTACTTTATTTTTCTCGGAAAAAAAAAGGTTCTACTTATGCTAATCATCCCCCCCCCCCTTTTTGCCTTATTCCAGCTTTGATTCTCAATCTCAGTATAGAACAAAGGAATCTATAGATTCGATTAGTTGGCAAGTGGCTGAAGCTGAAGTAAATAAGAATCACAGTTCCTTCACTGACAGATTGTTCAACTTTGAAAACGTGGTCTCTTCCAGTTCAAGTTTGCCTTCATGGCTGCAAAGCTACAAGGAAGAAACCAAAATAAATCCTTCCCATGATAATAAGGTATTTATTTATTCTTCTTATTTTGAACTTCACTTGCAGAATTAACCATTGTAACAATTTGATATTCACATTTTATTTTCCTTTTTTTTACAGGATTCAGTCAATGTGAGGGATCTTTACAAGAAATGCAACACTGATGAAGCTCTTAATCTAAGTTGGCCTGTCAGTTTTGAATCTAAAAAGTCACCTAGAGAGCTCCAGTTTTGGATATCCGAGAATGATCCGAAGCCGGATCTCCTCTCCAATCCGAACTCGAGCCCGAATTCGGCTTCTTCGAGTGAGGCAATCGAGGAGGATACCAACGGCCTTAACGTGTTCAAGGCTCTTAATGCTGAAAACATGAACATTTTGTGCAATGCTTTGGAGAAACAGGTTCCATGGCAGAAGGATGTGATTCCGGAAATTGTTAGCACCGTCCTCGAATGCAGGTCGGGGATGAGAAATGGCAAAAGCTGGTTAAAGCAAAGAGAGCTCAAAGAAGAAACTTGGATGTTCTTCTTTGGATACGACAACGAAGCCAAGAAGAAGATCGCAAGGGAGTTGGCTAGACGCGTTTTCGGTTCCCAAACCAGCTTTGCCTCCATAAGTCTGAGCGATTTCGGATCGAAAAGGAACGATTCGAACGAAAATAACAAAAGGAAGAGATCGGATAAGTCAGGCTGTGGTGATGTTCTTCAGAGATTCGGCGAGGCATTGAACGAGAATCCTCACAAGGTTTTCTTCGTAGAAGACATGGAACACGTTGACTATTATTGTCTGAAAAGGATTAAGCAAGCAATCGAAAGCGGAAAGGTGACGGTTTCGGATGGTGTTACGGTTCCTGTAATGGACGCCATTGTCATTTTCAGCTGTGAAAGCTTCAGTTCGATGTCGAGAGCTTGTTCTTGGAGAAGAAGCTCAAATTGCAGTGAACCAAAAGAGATGAAAGATTCGGAAACGGGTCAGGATAAAGATCAATCCGTTTCTCTGGATTTAAACATCGGCATTGGAGATAACAATGCCAGTGAAGAAGACGATTCTGAAAGTGATGATGAAATTGGAGTTCTGAAATGTGTTGATAACCAAATTATTTTCAGAGTTAAAGAACAGTAACAAAAGAAGGTGATGATGACGATGAAGATGACGAAGGGGAATAGTTGACAGATTCTGAGGGAAATTTTCTTTCTTTTTTATTTTCATTTTTGGCTCCTTTTACTTTTTGCGCGGTATATGTGTTTGGAAGGATAGAAAGAAAGAATCAAACTAACATGGTTTACAGTGAAATTTTATCGAGTGGTTGGGGTGGATTTGGAAAGACAGGTCTAGCAATGTAGAAGTGATAATTATCGATGTATAATTATGCATCTTCTTATCTTTGATCCTATTGATAGGAATTTTTTTATATATTACATGTCTATTTTATAGTTTATGTTCGGAATTTGTAACTCTCTCTTTTAATTATGTCTATTTTATAGTTTATGTTCATAGTTGACGATCTTTAGTGATGTTTGTATCTATCTTTTTTTTCGAGTCTTTGGGTAGGATTTTTACTTTTTTTTGTTTTTTTTTTTACATTTTCCTTATATGGTCCTCTTATAATCTCGAGACGCTAGTTTTGTTTGCTAGGAGTATGTCTGGATTAAGTGTTTTTATTTACTAAGTTGTGAACTTTCATTGTAATTTCGAATATATCATCGCTCAATAAAATTAGTAGATTTTAATTCAAAAAAACTATATTATCTTCAAGATTTGAACCCGAATTCTCTCCATAGAATAAGGATGTTCGTTTCTGATAGCAACAACAATTTTACCCCTTTATCTTTACAAGCTTTTAGAAAGATTAAAATCATAGTTTGACATAATATATATTTTTAGAAGATACAATTTTTTAATAATTTGATTTAGATTTAAATTTTGTATAATTATTAAATTTGATTATTATTTAGAATTCGTTTTTTATCCAATTTATTTATTTTAAGTCTAAATCTTAAATTTTATCGTAAAGTCCTAAACCCTAAATAAAACTTTTGAATTCTAAACCATGTGTCAAAATATTTTCTTATTATTTATTATATTTGTTGGTGAAAAATATTAAAATGATGAGAACTATATTTTGAAGTATATTTAAAAATCTTAAACGGTTATTATATTAAAAAAAAATCTTGAAATGTTATTATTTGATGCATTGTAGTTAAAATTTTAATTGTATAAACAATGTTAATTTACTATGTGTTTTACTTATTTATTTAAATATTAATTAAAGACTTCCTCTCCAATTATAAAAAGAATACAATGTAACAAATTAACGAGTTATCTGTCAACATTCCAACCCTATTAGTAAAATTTTTATTTTTCACCGATACTATATACCATATAATAATTCTTATATATATAATGTTAGACGTAATATATAAATTGATACCTAAACTTAATAAATTTTCTCAATTTATTGGCACTTGAAATGATTTTAATTAAATTGATATTTGATTTTAAAAATAAAAAATTTAAATTTAATATTTGTTACTGACGTGTCATTTCACCAATTAGTCATATCGTTGAATATTATTGATCAATCGAAATAAAAATAATTCAATTAAGTATCTTATATTATATCATATAATTGATTGTTGAATGCATTTGCAAATAATGGGAGAAACTGTTAGAATATAAAAGAGTTGTGATTCATGCCGTGAGAGCTATGCAAAGTAGCAATCATATTTTAAAATAAAAAGCAGCATATTCTTCCATAAATTAAAATAAAAAATATACAAAGATCACTTCTTTTCATGAATGCATAATTGATTTAACTTTTATTCTTTTCTTTTCTTTTCTTTTCTTTTCTTTTCTTTTCCCTTTTTCTTTTTAGTTTCGGTCAAGTATTTACAATCTAACATTCCCCACTCTTGGATCATTTAAAAAATATTTTATTGTATGGTTGTTATATGTACTTTAATTATATTAATAAAACAAAAATAAAGATAAATAACAATCATACAACCTTATTTGTGAAATTTTTTTTTACCACCAATATATAAAATAATAATTTGCAAATACATTATTAATAAAAAAACAAAGAAGCAACATCTAAATCTTTAGACCAAAAAGATGTTACTTTAGCATCACCAAAAGGAACTTCAACTTTACAATTTTAATTACCATACTTATGGAATATTTGTTGCTTTTTAAGAGATTTCATACTTGAAAGTGCACTTCCTATACTTTTCTTTTATGCAGAAGAGATCAAATTTAGGGGTGCTTATTGAGTTGAGCAGCTCATAAACAGTTTGAGTTCAACTCAGTCAAAACTCGGTTAACGCTTGAATTGAGTTGATTCGACTCAAAACCGAGTTTGACTCGAGATCTTAACGAGTCAAGTCGAGCAAGACCCAACTCGACTCGGTAAGTTCGCGAGCAGCTCGTTATTTTTTTATAAATGCTTTTACGATTTTTTATGTTCTAACCTTAAAAAATTGTTATTTTTTTACAATTTTTTGGTGCCTACCTTAAAAAATTATGTTCCAAGAAGTTTAAATACTATTTGAAAACTCTAGAAAAGTAAAGTGAATTGCTAGGTTGCCCATAAAATTTGAGTTTTAAATTTCTAAAATGTTTTTAACTATTTCCCGAGAATTAAAAAAAGTTAATTTGTATTAATAAGAAATTAAATTATAATACCGAGTCTTTCATTTTTTATTAAAGTCTTTCTTTTTTTATTATTATTTTATTTTTAAAAGTATAAAATGGGAAAAGTCTTTAGTTTCCACTCCTCATAAAAAAATATGATTGAAAGTTAAAACCTCGAAATTCCTAAGGCATTCTCTCATTTGTTGTTCGTCAAAGATTGTTGAGAAATTAAAAGGAGTCTCACACTCGAATATCGACTTCATTTCTAACTCGGTCATGACAAGTTCGTTTATTTATCTCCTCAGACCTCACATTTTTTTCTTATGAATTTCTATGTTTATATTAAGTTCTAATAGTATCACTAGATTTTACCTATATATAAAAAAAACAAGGTAAAAATTTTGACAAGCTTAACGAGCAACGAGATTTTTTAACGAGCACGAGTCAATCAAAATTTTATCAAGTCGAGTCGAGCAACGAGATTTTTGAACGAGCACGAGTCAAGCACTACTCAACTAGCGATCGACTTGCTCAATAAGCACCCCTAAGATCAATCATTTAAGAATCGAAAAATACTGATATTTAAATCCGATAATTTATTAGATATCATATTATAAAAGTAAGGGTAAAAATTTTATACACGGACTGTGTAAATTTATTTTACACAAGCTTGCATATTTAAACAATAAAACCCAAATGTTAAATTCTTAACCCTAAAAACTAAAGAAAACTAAACCATGGACTTTAAGCTTATAAGTTATACTATACATTCTAAACACTAACCATAACTTCTAAACCCAAAAACCTAAACACTAAACTTTAAACCCATAACCCTTAAAACAAAAAGACTTGTTTAAACTAAAGTTTACATAATTTGTGTATCAAAGTATTATTCCTAAAAGTAATTGCATAAATCAATTATATTACATCATCGATTTAGTATATTTGTTATACTTTTTATTCTCTCTAAATCTATTCGATAGATAGGATTCTGAATAATGTAAAATATTTTATTTAAATTTATAATATTTTAAATTTATCTTCCCGTTTATAACTTTTAGTTGTAATACAATCATGGGTGTATATTGTATCCTCGAACTTTATTTAACTAACATTTTTTTTAAAGATTTTAAATTAATATTTTAAAATAATCGAACAGATCTAGAATGAACTCCTTTAATAAAAAAACAAATTTTAATTAACAATAATAATTATCTCTTTACTGATTGAATTAATTTATAATGCTTTCATTAACAATAATAATTTTCTCTTTATTGATTGAATTAATTTATAATGCTTTTGTATATGATCTGTTTATGGGTTGAACTGAGCATTTCTTTTATTTTCCTTATTGAAGCTTAGTCGTGTCTCTATTCGAATCAATCCAGAAGCTCAAGTTTAGTATTCATTATAATATAGATACAAATCAGCGTAGTATTACTTCTCCTGTTAATGTTGGTGGTCTTGGAGTGGTAGATTTAGCCCTTAAAAATAGGGCTTTGACTGGAAAATGGCTTTGGAGATTTGGTAATGAATCAGATAGCCTTTGAAAAAAAGTTATTTCATGCAAATATAGGTATGATCCTGACGTTTTGGTTCCCCCTGAGCCTCAGTCCAAACGAGCTAATTGGATGTGGAAGGGTATTCTTAAATCCTTCTATGCGAACGACTCCTTTGGGGACTGTCTCAGAAGGCGAATGGTGATTCAAATCGGCAATGGTAACTCTGTCTCATTTTGATCAGATATTTGGATTGGGGGGCTGTCTTTGAAAGCTTTTTTCTTCAAATTTTTGCCCTATCACTCAACAAATAAAGGAAGGTTTCGGAGTTTGGGGTTAAGGAGGGGTCTTCTTGAAGTTGGAACGTCCCTCTTAGAAGGAATTTGTTTGATTGGAAAAGGATTCAATGGAAAAAAAATTCTTAACCTTTTAAGTAGCTTCAAATTGAATAGTATGGACAAGGATTGGGTAGCTTGGAGCCTTGGACTGGTTCGAGTGATTGCATACTTACGATGAAGAATGTAGAAAAAGAGATTTTAATATAAATAAAATAATTTCAATTGTTGCGATGCTATCGGCGGGGTGATTCGAGATGATGCCGGTGCTTGAATTTTTGGTTTTGCCAGGAGTCTGGACATTTGTTCGGTGCTTGTTGCAGAATTATGAGCGGCACATGATGTTTTTACTCATACATGACGGCTTGGCCATCGTCGGGTGAAGTTAGAACTTGATAATTTGAGTGTAGTTCAAATATTAAAGGATGAGCCAAGCACGCTTGCGGGAGATGCGCTTGTTGCTAGCTTGCTTGCGGTCCGTCGGAGTGGTAATGCTGTGGACAGTGCTTTGGCTTGATCTGTTCGGGGGATAGATGTTAGTGAGATTGTGTATGCGCAACCACCGCCGGGAATTCTCTCGCTGCTTATAGCGGATCAGAGTCCAGATTAATCTTTTTTTTAATTTGATTTGAACATTTTTGTGATTCTGTGTAAATATCACTACAAGTACTATTTTCTTTCAATTAGGTTTATAAAAGTTTTTAAGGAGGCTTGTAGTGATATCTCTTTTTTCATAAAAAATAATTTCAATTGTTAAATAGCAATTTAGAGTCTCTTTTTGTTTCCTTTTAGATTATTTTTCAAATCATTAAATTTAAAGCACGATTCAAACATGGGTTTTTTTTTTCTTTTACATTCTTCAAACAGTTTTCGGAATTGTAGTCTTTAGTGAAAATGCAGATTCTTTTTCCTCTCTTCTCTTTTTGTTCTTTCTCTTTCTTGTTATTTTACCTTTTTGCTTTTAGATTACGATACTTTCCTTGTTAGGAGTATGTTTTACTTCTTCAGACTAAAGTTGCTTCGCAAGGAGGCAAAAATATCATTGATTTGACCATGTAGTAATACTAATTTTACAGTATTTCCGACATACAAATTTATTTAACAAGATTAAATTATGTGATAGCACCCGAAAAGAATATTATCCCGTTTTTTCCTAAATTTTGGCGCCTCAATTTAAATTATGTAATTTTATCATTGAATTTAGGGTTTAAATTTTAGGGTTAAAAATTTAAATTAAAATTTTTAAAAAAGAAATATGTAGATTTTTATAATTTTTTACACAATGTGTATAAAAAATACTCATTATATTAATTCGTTGATGATTCTGGTGATAAAAGATGACACATTCCTCCTAAGTGACTCGGATTCGACTAATGTAGTCTTTAGATATGCATGAATTTATCCAAATTTAAAATCGAACTAATATATTATCTTATAATTGAAGTAGAATGCGTTAACACCCATGACCAATAGATCAAACATTGAGTTGTTTAGTTCAAATGATAAATAAAATATAATCGGTCAATAAAACAACCTAAACATTATAAATAAAATATACAAATAGCACTATATATATATATATATATATATATATATATATATATATATTTTAAATGTCCATAAGGTGGGATAGTTCATCCTTTAATTTACAAATGGCAGTAACACACCTCCTTGGTCTAATTTAGAGGTGGCAAATGAGTCATTCGGTTCGGTTTCGGTTCGGGTCATTTCGATTCAGGTTATTTCGGGTCTGACTACATTCGGTTTAAATTCGATTCGGGTCTGGTTCGGTTTTAGTTCGGGTCTATGGTGATTTCAGTTCGGGTATCGAGTCAAGACTTTGTCGGCGTAAAGGAGACACGTTTTTCACATGTTGATTAAATTGTTTGACATGTTTTTCATAGAGAATGGTGCAAAAGCCATATGAGACACGTTAGAAATAAAGCTGATAACGTCGGGGTAAAGGAGTACGTTGTCGGCGAGTGATCTAGCTACCGTAATTCCCTGAAGCACAAGAAGAGGGATTTTCCTCTAGAAGAACTAATGGACTGCATGAAGTTAGAGGATAAGTTGAACTCCTATAATCCTCTACCTTTTAAGACTAATCTTGTTGAGTATGGGTCTGTCTCAAGTTCTAGGTCCAATAAATCCACGAAACGTGGGACCCAATAAAAGAAAGCTCAAAAGACGATCATTTTCAACTGTTATGTGTGCGAACGAACTAAATACAAAGCCTACCAGTGCCAACAACGGTTAGACCGCTAGAACAAGAACAGACCACAACTGAATGTTACAGAAAACACTAGAGATATTACTGCAACTGTGGTTTTAGAAGTTAATCTGGTGGAAAATAATGATAAGTGGGTTGTAGACATCGGCGCTTCAAGACACTTTTGCGCCAAACGGGAGTTGTTTACCAAGTTCGAGAACGTAGACAAAGGAGAACAAGTCTACATAGAAACTCAAGAAGCTCAGATGTGCTAGGCAGAGGAAAAGTTTTGCTCAAGCTGACTTCGGGTATAACTTTAGCATTAAATAATGTCTTATATGTACCCGTCCTGTGAAGAAATTTAATTAGTGGTGGATTATTCAATAAGGAGGGCGTTAAACTAGTTTTCGAAGCAGATAAACTAGCACTTTCCCGAAATGAAGATTATGTTGGGAAAGGTTTTTTAAATAATGGTTTATTTGTTGTCGAAATACAGTTTAATAAAAGTAATGAAACCACCACTTCTGCTTATACTGTTGAGACTCTGAATATATGGCATGCTAGATTAGGACACGTAAACGTTCATTCTCCAAATAAACACATAAAAATGAATTTACTTCCTAATCTAGACGAGAAAAGCTTTAACAAATATGAAATTTATGTAGAAGCCAAGCATGCTAAACCCTTTTTTAAGATAGTTTCTAAGAGAAAAATTGAACTGTTAGAACTTATTCATACTGATCTAGCAGACTTTAGAAACTCTGAGAGTAAGAGAAGAAACCACTACTATATTATCTTTGTAGATGATTACTTAAGATATACAAAGGTATATCTCCTTAGAACTAAAGATGAAACTGGAAACTTCTTTCTTATTTATAAGGCGGAAGTTGAGAATCAGTTTGAAAGGAGAATTAAGTGGCTTAGGTTCGATATAGGTGGTGAATACGGGTCTAATTTTCTTAAAGAGGTATGTGAGAGGAATGGCATTATTCATGAGACTTCTGCTCCATATTTTCCTCAATAGAATGGTGTGGCTAAGAGGAAAAGCAGAACTTTAAAAGAGATGATGAACTCTTTGTTAATTAGTTTTGGTTTATCTGATAATATGTGGGGGATGCCATTCTTTCTACAAATCACATATTAAATCGAGTGCCTCAAACATATGAATTATGGAAAGTTTATGCTCCTAACTTGCAATACCTGAAAGTGTGGGCGTGTTTGCCAAAAGTAGGTTTGCCTAACTTTAAAAAGTCCACCATCGGTCCCAAAATCGTTAATGCAGTGTTTATTGGGTATACTTCTAATAGTGTCGCATACATGTTCATGTCTCTACATGATTTCTCTATTTGTGAATCTAGAGATGCCAAATTTTTTAAGGATATCTTTCTTCTTAAAAAACCTAGATTAAAAGTTGAGACACATATAGAAAAACATGCTACAACTTCTTCTAGTATTCTTGACGATAATACTCTAGAGATTGAATTAGAGCCTAGAAGAAGTAAAAGACAAAGAGTAGCTACTATATTTTGTTCTCACTTCTTAACTTCCTTTATTTCTAAAATAAGTGATATAGACTCTATTTATGTTCCTATAGCTTAGACTTTCCTGTTAGATGAGGATCCAAAGTCATATGATAAAGCTATAAGATCTATTAATGCTAGTTTCTAGAGAAGTGCAAGAAATGATGAACTAGAGTCAATAATGTCAAATCACATGTAGGAGTTAGTTGATTTTCCTAGAAGATTTAGACCAATCAATTCTAAGTGGGTTTTTAGAAAAAAATTTAGACCAGATGGGTTAATCCAAAGATATAAGGCAAAGCTACTAGTTAAAGGGTTTACTCAGAAGTTTGGTATATATTTCTTTGATACATACTCTCATGTTACAAAAATCTCAACAATTCGTGCCTCGTTTGTAATAGCATCCATTCATAAGTTGCATGTACATCAAATAGACGTAAAAACTGTATTTTTGAATGAAGATCTAAACGAGGAGATCTACATAGAGCAACCACCAGGTTTAAAGGCACCTGGTATGGAAGGCAAAGTATATTAAAAAGTCCCTTTATGGCCTTAAACAAGTTCCAAAGCAGTGGTACAAGAAATTTCACAAAACCATTCTAAGTTTTGGTTTTATTGTCAATAGAGCGAATGCATGCTTGTATTTGAAAATGTTTAAAGCTGATTGTGTCATCATAAGTTTGTATGTAGATAACATGTTGATATTCAATACTAACATTGAATCCATTAGCAAAACAAAAAAATTATTGTCCACTAAATTTAAGATGACAGATTTAGAAAAGGTTGATGTGATCTTAGGATATAAAGTTACCAAAACTGAAAAGGGGTTTTTCTTTAAACCAATCTCATTATATTGAGAAGATGTTGAAGAAATCTGACAGTTCTGATGTCACTCTGTTCTAAATCCTTACGACTCTAGACTATGACTCTTTAAGAATAAAGGAAGTAGTGTTTCCTAGGTTGAGTATGCTAAAACTGTTGGGAGCCTTATGTTCTTAATGAACTATACCCAGCCTGATATTTCATATGTAGTAAGTAAGTTAAGTATATATACTCATAATCCTAGTGGTGAACACTGGATTGCACCCAGCCGCTTACTAAAGTATCTTAAAAGTACTATAGATTGAAAACTCAAGTTTGTTGGCTTTCCTTCTATTCTAGAGGGATATTGTGAAGCCAACTAGTTACCAATAATAATGATGTAAGCTCTACAAGTGGGTATGTCTTTACCTTAGATGTCACATCGATTTCATAGAAGTCTGCTAAGTAGACTTGTATCGTTCATTCTACCATAGAGTTAGAGTTTATCGCTCTTGACATAGCTGGGCAAGAAGCTGAGTGACTCAAAAATTTCATTATAGGGAAAACTAGCTCCTCCGGTGTCCTTATTGTGTGATTCACAAGCAGTGATATGTGTGGCTCAAAGTCAAGCTTACAATGGTAAGAAGAGACATTTTCGCATAAGGCATGAATTAGTGAGACACTTAATAAGAAACATAGTATTTTTTTAAAGTATGTGAAGTTGGAGAGAAACCCTGCAGATTCATTTACCAAAGGGTTAAGTCAACAATTGGTTCTAAATTCGTTGAGGAGGATGGGTCTAAACATTCCTCCACGGAACCTGAAATAAAAGAAAAATTGTTGTATTTATTGAGAATCTATAATTTCTTGACAAGTCATGTAAACTATCCGGTATGATTTTGCTGCTAGAGCTAAATGGTTTTTTGATCTGTTTAAGCCAATAATCAATGTATACGCAAATGGAGTATTTGGCAAAGAGAAGTAGTAAAATTTTGACGAGTTAAGAAGGTGAGGCATGTCAATGGTAATATATGTTCGGACATAGTAGGGGATCTAAAAATATTTTTCAGAGTGAGTGTAACAATTTGGATTTTGGAATCTATGGGTCGATTCAACTGAGCAATGAACGTTGCATGTTGGGTCGGGATTTGGGGCCCATTAGGTGCTTAAGAAAGACTTGGTGGGCTTTTATTTTGTTGTTGGGCTTGAAACACTGGTTGACTGGGTGACTAGGACGGTGATGGAAGGGTAGAGGGTTAAACTCCCTCATTTTGAAGGGGAAAGGAGTTGATTTACCTGCAGAAAAAACTTCAAGGTGATATCACCCATGTCCCCATATCCCTCCCATATCTATTCTTCATTTTCCTCATAAAACCCAAAGACAAAGATCAAAACTTTGTCTTTTTGAGTTGGATTTTTGGAATACAAGTTAAGCGTGTTGGAATATGCATTAAAAGGTCTACCAATATAGGTAAAAATGAAAAGAAATAGTGTAGGTTGAGAAAAAATTGGTTCTTGGTGAGGGTTAGAGAAGATGAACGGGAATGGAAGATTTAAACACTTTTCTTGTAGTTAGATTCTTCCTTAATCATCTTTATTCCTTTTAGCAATGTTGTAATTTGTTTTACAACATTTGGTTGTAGTGAAAGGGGTTGGAGAGCATTCCAAAGAGCAAGGAAAGAGGAAGGCTTGAGATTTGAGCAAGGGATGCTTTTCCAGCTGTTGGAGAAAGGTTAGTACACTTTCAACTCCTTTTGTTTCATGCACATCATAAGGATGATATCTTGTATGCTTGATTTGGTGGTTTGAGTGCTAAATGCTTGAAAATGCTTACTAATGGTAAATCTGAGTTTTTATGTTAATAACTTGTAAAAATAGTAGTAAATTACCCTAAATGACTCCCATAAACTGTAAGATCATCTTAAGGGTTTGCTGGGTTTGAGTTAGAGGCTTTGGGGATGATTTCTCGAGCCTAGAAATTTATTTTTGGGCTTCAGTATCAGTATACGGGAAGCCTGTACTAGTACCCTAGTATTATGGGGAATAAGAACATTGTTCTATTGAAGACAAGTTAAATAATGGGTACCGATACAGGGTTTAACCTATATCCGTACGCCATGTAAATTTCATATCAGTACGAGTTGACCTGTACTGGTACGCTAAGGCTTAAGAAATTTTAGTGAACTATTTTAGTATCGGTTCACTGTGAGTACCAGTACCCAAGGGTATATACTGGTACGCGAGGGCTAATAACGGTACCTACTGGGCATTCTGCCTAAAAAATTAAGTTGGAGCCTGTGGGCTAAAAAATTATAACATGCAATCCAATAGACTCCTAATGATGTCAAATGAGTTGTAAAAACTAAGAAAAAAGGGTTTTCGTTTACTTTTATGACCATAATGAGTAAAAACTTGAGTTAATGATGTGTGACTCGATAACGATAATTGTTATGATGTACGTCGTGTGAGCCTTTCGTGAACAGGTCTGCCACTTGATCTTCTATCTTCATATGTTAACTTGAGTTAATGATGTGTGACTCGATAACGATAATTGTTATGATGTACGTCGTGTGAGCACTTATATGGTATATTCATTTAATTGATGAGATTTAAGTGCCCGAGACGTGCTGCAACACCAGGGTTAGAGATACAAAATAAAGGTTACCAATATTGTATGACTCGAGCCTCATTCAAAGATACTCGAGTGGGGATTTCGAGTACGAGTGTATGTTCTGATGCTATGTGACCTAGTCTCAACCAGGGTGTATACGTTACCCGGTCTCACCCATAGAGTGTATGTTACCAATATTGTGTGACCCAGGCCTCACTCTAGTGTTGTTGTTGTTGGTATGTATGCTTTGCCCAGATGATCTGTTGAAATCTCGAGTATGGTTGGGTCGTGCGTGCCACGTATGCTGACTGTTTTGATGTTAGCATATGTTTAGGCGACTAGTGGTAGCGCCGTGTATTATTTTATTGCTATATCATCTTTTTTGGCTAAATGCTTATGTTTATGATTTGCGTAAAGCATATTAGAGTATAGGTGTATCCACTAAGCTTTATGAGCTCCGCGTTCGGAATCGTTATTTCCGTTCGCAGGTTTTTAGGTTGTTATGTTGCATCGAAGGAGTCTCATCGGAGTAGGAATTCAGCTTATCGACGTGTTTAAGAGTACAATACTTAGATTTGTCGGGCAATGTATTCATAGGACCCTTGATTTTATGTTTGTAACTCTTATTTTAGATTTATTTGATCATGTCAAATGTTTTAATTATTTTGTTTTAAATTAGAGCTCCCATTGTAAACGATTTAACTATTTTCCTATCGTTCTATTTGAAACGTTGACGGGCTTATGAAATTTTATGTGGATTGGACTAAGCTAGGTCAAAATTTTATACTTATGGTTTGGGCTTGAGGCCCAAATGTGACGTCAGATTTAGGGCGTTACAGTGAGCACAAGTCAAAATATTTTTGAGGGTGGACACAATCATAAAAGTTTCAAAATTTCAGAGTGGGCACAAATCATAGAAATTAAAAAAATTAAAGACCAATTTATACTTTTTTTTAAAATTAAAGTCAAATATATGAACTTTAAAAAGTTTAGGGTAAGCACGGGCCCACACAAGCTTACACTTGCATCCGCCGCTGTTCGGACAAACGCTCCGCGTTGGTTGCATGTGCTTCTTTATCCTTACACTCTACTTCTTCCATGTTATCCCTTTTGTCTTAATTAACAAACCCTAAAATTCAAATATCAGTTAACAGGAGATTAAACACAAATGTTCCAAAGCAGAAATGTAAAGAGATAGATAACATATGAACGGCAGGATCAGGAAAAGAGAAACCTTCTGGATACTGAACTTTCCCCATGGAAAATTCTGAGATTTTCTTGGCTGCCAAACGGCAAGAGGGCAGTGGAGAAGGAGCTTTTGAGTTTTGACAAGTAGCATGGGACATGATCGATGCCCAGGACCTTCTCCATTCGCAGGTTTTCTATGTTACCATAGACCGTGGGGTCAATCAATCGACTAAGAATGGATAAAGAAGAAAATTAAAAATATGTAAATTAAGAATATACAATCTTTTAAAATAAGATAAATAGTTTAAACTTGAAAAATTGAAAACAAATTATACATTCAACTAACAATTTAAACTGTCGGAAAAGACATCAACAGTTGCTCTGCAATCCCAAAATCTCCTTTGCAAAACCTTGATTACATGTGAGCAAAAGTCAATCCGAAACTCGGTTGAAAGTTGTTGATGTAAAGAGAGAGTTGGTGGTGGTATGTGGCGGTTCACTTATTCTGATCTTAGGCCGAGAGTCGCAGACGATAATTGGAATAGAAATGATACGAATCCGGTTGTGAAGTAGTCGAATTTGTATCTAAAGTTGCTCGACCGTAATTCTAGTAAGAACTTGAAAAGAAAATAAATAAATTTAAGTTCAAGGATGAACTTTGTAGAGTTGTAATGGCAAATGGTATGAAAGGTTGACAGGATGTGATGGAGATTATGATGGTTTGATTGTGAATAAGAAATGAATAGAAGGTGATGAAATTAAGGGTTATGAAAAGGATGGGTTGTATGGTAGAGGATGGAAATAGTGGATAGGAAAAGAGATGGTGTAGGTTAAAGTTGGCGTGGAACAAGAAAGAACTAACAGTATGAAGAGTGAAGACCCAAATCTTATAAGTTCTTGAATCATGTGGAAGAGGATGGATCATGACCCTCTAGTTATAAAGAACTAGGAACTAACGATATAACAAATGGAATGGATAGAATGCCACAAGAGTTAACTTGCAAGCCGATAAAATTCTTGTAGAACAAGAAAAGAGAGCACTCTCAAAGTTTAATATATGATCAAAGTTGTGTTTACAATGAAATTTTTTACCTATTTATAGTGTGCAAGGCATCCTAATTGAATAGTCACAACAAGGATTAAAGGCAACTTTATTATGGTGTTAAAGACTTTATAAAGGCTTCGGTTTTTCTTCTCCTATAGTAGCTGAAAAGTTTGGTGTAGGCTTAGGATGAACATGGACATCCTTGGATGAATGTAGACATTCATGTCGTCCACAAGAAAGAAAAATCTTGAGTTGTCGAACTTGGTTGATTGACATTCATTCTTCTTTAAAGGATGACAATGAAGGACTTAATTGCTTGTCTTCTTGATAAAAAACGATTAGCTTTCAAGTGGTGTTAAAGTAGCTTTTAAGTGGTGTTTTAAGTAGTTCTTGAATTCCTTGTTTCCTATATGAAACCGATCAGCCTTCAAGTGGTGTAATGAAGCTCTTGAATGCCTTGAATTCCTAGATGAAACCGATCAGCCATCTTTAAGTGGTGGTAAAGACTCTCTTAAATGCTTTGTCATCTTTGAGGAATGTGATCAGCTCTCTTTGATCCAAGCTTAATCCCTATCTGAAAATACATCAAACAATCCATTAAAAATATTCTTTATTAAAAGAAAGTAAATACTAAGCAAATTTAAATAAATTAGTTCAATTAAATGAATTAGTTTAAGTAAATGAACTAGTTTAATTAAATGAACTATCTCACTTAATGAACTAACGAGCATAAATAAGCTAACATGCTTAAATGAACAAACATTCTTAAATGAACTAAACATGCATAATAAATTATCATGCTTAAATGTTCTAATCAAGCTTTAAATGAAACAACATGCTTAAATGAACTACATATTTATTCATGCGCAAATGCTGAAATTAAATATAAAACTCAAGTATGTTGGATTAAAATCCGTAATAGTGGGCACATATGTATAATGTATATTGCTATTTTAAAGTATGACACAAAATTAAGTGACCAATTATGTTAGGCGTGTCATGGGTATTAAAATGTCATGGAAATAAAAGTGTAGATACCATAAGATGTATTTATAATTCGATGAGGGGCAGAGTTATAAATACTTAATAGTTGATTATTAAATCAACTATATAAAGAGGTAGTGGTCCCCAAGAAATAGGTTAACTTGTTTTTCTCTCCTTCCCCGTCGAGAGAGTTTTTATTCAGAGAAAACCTATCTTCTTGGAAGATCAATACCAAAGATTTGGATTTCAACATCAAGATTCAAGGTTTTGATCTATCGATTAATCTGTGCACGCTTCCGCAATTCAGTTCATTCAGTTTATTGTTCTTGATGATTTGACATGATAGATCCTGGGTTTATATTTCATATTTAGTTATGGTTTAATTCTAACAAGTGGCATTAGTGCCTGGTTATGTCGAATCGTTAAGAACAGATTTTTATTTTTCTTAATTGTTTCACCACCGCATCACTTTCGATTATTTTTTATGGAATTTTGGATTCAATTTTATTAAATATATTTTATTTTTTGCGGCGATGGTGGCTTTAAAGTCTTGTTTAGGGTTCAATTATATCGTTTATTTTTTGTTTTCCTTTTTTTTTGGATTGTAGCATGACAAAGGATGTTTTTTTCACACACATGAATTGGGGATTGATTTTAATGTGTTTACCTTATTTGCGATATTAGTTTTTTTGCTTTGGACGTTTCTATGCAAATTTATGGTAATTACGTTTGAAGGTATAATTATAATTATATGGCTATCATGACAGTTTAGAAATTCAAACAATTTTGCTTCATGATATTTCTTTATTTTAGGTTATTAAGATTTCCAGTTATGATTTTGCCCTTATTTTGTATTGCTTTTGCTTTTAAGTATGAAATATATATTTTATTTAATATATATATTCATTCATTTTGATTAAAATTTTATTTTTGGTCATTAGTAATTTTAAAAAATAAAGTTTAACTTCGGGTTTGTCTGTAAATTTATCGTGACTTAGAAATTTTATAATCATCGTTAGCTAGCTCGGTTATATATTTGGTTTATGTATAATAAATTAGGGATCATTCGAATATTTAGGTTTATTATTTTTTGTAGGCAAAGTTTTGGATTATGAATTGGTTTCATGACCTGTGAAATTAATTTGGAGACTTTGGGATTTTAATTCTTTTAGATTTAGCTTTTTTGGTATATATCGGTGATGGTCTTATTTGGCTGCTTTGGTATAATAACATAAATTTATAATAAAGTTTTGGTTATGTATATGATATTATTATGAATAATAATTTTATTAAAAGCATATGTCATTATTATTATGATATATATTTTGTTTGGTTTTAAATCGAATTATAATATTCAATTGGTTTAGCTCTTTATGATTATACATATAAGGTTTAAGATTTTGGTATTCATATCCTATTCAGTTTGATCGATAATTTCAATTTTGATCATTAGGTTTTATGGATATATTTTAAGGTTTTAAGTGATCATTATATGAATTATTCATTTGTATGGTACTTCTGATTTTTACTTTTAGTTAAAGATTGAATGTTTTGAGTTAGACTTTAATTTCGGTAAATTCATGCTTAAGGAATTTTTGAGAAACAATCAAAGATTTCGGTTTTTTTTCGATTTACGATAGCTCCATTCAGACAACCTTATTTTGGGTTATTTCAAAACTTAAGTGTTATCGAAATTTTCAGTTTTGATCATTACAAAATTTTAAATTTGAATATCAAGTATATTTATATTATATATTTTAAGATAAATTAATTGAAGCATTAAGTCACCAAAGTGACCTCTATTGTAGAAATTATTTTATTTTAATATATAGAAGGTTTTGTGCATGTAAGTCAGATTATGTTAGTATTAATCGGCCCAAAGGAAGGTTAATAATTAACATTATTACATGTGCAACTGTGGTAATAAACATGTGATAATTATTCAGTTTTATATGTGAGCAATAAATCGGCCCAAAGGAAGATTTCTGTTTGACATGTTCTTATTATCAATGTTTGATTACTATACCAAGATATCACTTACAAGTTAATGTTTTGTCCAAAGATGAAGTATTAATGGAGTGTCCGGTATCTTGATATGAGGTTTACCTTTATTCAAATTTATTATTATTTTGGTTATCTTTTAATTTGATTGAAAGATAAAATTAAGACAAATATTTTGAAACAATTAAATTCATATTTTGGCTTCGGATGTCTAATATTTTAACGGATTAATTGAAACATAACGTCACCAAAGTGACCGCTTTTGTGTAGATTTGTTTATTTAAAATATTAAGATAATTATGGGTTTTTGTAATTCATGCGTTTATTAATTGGCCCAAAGGAAAGTTAATATTTGGCCGAATTACAACGACAACTGTGGTGATAAATGTGTGACAATTATAAGGTATTTTATGTGTACAATATGTTAGTCCAAAGATTAATCTATTGTTTGACATAGTTTATTGTCAATGTTTGATTGCTATAACAAGAGTACTGCTTACAGTTAATATTACTGTCCAAAGACTTGATATTAATGTTGTGCTTGGTATCTTGAGGGGAACTAGCCATTATTTTGAATTTATTTGTTTACTTATGAATATTTATGTGAGCTTGTTTTTATTTTATTTTATTTTATTTATTTTTGTTCTATATTTAGGTAATTTATCTTTGCTGTCACAATATCTGTTAAATACATTCTACACTCATGTTTAGTAAAACTAGTTTCAAGGAATAGAAAAGACACTTACATATAGTATTTGGTTGTATGAACACAGACTTTGCACTAAGGGAAGAATAACTTTCACCTTTTACCGCGGTAAGCACCCATAAAAAGGGATTTTGATAGGAGAAATTGTTCTAATTGTACGAGTCTAATGATCATAAAGAACAACATTCTATAAGTCTTTAGGAGCACAAATCTAAAGAGATTACTCATATTAAGGGTTTCCTTGACGAAATTAAGAAATGATTTACCTAAAACATTAAGGTTAAGATGACATCACTTATGCCTTCTTTGATGTCTATGAAGTATAAGGGTCAAGGAAATGTGAGGAAGTACATTATGAAAAATGTTTAATATTGCTTCAAAATTTAAGTCACATAAGATCAAACTTTCTAACAATTGTTTGTTCTTATGATTTTGGTATCGCTTCCTATACAGTTTAACCAATTCAAAATTAGTTACAACTGTCAAAAGGAGAAATAGACTTTAAATGAGCTTATTTCTAATTGTGTTAAAGAGGAAGAAAAGTTGAAGCATTATAAGTGTAAAAGTACTCATTCGGTTAGTGCTCATTTAGTTAGTGTCTCTAAGAATAAGGGCAATAAAAAATATTAGAATAAAGTTGCTAAAGGTCCTAATCAA
Organism: Hibiscus mutabilis; assembly: GCA_019671005.1. Lineage (NCBI taxonomy): Eukaryota > Viridiplantae > Streptophyta > Magnoliopsida > Malvales > Malvaceae > Hibiscus > Hibiscus mutabilis. The sequence continues at coordinate 28,395,262 of CM033751.1, forward strand.
AAGAAACAACAATAAGTTACAAAGTATTGATTCTTTTGTATAAGTTAGGACACATGTGAAGAAATTAAACTTCAAAAGTGAGCAACTACTTCGTTATTTTGAGTGATCCATGGGCTGTAAATTTTATGATCCCACAATAAGGATTATTTTAAGGAGAGGTTTATAACATTTTTAGGATGTTGAGTTTGGAGGAGAAATAAGGTTAGATACATTGCTATTGAGGGGAGTTGGATTATAATTTAATTCATACTATCACTTTTAATGATGTTTAGGTTTTTACACCTATCATTAATCAAGAAGTGAATCAAGTACCTCAACAAAACAATGTTGAACAACTCTCATTCAAGATAAGGTAATTGTTTCAGAAGAACAAACTCAACAACCTTAAAAAAAATAAGTGTCATTAAAGATATCCACGAGAGGAAGGAGAAATACTATTCTAGATTATTACTTTGTATTTATTCAAGAAAATAAGGATAATAATGGAATGATAGAAAATGATTCAATTATTTTTTATCAGATCATAAAAGTTCTGACTCTCAAAAGTGGATTGATGTCATTCAAGAAGAGTATAATTTTATGCAAGACAATAAAGTTTAGGAACTTGTCTCATTATGTGAAGGTGCAAACCAATTGGTTGTTAATGGATATTTAAAACCAGGAGGGATGCAAATGATAATGTGGGCAAGTATAAGGCATGTCTTGTATCTAAATGATATACTCTAAAAGAAGACATTGATTTTGTGGAGACTTTCTCTCAAGTTTCATTAAAAGACTCTTTCAAGATAATCATGACGCTTGTTGCTTATTTTAATCTTGAGCTACATAAGATGAATGTTAGGCTTGTGTTTTTCAATGACGACATTGAAGAAATGAATTATATGGTACAATCGTAGATTTGTGTCTAATGATACAAAATCAATGATATGTAAATTAAATAAATTCATCTATGAGCTTAAGTAGGACTCTCATTAATGAAATTATAAATTTCATATTGATTATTTCATTCGGCTTTGAGATAAATTTGGTTGACAATTGTATATACTACAAGTTCAAAGGGGGAGTAAACCAAGTGATACTCAAATTGCTAAAGAAGACAAATTTAGTCTTACTCAATGCCCTAAAAGTGACCTTGAAATTTAGAAAATACAAAAGATTCCATATGTATAAGCTATTGAGATTCTAATTTATGCTCAAGTATGTATGCGTTTGGATATTGCGTACATTGTTGGAATGTTAGACAGATATTTAAGCAATCATATTATGGATCATTGAATAGCAGCCAATAGGGTTATGAAATATCTTTAGAGAACAAAAAATTACATGCTCACATATCGGAGTTCTGGTAAGTTAGAGATCATCAAGTTTACAGACTTCGATTCTATTAGAATATTGATGCAAAAGAATTTTGTCACATGGGCTGCTAATTATAGATTGAATAGAAAGATCACTTTGGTTATTTTGTGACAATAAATATGCATTCATTTATTCTATAAACAATAGGAACACTTTAAATTTAAAGCACATAAATATTAAGTTCCTAGTTGTTAAAGAAAATTGAGTGGTTGTGTGTCTATAGACCATGCCGGTACAAACTCCATAATTGCGCGCTTATTAAGAAAACCGACACCTAGGTCTTTCATGAGCACACTACTCATGTGGGTGTAATGTTATTTAAGGATATTCAGTTTTAGTGGGAGTTTGTAATTTTGAAAAATGCCCATTCGTTTTAGACACAATTTCGGTTACTTCAGTTTAAGGATATTTTAAGATTATTTTCTGGAGAAATAAAGTTCTTTTGGTTTATGCACACTCAATTCAAGAAAAGTTTGATCTCGCTAAGGTTTAGGAGGACCAGTTGGAAATAGACATGTTTGGTTCACATTTCATGTAATTTTCCATGCTACGATCCATGATTGATCTATGTCATTTGACTATATTTGTATACGTGACCATTGATGGGTCTTGTCATGATTGATACGACAAAGGCTGATTTGATCCTATATGGATATAGTTGATGGACGAGATTGTTACTGAATACCTATTATATAATAGCAAATTTTTGAGCTCATAAGGTTATACATTTGTCGAAACATATGTTGCCCAAGTGGGAGATTGTTGGATTAAAATCCGTAATAATGGGCACATATGTATAATGTATATTGCTATTTTAAAGTATGACACAAAATTAAGTGACCAATTATGTTAGGCGTGTCATGGGTATTAAAATGTCATGGAAATAAAAGTGTAGATACCATAAGATGTATTTATAATTCGATGAGGGGCAGAGTTATAATACTTAATAGTTGATTATTAAATCAACTATATAAAGAGGTAGTGGTCCCCAAGAAATAGGTTAACTTGTTTTTCTCCTTCCCCCCGTCGAGAGTTTTTTACGTCAAGAGAAAACCTATCTTCTTGGAAGATCAATACCAAAGATTTGGATTTCAACATCAAGATTCAAGGTTTTCAGTCTATCGATTAATTCAGGTACGCTTCCGCAATTCAGTTCATTCAGTTTATTGTTCTTGATGATTTGACATGATAGATCCTGAATTTATATTTCATATTTAGTTGTGGTTTAATTCTAACAAAGTAAACTCATGCGCAAGTAAAAGGCTGCAATGCTCTAACAAAGTTGGCGTTTCCTCTTTCAAATTCCAGCTTTGATAAAAACATGTTTTCCATGATTTCTTGAAAATTCTTAGCCCTAGCCCGAGTCATAGGTCAACTAGGAAATTTCTCCGGATCCTTACTGGTTGTGATCACATCAAGCGAGTATGCAGAGAAAGAGAGAGTTGTGTCCTCTTTATTTTCCCGGATCAATATGTATATATGCGTGTCTATGACACCTTTACTGTGCTGTGACTTTCGAAGTCTTTATTGACGGGCGATGCCAAATTTAGCGTCAAGATGACTACCGATAGGTCGGCAGTAGTAGGTTCAGCTAATGAGACGAGGACCATGTTTGTCAGTGTGCTTAGAAATTGATGACCCAGAGACTGAAGGTTTCGGAGGCACATGCATATTTTTAAAGACGTTACCGAATTTAGTCTCCGAAAGTTTCAGAGACATTAATATCTTTTCGGAGATATGAACAGGTTTAAGATCAGAACTTTGACAAAAGAATAACAAAAATTAATCTTCGAAAAATCAACCATCTTTATCAATAACTTTCCAGCCACTCACATGTCATCGGATCAGATTTCTTCCTTACAAACATTGCAATTATATTATAACTAATAACATCAACTTGAAACCTTCCTCTGTGTACTTTAAAAAAGTCCCAAGCTTTCTCACCACGTCTAGCTTTATAGTAGAACATAAAAGGAATAGAAATCCTCAATGCTTTTGTATGCCTCACACTAAAAATTAGGTTAAGATCTAAGGTTAGAGTTTAGAGAATGTATGCATGTTATATATTTAGGTATATGGTTTAGAATTTAGAATTTAAGGTTAGGGCTTAGAATTTAATTTTTTAGTGTTGGGTATAGAAAGATGCACATTCTCGTTGTCTTTTTTTATTTATTCTATTTTATTATTGTGTAGCTAGTTGGGTAAATTATATTGAAGGTCACTTAATTATAAGTAAAATTACAATTGGATCACTCAATTATTAAAAGTTACAATTGAGTCACTCGGATCGCTAAAATACAATCGATCATCCAAAAACTTTTGGTATAATGACATTTTTAGTTCTCAAAACTTATATATTCTACCAATTTAGTTTTAATTCAAAATAATTCAATAAATTTAACCCTTCATGTATTATATATTTTCGTTATCATTCCATTCGAATCTAGTAGTTCATATTATAAAATATAAAATTTAATTATAAAAAAATAAGTATGTATATGAATCTTAAAAATATATAATACAGGTAAGATGATTATAACTATAAATATATATATATATCTATATGTTATTTAGTTTATAATAAATTCCTTTTAAATTATTTAAATGAATTAAAACCTCACAGAAAATAAACAATATTATAAACTATATAATAACATTAATAATTAATAACATATAATTTAACAAATTATACAAATACATGAAATGTAAGAATAAAAAATTTAAAATTTGTATTGATTAATTTAATCGAAAGCTTATAATTTATTACATAAATGAATTATATAATAAAAAGAAAATTATATATTAATATAATAAAAATATATTTATCATCTCTTTATGCATGCTTATGTTTCGTTATGTAAAGACAACTTATGTGTCATGTTTTAAACATGAATATAAAAATATACATGTTTATGATTAATTGAAAACATCAAGTATGGTATAACTTGTGTTACCGAGGGTACCCAAGTAGGAATGATAATGAATGATGAAGATAAAATAATTTAGGAGAAGAAAATTGACTAAATTGATATACATCTTTTAAAATACGAATGGTTAAATCAATTGAATTATTTTAAATTAGGACTAAATTGGTAGGATATATAAGTTTTGAGGATTAAAACTATCACTATACCAAACCTTTTTGTAAGTTCATTTGTACTTAAACGGAAAGTGACCCCGTCGTAACTAAAACTTTAGTTGAATGATGTAATTATAACTTTTAGTAATTGACTGACTCAATTATAACTTTACTAATAATTAAGTGATCTCCAATATAATTTACCCTAGTTATGTATACTATAACTATTTTAGTAAAAGATATCACGATTATTTTATTTTTATTTTATAATTTTTTTCTTATAGCTTTAAATATTAATAAAATTAATAATAATAATAATAATAATTATTATTATTATTATTATTATTATCATCCGATAAAAAGACACTCTTAGGACAAAATCAGTCGTATATCATAAGTTTTATGGTAATTATTCCATACATGGACGGTGAAAATAAAAAGTTTTCACAAGCGTCTCAATTTTAGGGTTTAGGAACTCTGTTTAGGGTTTAATGTTTAGGGGTTTAAGTGTAGGAGTTTTGAATTTAGAGGGTGTAGTTAGAATTTAGAGTTTAGGGTTAAAATTTAGGGTTTATAGGTTAAAACTTAATTCTCTAACCATAATACCCTAAAACCTAAACTCTAATCTATAAACCCTAAATTTTAACCATAAACTATTAATTATAACTATGAACCCTAAATTCTAAGCTCCTACACTTAAATCCCTAAACCCTAAATCCTATATTAAATCCTTAAATATAAAATTAAGGACATTTGTGAAAACTTTTCGTTTCTATCGCCAATGCATGAGATATTTTTTCTATGTTTTATATATGGAATTTATTTAAGGGTAAACTACTGGAATTGTTACTTATGTTTAGGGTTTGTACACTTTTGGTCACCGATTTTTAAATTCGACCGTTATGGTCACTTACGTTTTCGATCTATAAACTTATGGTCACTAGGACGTTTTGTTGTCGTTAAACTTTAATGGGAGGCTGATATAGCACAATAAAAAGAAGGATAAATTACCTAGATAGTCCCTAAACTATTACTTTGCTCCTATTTTAACCATCGAAATAAAAATAATTTGTATAATTATACGTTTAATCCTCTATATTTACATTTTTTATTTCTTCCCCCATCCACCATCTTCTATATTCTTCTTCATCTAACCCAATCCCTAATTTTCTACTATATTAATCCCCAATTCACACCGTATATTTTTGGACTAGATGGTAAATATGATAAATATTAATCCCCATTCTTATTTTGATTGATTATTATTTCTTGCTTTAAATTTCGCCTTGTAATTTCATTTTATTTTAATTTAGTCCTATTTTTCTTTGTTATCTAATTTCATGTACTTTTAATTACACCTTTAAATTTTGCTTTATTTCAATTATGTCATTAATTTAAACCTAACATTGCTTTAATATGTGTAATTAATTTACATCCATTTATAGTTTCATCCTTAGTTTAGATAATTTGTTTTCAATCATGCATTGTAATTTTAATTACGTTTACAATTAGATCCTTGTGATTACTTAAAACTATTTAAGTACACCATTTATAATGATCGATTCACTTCTCAATAACATGGGGTAATGTTCTTTATTTTGAAAATTAGAGGGATAGTGGTCCTAACCGATTGGATCACAACTTCTCCGTTGATTTGAACTAAATCAATATCCTTCATTATTGAATAAAATTAAAGGTAAACTACTGGAATGGTGTCAATTGGGGGATTAATATAGTAGAAAATTAGGGATTGGGTTAGATGAAGAAGAATATGGAAGATGGTGGAGGGGAGAAGAAATAAAAAAAATTGTAAATATGGAGGCTTAAATGTATAATTATACAAAATTTTTTTTATTTTGGTGGTCAAAATAGGAGTGAAGTAATAGTTTATGGGCTATCTAGATAATTTATCCTTCTTTTTTGTGCTAGATCAGCCTTTAACGGCAACAAATGTCCCAGTAACCATAAGTTTACAGATCGAAAAAGTAAGTGACCATAACGGTCAAATTTAAAAATCAGTGACTAAAAGTGTACAAACTCCAAATATAAGTGACCATTTCAGTAGTTTACCCTTTATTTAAATGGAAAAAATCAGTGGCAGACCGGAGTCTGGCCGTAGTCAAAGGTCTGCGCGTGGAGTTACGTCTACAATACCGAATAGTACGTGACTTTGGATTTGGTTACATTTCTGATTCCCTTTCCCAATATTTTGGCACATGTTTTTTTTTACAATTTTTCTTCGAAATAGACTATTTCTTAAGAATTAAGTTAATTCAAAAGTTTTAAAGTAAACAAAAATTCAAAAAGATCACTGCAATTAATCAATCGGCAATGGTGAAGGAGATGGAATACTACGATGTGTTAGGGGTCAGCCCTTCTGCTACAGAGGCTGAAATCAAGAAAGCTTATTATATCAAGGTGATTATTTTTCTCTTGCCGCTAAATTAGGTCATCTTTTTTCATGTTCTGAATGTTGGGAGATCCGTCGGAAACAATCTTTGATAGTAAATCAGAGCTATCCTTACTTATGCTCGTTTCTGTTCAGCTAGATTAGGTTATCTTTTTCAGATTTAATGCTGGTAGACCCGTCTGAAAACACTCTTTATTTGTAAAATCAGAGCTAGCCTTACTCATTCAAAGTATATAATATCCAGTTTACTCTGTTTTCCTTAGATTTGTTTGTTCAGTACTAAAAGTTTCCCCCCTTTGTCATTCTCCATTAAAAAAAAATAGATAACGTACGGTATATCCTTATGCAGTTCAGCTACTGCTTCTCAGCAATTTTTGGCTTCGACTTTTTTCGCTTTAGGATTCATTGTCCTTTTAAGATAAAATCTTCACTTTGTTTATTCTATGCAGGCACGGCAGGTTCACCCGGATAAAAATCCCAATAATCCTCTAGCAGCTCAGAATTTTCAGGCAAGGCTTACATTTAGCATGTTCAGCAGTCTGCTTCCAAAAAAAATGATGTTTTAAATAATGGTTTCTGTTCTTATAGATTAGTAATTGTAATAATGGAAGTGGAGATTCCATTTCCTTGGAGGGATGCCATCACTTTATCAGCTAATAATGTTTCAGAACCACAAACTTGCCTGCCACTGCCAAATGCTGTAGAGCGGCATATTAAATCAGTTTCTTCGTTGTTTAAGTTTGGCAATGTTCATATGACTTTCTATATACTATTTATTTAAGAACAAAACATAGGTAAATGAAAATTATCATGAGGACTATTAATCTCTTTAAAGTATTTTACGCTTATGTAAATAGCTGTTCCATATCAGGTACCTCCTCCATAAATTGTGTGCTTTGTAGTCTTTAAGAAATAATTTTTCACCTTAAACCTTAAAATGAAGTTCAATTTTGGCATAACCCCTTTTCTGGACCTTGCCTCAAAATTTTTATTGGCTTGATGGAGCCAGAATTAATCACAGTCATCATCATGCCATGAATTGTTTAGTTGTCTGCTATTGTTTTTAGAACTCTTGAAAGCTGTCTGGCTAAAGAATAATGTTCTTGCATCTGCTTCTAAGTGTGAATTATATCATTTTTAATATACTTTAATTCAGCCATACTGACATATCCTCAGTAAGAGAAAAAAGAGTCAGACATTGTTTAACTGTACAATTATATCGACAGTCTTTTGAACATTGTGTCAGGTACAAACCACATCATTTTGTATCCTTATTGTGTTCATTGCATCTGTTCTTGACCTCAATATTGGTTAGATCTTTCTGGTGAGTTCTTATGTTTTAAGTTTTACCCAGGTGTTGGGAGAGGCCTACCAAGTATTAAGTGATCAGACACAACGGCAAGCATATGATGCTTATGGGAAATCAGGAATCTCAACGTTAGTTTCTATTCATAGTCTAATAAAAGAGAAATCTATTGATTCATGTTTGCTGTCTAAAAAATTTGAAAGCAGTATAATATTCTTTCCACGGATTTTTATTTTGATTTTTTTTACTTGCAGGGAAGCAATTATTGATCCTGCAGCGATATTTGCAATGCTTTTTGGTAGTGAGCTTTTTGAGGAATATATAGGGCAGCTTGCTATGGCATCAATGGCCTCGCTAGACATTTTTACAGAAGAGGAGCAATTGGATGCTAAAAAGTTGCAGGAGAAAATGAAGGTAAAAATTCTTATTTATGCATGTAGAAGATATAGACTTGTACAAAGAATTTCAATTGCGATAGTGTGAGTTATTGATGGAAGAAATAGGGCTAACGAAGTCTTAATTCAATAAACTATGGATTAGGTTTTGCTTTATTGTAACCCCCTTGTTTGAACCTAGGTTGGAAATCCCGGTGAATCAGGTACTGGATCATTAGAAAGAGTTCATATTGATTGCAGTATGACAAAATGAGTTGGATGTGTATATTGAGCACAAATAAATAGCTAGAAATAATGTACGAGGTTTCTGGAATTTCAATAGAGAAATCCAACTAATAACAAATTAAGAGCAATAAATAGTTGGCACATATATCACCACTCTCAGTTCATGTAACTCAGACATTGTAATTCGTAGCCGCTGAAATATTGTAGGGAGGAGAAAAACTAGCTTTGACTTTAGAAGTTCCCAAAAAATACCCTTAAAAATTTTAAGGTGACATATACAACCACTTCCTCTTTTATTTTTAATATATATGTATATACTGGGGGGTTGTATCCTAATTTATCTTCTGAAAACACAAACGGCCTTGCCATCTCAAGTGGTCTACATTTGAACGGTTTGGGCAAATATTTTGTTGAATAAGTCGTACAATTTTCAATTGATTTTTTAATAATAGAAGTATTTTGCTTATTTTCATTGCCAGTGAGGTGCTACTGAATTTATTAGAAGTCACTATTATCATCTCGTAGCTTCTACCTGTTTATTCTTGACCTCTGTATATGGTTTGCCGAAAGCATGAAAAATAATAAATGGCAGGTGTTAAAAAGTTAATTCTCTCCTGTATTATTCTATTTATTGTCAGCAATGCATTTATAAGGCAATGCATATCTTGAAGTTAAAAGAAATTTCGATCAACCTACAGTTGATAAATTGTTCTTAGTATCATAATGGATTGTTGGTTTGATGTAATTTTCTGATGTATAGAAAGATTTTTTTCGTTAGTGTTGACTTCTCTTACCTACTCATAAAATATTATCCCCTGGCCCGCATCATCTGTGCAAAGTAATGCAAAAATCTTTTCATAGGTGGTAGAAGCATTTGCTAATTACTGTCACCTCAATCCCATGTAATGCCATAGATATTATATATATATATATATATATATTTCTGGTGCAAAATGTTCCTGGCTACAGGTTGTTCAGAAGGAAAGAGAAGAAAAGCTTGCACAAATACTGGAAGATCGACTAAATCAATATGTGCAAGGAAACAAGGAGGACTTTGTTAATCGTGCAAATGCTGAAGTATCAAGGCTCTCTAATGCAGGTAGTATTTCCTGTTCCCTGAAAACCGGAAATCATTTTTCATCTTTTTGGATGGATTTCTAAAACATAAACAGCTAAATATCTTCACGATTCTTCTGCACTCATTTTATTCGGCCTTCTGAAATGTTGCATTAATGACAAAAGGGAGCAAACATCAATGCCAAATTGAAGATAAAACTAAACTGCTGTGTGCTCTTAAAGAGTTAATCTGTTTTGCTTGTTGATATCAGTTTAATCTCGCATTTAGGTTCCAATTATTTTAAGCCAGGATATGGGAAATTATAAAATTTGATTATTTATTCTAGTTTGTGATCTTTTCAAATGGATTTCCAATTTGAAAAGCCCTTGTATGCATACACATGGGGAAATTTACTGTCATTCAGTGTAAACTTAGTCGTTACTGGGGTTCTTTGATAAAAGTTTATACATTGGTGACTGAAAATGGATGACGAAGTATGCTTACAATTTTTAATTTAGGATAGGTATGGTATATCTACTTTGCATGTCTTGTAATTCATTTTCCTTGTTATGTTTATTTTTGTTGGATGTTTGATTGTATAATTGATTTTCAGTGCTGACTGATATGCGGTACATGTTTTACAGCTTATGGTGTTGATATGTTGAATACAATTGGTTATATATATGTAAGACAAGCAGCAAAAGAGCTTGGGAAGAAAGCAATATACTTGGGTGTGCCATTCATTGCCGAGTGGTTTAGAGACAATGTCCATTTTATTAAATCCCAAGTAACAGCTACGACAGGTTAGTAAAGTGCTGCTAACTTTGATGATTAGTACACAATGGTTATGTACCGTTGATAACTCTTTGATTTTGTGCTACTGTTTGATTAATGATGGGTCTTATATTCAATCCTTACAAGGATAAAATCAATTGCACTGTTAATGTTTCTTGTGAATAAAAAATTTTGTGGAAAGAATTGTTGCGCTTAATCAGTTTTTAGCCTTCTTGGTTTAGGTGCAATTGCTTTGCTTCAGCTTCAGGAGGATATGAAGAAGCAGCTTGGTGCAGAAGGAAACTACACTGAGGAGGAGCTTGAAGAGTACATGCAATCCAACAAGAAGCTTATGATTGATTCTTTATGGAAGCTTAACGTCGCTGACATAGAAGCTACTCTTTCTCGTGTTTGTCAAATGGTTGTTTCATTTGTCTCTTCTTTATGGTTGTTAGATGACACCAATTTAGTTATTTGTTATATATTTCCAGTAATCTATCAAACTTTTGTTTTAGGTTCTCCAAGATAGCAACTTCAGAAGGGAAGAGCTTCGAGCACGAGCAAAAGGGTTGAAAACTCTCGGTAAAATCTTCCAGGTATGCATTTTTTCCCCTTTTCCCCTTTTTTGATTTGAAATCTTCATGAAAATGCTATGGTATGGTGTAGAAGGCCAAGTCTGCTAGTGGAAGTGAGAGCGAACCTGTTGTAAGCAATGCTGGTGTACATACATTGGATGGAAGTGAACCAAGCCATGATGGCAGTTCTCTTAATGCATCATCAGTGTCTTTAAACCAGGAAGAGTTCTCTCGTTCTACATTTGCATCACAGGTATTTCCATTTCATAGTTTTTTTATTACCTTGGTTACATTTAGAGAATCTGGGGCCGATCTTAAGATATGGAGGAAACCGTGAAGACCTTTCATCTGATATTATCATGTGGTGTGTTTTGAGCAGAAAGAAGCTCGCTTATATCGCAGATGTTGTTACTGTTCTTAGTGGTTTAACTATTTTAAAAAATGACTATTTGAAGCAATTTGAAATTGTAGAGTCCCTACGTGGAGGCCCCCAACTTCGTGGATGCTCAGTTCACCTTTAACTTTCCAAGACCAACAGCACCACCTGGTGCACAAAGGACATCCTTGAGTTAGCGGAGATTGAGATGGTTCGTCCCTAAAGGTGCATGCTTTGTATCCGTGGATGCAGCTGTCGCAGGTATTTTTGAGTGTGATGTCATGTCTATGCATACCCGTTTCTGGCTGATCTGATCATTGTTTGTTTGTTATCGTGTTTAGTATATTTATGACAGATTAGATCTATATGCATAGAGTGAAAGAAATATGGCTGTAGAATATAGTTATTTGCATTTCACAGGCTGGCTGATATATTGTCTGCTAGCATGCCTTCTTTTGTAGTTCGCTTTGCATTTGTTGTGCTGTGGTTTTACAATGTAAATTAGAGATGCACCTTTTTGTCTCCTTTTTATTAGAAATGAAGTATTTGAATTCAGGTATTGTTGACAACACAACACTTTATAAAATGGTAATTATTTTTTTTTAATAGTTGACGAGGTAGTATATGTTCATATTTTTTCTTAATCTTTTGACAAATCACACACACACAAAGCTGCTCGAATCCGGGTCTCCTTTAATATGAATATAATCTGAGCATATTAATATGATTTAAATGAGTTAAATTTAATATCCATCTTAATTTTTTATGGTACTTGTAATGAATTTGATTAATGCAATCATATTTTATTGGTGTTATTTTATATTATGATTTACTTCAAAAATCTTCAAGTTAGAACTGTTACTAGTTTGATCGTAAGTGTTAAATTTATTTAAAACCTGATGGTTTTTTTATTTCAAATTTATATATTTTTGTTTCCATGCATTTCATAAATATGCGTACGTATATGTTATTTAAAAAAGGTAAAACTTTGATATTCAGGTTGTATAAAATTAATTTTGCACAATCCTATATATTTACATTATAAAAACTCAAATCCTAAATTTCTAATTCTAACCCTAAAAAACTAAACCTTAAACTCTAAACTCTAAGGCTTAAATGAACTTTAGGTGCCTAAAGTATACCATTTTTTAAACTTTAGGTGCCTAAAATATTTTTTTTATAAAAATTCAAATCCTAAAGTATTTTTTTATAAAAATAGGTGCTTAAAGTTTTTAAAGTTATAATTTTAGGTGCCTGGGGTTAATTTGCCATTAATTTTTTTTTAAAAAAAATATTTTTTATTTTATTTTATTTTTAATTTATTTTATTTTTTAAACTTATTTTTAAAAAAACTCTAAATTTTTAAAATTCACAAAATTGCCCCTAAATTCGAAATCCCTAATCCACCCAAATTCAAATCACGATTTGAGTGGATTTCGTCGCCGACGGCCACATCCTTCGCCAGACCACCACAGTCGTTTACCCTATTATCCCATCATCGGAAAATGGACCGGAGTCGTTCCGAACGAAGGCCGAAACATTTAAAATTTCATTCGAACGATTTGCGACGAGCGGCGGCTAAACGACGACGATTAGTGCATGGGTGTTTGGGAGAGGGGAGGACGCTCCATTCCGTCCTCAGAATCGTGGCCAATAGCGGTGGGAGTGGCCGGATTGAGGAATTTAGGTATTTCGAGATTTAGGGATTTAGAATTTTGGGGCTTTTTTGGAATTTTAGAAAATTGGGAATTTTTGAAAATTTCATTTTTTTATTTTTTTAAAATAATTAAAAAATAAAAAATATAAACTTGCCATGTGTCACATTATAATTGGCTGCAAAAAATTTAGGCACCTATTTTTACAAAAAAATACTTTAGGCACCTAAAGTTCAAAAATGATATACTTTGGGCACCTAAAGTTCATTTAAGACAAACTCTAAATTCTAAATACTAACTTTGAATTCTAAACCTTACAACCTAAATCACTAAACCTTAAACCCTAAACTAAAACCCTAATCCCTAAAACTAAAAGGCACGTGTAAACTAAAATTTACACGGCCTGTGTATCAAAGTTTTTCCTTTGAAAAAAGTCTAAGTATTATCGATAAATTAGTTTTTAACTTAGTTGAAAAACCATTAAAAATGTATTTTTATCATTATAATTAATATCATTATGTAAGTATTTTTTCATATTTTTTATATCGTTAAATAAAATAATAAAAATTTATATACATAAAGATCGAACACATTACTAATGAGTTTATATGTATTTTTTTATCTCTGCTAATAATAATTTGATGTTTAAATTTATATAAAATATTTTCTTTCACATAACACGAGTATAATAAAATCTAGTATATTATAATATGTATATTTAAGCACTAAAAATTATTTATGAAAAATAAATTAATTAAGAAATGTTAAAGTAAATAAATATAATATATATAATATTTTAAAATTTTAATGCAAGACAATCATTTAAAATCTAAACATGAGATTAATGGATATGTATACAAGTTAAATCGAGATGGAAAACCCTAATACGCATATTGAGAATTTTGAGGAGCGACCACTCTCTTATGAGAGCCCCGGTGGGCGGCCGTCGGAGGGGTGTTCGAGTCGATGTCCCAACGGTGCTTGAACGGGATACCCGACGTCGTCGCGTTGCATTGAGTGCCCGTAATAGTAAGGAGGGTACCTTGGCTCAAAAGGAAATTAGTGGCTCTTGGTTTTCAATTTTGGATGATTAGACAACCGAATACGATATTGGTGCTATAGGTATTCCAGATGAGTCGCCTGCTCGTGATATTGGGAAGGTTCCTTCGAAGCCAATATCTGCCATCCCAACGTCAAGTGGGGTGGTGGCACAAGGGGTTCGGAAAAATGCAGCCTATATGGCTTCGAAGCCTAACAAGTAAAAGAAAGCAATATCGAAGCCAAAGCAAACTACAGTAGTTGTTCCCACGATAGAGGGACAAAAGGCGACAACTATGGTATATCAAGTTGGCCCTTCACATGGCTCGGTCAAAGGCTCTCATGCGGCTGTTAACATAGTGGTACAAGGGATGGGAAGTCGGAATGGCACAAGGATTAAAGTTGGTAAATCATCCAGTAGCTCTTTTAAGGCGAATAAGGAAAATGTGGTTAAAGGCTTAAAAGTTCGTAAGTCGTCAGACTCTAGACATTCGTCCCGACCAGTTTCGGGTGAATAGATTCCAAATGTTAACGCCCAATTGGTGAATATAAGCACCACTGGGACAGATTGCTTGGGGGATCCGTCTGATGGTGAGTTGCCTAGCATGATGGAGCAATCATCGAGTGATGGCGAGTGGTCTGAGTTAACTGATACGGATGATGGGGTTGAGGTGGATGTTAGCTTGGGTGTTTAAGCTAACGTTTGTCGTGCAAGGTATCTTTTCCTTTATTTTCCAATTAATTATGATTAAATTAATGTTTTGGAATTGCCAAGGCACTGCTGGCTACCTTTCAGGAGAATTTTTAAGGACTTCATGATGGAGCATCGACCTAATGTTGTTGCTCTCTTTGAACCACGAGTGAGTGGTAGGAGAGCGGATCGAATTATCTCGAAGTTTGGTTTTCCAAACTCTTTCTATGTTGAGGCCCACGGTTTTAGCAGAGGAATTTGGCTATTATAGACTGATGTGGTTGATTTGGAGGTCTTGCATATCTCCAATCAATTTGTTAATGGCATGGCCAAGCACGTTGATTCAAACACTTGGCTATAGTTTACTGTGGTTTATGCAAGTCATACTAGTTCGTGAAGTAAGCATCTATGGAATCATATTCAGGCTCTTAATCATGAAGAGAGTGTACCGTGGGTCGTTGGTGGGGATTTAACTTCATATTGTCTAGCGATGGAGGAGCTAGTACAAATGGCCGTAGAAGTCGGCATATGGGTGATTTGATGTTTAACCGTGGATTAGCGGATATTGGGTTTGAAGGTTCACCGTTTACGTGGTCGAGAGGGAATCTACACAAAGACTTAATAGGTGCTTGGTCAATTCCCGTTGGCTGTCTTGTTTTGCTAATTCATTTGTTGTACATTTAGACCGTTTGGGTTCGGACCACCATCCCCTCTTTTTGTGTCTAATGGGCCAGCCTCATGGTCTATCATCACGTCCATTCCGGTAAATAGATGCTTGGCAGAAACACCCGGGCTTCTAAGATTTCTTGAGTTTGATCTGGAATAGTGAAACATCCATTGATCACAACATTGCTTCTTTCATGACTGAGGTGGTGTCGTGGAATGCTGATGTTTTGGGGCACATTGGGAAAAGGAAGAGAAGGATTCTGGCTCGGTTAAGGGGAATTGACGAGGCATTCTGATTTCCTTGTCGATTTATCTCGGGAGTTGCGTGCAGAGTTGGATATGGTTCTTGAACATGAGGAGAGTTTATGGAGGTAGAAAGCATGTTCTCAATGGATTATTTCTGGTGATCGAGACAGGAAATTCTTTCATGCTTCCGCTATGGCAAGGCATCGAGCTAATATTATTACTGCACTTCAGTTGGAGGATGAGTCTTGGTGTACTGATCACACTGAGTTAGCGTATCTGGCGTTGTCTTTTTTTCTTATCCTTGTTTGCTAGTTCCGGTGTCGATGGCCATGAATAGGACGTGCGGGGGTTGTTCTCGTGACTAGAGAGCAATGATATGGATGAGCTCTTGTCGCTAGTTTCTAATGAGGATATTTGTAAAACCATATTCGATATGGGGTCTTACAAAACTCTTGGGGTGGAAGGTTTGCATGCGAGTTTCTTTCAAAAGAATTATAGCATCGGGGGTGAGTCTATGTTAGTATATTCGCCAGATTTTTCTATCGGGCGTATTACCTGCGAATTTAAATAAAACACTGCTTGTTCTCTTGCCTAAAGTAAAGGCGCCTAAAAAGCTCTCTCAATTCAGGCCTATCGGTCTCTGTAATGTTACTTATAAAGCAGTCAAAAAGATCATCGTTGATAGATTAAAGCCTTTACTTCCTCGAAGGATTTCTGAAAGCAAAACGAGCTTTGTGTCTGAGCGTTCCATCACGGATAATATTGTTATCGCTCAGGATGTCATTCATACTATGCACAGAAAGACCGGTAGAAAAGAGTGGATGGCTATAAAGATTGATTTAGAGAAGGCACATGATCGTCTTGAGTGGGGGTTTATCGATGATACTTTGCGTGATCTTGGCATTCCAACATCGCTACGGCCATTGATTATGCAATTCATTTCCACTGTCTCTACTCAGATTCTCTAGAATAGTTCCATTACTGAATCATTCTCGCCGTCCAGAGGTATCCGTCAAGGTGATCCGCTCTCTCTATACATTTTTTTCTTTGAATGAAGTGTTTGGCACAGTTAATATAGGTCATAGTTAATAATGGTTAATGGCATCCGTTCTGCACTTTGCTTAGTAGCCTGAAGATCTTTTATCTTTTTTGCGGATGGCCTGATCTTGTTTGCTGAGGCCTCGGTTCACCAGATGGCAGTAATCCGTAATATGCTTGATAATTTCTATCACGTGTCGGGGCATAAGGTTAGTCGTGAAAAGAAAAAAATATTTTTCTCAAAGAATGTTTCGTCTGAGATCAGACTAAGTATTAGTGTGACTTTTGGGTAAATTGAGGTCTTAGACCTTGGAAAATATTTGGGGGTACCCTTCATTCATCAGCATGTGACTTCCGCTTCAAATCATTATCTGATTCAAATGGTGCAACAGAAATTAAGTGGATGAAAAGCGAAATCACTATCTTTAGCTGGTCGCATAACTCTTGCACAATCTGTTCTGGCAGCAATTTCATCATATACCATGCAATCTACAGTGCTACCCAAACGTACTTGCCTCAAAATAGAACGGTTGATTCAGAGATTTATTTAGGGTATAACTTCGGATAGAGGATGCGTTCATCTAGTCCCGTGGGAGGATCTATGTAAACCTCTAGTCCATGGTGGGCTTGGGTTTCGAAAAATAGCACATCAAAATGAGGTTTTTCTTGTGTAATTGGCTTTTAATTTGATAGTTAATAAGGATGCTTTGTGGGTTCTCTTCCTTCGGGCTAAATATAAATGTCTGAATGGGATTCCTAGTACTTTGCGCAACCAAAATGTTTTACGATTATGGAAAGGACTCGGTGTTGTGTGGAATGATGTCTGAAGCAACCTTGTGTAGGGATTGGGGAATGGAGCTAACATGAGCTTCTAGTTTGATGACTAGTTGGATGAGATTGGACCATTATATGCTTATGTCTGTCCGAGTCGATTACCCTCACTGCCTCAGGTGTCGGTTGCGATAATGGCTGACCAATAATTAGGTGACTGGTCATAGGGCCTCTTTGAAGAGTTACTGTAGTAACCTATTTTATCTGGGCTTGAGCCCAATTACAATATTAAACCATACCCATCATCCAATTAAAACCCATACAACCCAAACCCAATAGCTAAACCCAATGGCCCAATACATTACCCAAATCTAATGACCTTAATACCCTAATTACAAAATTATCCATTAACCTAAATTACCATATCTGACCCATTACTAAAAAAACCTAAAAATCTAAACTAATCTAACCCTAACTTTGGTCTTCAAGCCGTCGCTTCACCCAAGCCGCACCGCCCATGCCTCGTCATCACCTTCCCTACCACCACGGATACACCTCACCACCACGCGTCAATCACCGGCCCTATCAACGCCCAAAACCGACGCCACGCATGCTCCACCGTCCTGCAAAGAGATATATATTAGGTTTTTTATATATTATGTTCGGGTTATAAAAATCCTAAAAATCAAATGTAAACGGGAGTTCGGATGAAATAAAAAGGGGCTATCCATTGTTCTAATCCGAATCAAGATATATATAAAAAAACAAATCAAATCACAAAAGCAAAAAAGAAAGCAAATCGAATAAAAAAAAGAAGAACAAAGGTAAAAAAATAATGAATAACAAAAAAAAAATCGGTTTTTGTTAGATCTAAGAAATTTGGAGAGGTTTTAGAGGAAACCGGCCTTAAATCTGGCTTTAAGACCAAAATCCAAGTAGGTTGGGATTTTTTCATGTGATCCGGCCACTGAGGACGGCGACGGCAAACGACGGCGCACGAAGGCCGACTAGGCTGCTCCGGGAGGTTCGGCCGGCCTGGGCAGAGAGCCGAGAGAGTCGAGAGAGAATTGTAATTTTTTTTTAAAATTATCAGCCACCAAATGAAATTTTTTAGGAAAAAAAGGTATTTAAAAGCCGACCAAAACGACGTCGTTTTGGTGCCAGCCTTTAAGGCCCAAAACGACGTCGTTTTGGCCATAACCCGTATGTCGACCCGACTCAGCTGAAGAGATCCGCACATTTTTGAAGAAAGGGGAAATTATGCCTGCGGTCCTTCCGCATGGTATAATTGCTCATTCGGCCCTTGCAAGTTTCACCTAGGTTTCAATTTGGTCACCAAATTCGATTTTTATCTGATTCCAAAGGGAAAATTACAAATTCAGTCCCTCCGCCTTCGTATCCTTTCATTTTAAATCTTTAATTTGTATTTCCTTTCGATTTCATCCTTTTTTTAGTTTTTTAAAATTATCTGTTTCTTTTAATTTAGTCACTGTTTTTAATTTCTCTTATATATTATTATTATTATCATTATATATTATTATTTCTATATTATTTTATATATTATCTATACATTATTTTATATATTATTATATTATATCATTATTATTATTACAATTATTACTATTAGTTTTAATATTTTGTACGTAAGTATACTATATATATTATTATGTATTACTATATATTACTATTATTATTATATTAGATTATTATTATAATTATATGTTATATATTATTAAATATTATATAAATATTATTTTTATTATTAATATTATTATTTACATAATATTTACGATTTAACATATATTCTTATACTTCTTGTACGTATTTTAATTGAATTTCAAAAATGGTTTTTAGGGTTTATCGTAAAAAACGTATCTCGAACGTAAGGGGTGCCGCTTTCCGTTAATCTCTATCGAAAAATATTATTTTTATTTCTAAACTATAATTTTCAAAATAGATTCCTTTATTCGGGAGTCTAACAGGAAATTATGCCCCGAGTGTAGGGGTGTAAATTTCTTTCATACAAAAATATATTTTTTTTTGAATATTTTAATGGGATCACAAATTTTAAATTAAATTCGATTTCTGAATTTCCCTCGCTTAGACAATAAATAACCGACCAGGTACCAGTTGTGGGGGTGTTCACCCTTCCCCACACGTAACTGACTCCCGAACCTATTTTCTAGTTTTCGCAGACTAAAACTCGTTGTTTTAATAAAATGACAAAAACATGTCTTATTAAAATAACTGGGTTTCCAGGTGATCCAATCTCACCTAAATAAAAAAGATTGGTGGCGACTCTATTCAAAACCAAATATTTTTCGTAAGAACGCCAAACACCTATCAGCCGCGGGGCGGGGCCGTTGTTACAACTTGGCGACTCCGCTGGGACTACTTGTTTTTTGAGAGTCGAGCCACCAATCGATTACTTTTTGTCTTAGCGGGTGGAAACTATAAATTCGGTCTAATTTATTTTGTGATCCCTTTTTCTGTTGAATTTTTTTTACAAAAAAGGGTTTTTAAATTTTTTTCCCTGGTTTCGCATATCATGAGCTCTGCACCTGAGCTTTGTCCCTTTTAAGTGGGAGTGAGAAGATACGCCTTCATGAGGTATCGCCTCCATACAAGATAATGGATCACTCCGCACAGACTTAGGGAAATATATCCCCCAGAATCAATGTCCTAGCGACAGTTCAGGTACCGTTACTTTAGAACCTAAACCACATGTAATGAACCGTAGCAGCCTACCTTGTCTAAAACTATACCGAACCTCTGGCTGTTTAGAGAGTCACCCCGATAGGTGCATGATAGAGAGATGAGGGTTTTAATTATGCTTTTAATTTTAGCATTTATTTATTTGTTTATTTATTTCCTTTACGTAATAAAGTATGTTAGATACCATGCCTATTTTTATACAACAAAGTATGGGAGTAGAAAGCATGTTGGGGTAGGATCTTTTTTTCAAAAACATGTACGGGTAGAAAAAGTATGCTCGGGTGGGATGTATAGATTTACTTTTAAATAAATTATCATTTATATTTTCAGCTTGATTATTCCATATGTACTAACTGATTTTTGTTGTTGTCTGGTTTTTTCTTTGCATTGCATATTCATGACATAAATAAAAGGTGTGGATTCACGGGCGATCATCAATCTAGAAAGCTTTCGTAATGGATAAAGGGTCACGTCATCAGATAAAAAGTAATGCAGATATGAGGCAGTACCCTGAAGTGATGCCAAAAGAAGCAAGAGGCCTTTCTTTCAAAGGTTATGCGTCAGACGTATATGCCAAAACTCACGTCAATACCAAGATGAATGAAATAGAAGAGCTGAAAATACAAATAACCGAGATGATGAGTATGATGACTGCCATGGCCAAGGAGAAAGAGCCCGATCTACAAAAAGAGAAAGATAAACTGAATGCAAGCCATGTTATCACGTCTAGTATCCGGGATTCTACTTCTGAATACGGTGAATCTAGTAAGCCCAAGGGATTAGGCGCTGTCATGGTCAGCATCAATAAGACAAAGATGGTGACATCGAAGAGAATAGGGACGAGCCAAAGAAAAGCCCGAAAGGAAGAAATTAGAGAGAAACACGCGTTCTATATTCCAATAACAAATACGAAGTTACTTTCGATACTAATCAAGGAAAGTCTTGTGACTCCAGTTCAGTCAAAGCCAAAACAACCCCTTATCATAAAGGTTACGACGTCCAAGCCATATGTAACTATCATCTAGGAGGTACGGGCCATACTACTGAGAATTACGGAGCCCTGAAAAATAAAGTCAGGGACCTAATTGAAGAAGGGTTATTAAGTTTTAAGTTAGAAAGCCCTAAAACTTTTAAAAGTCCATGCAATAATGGAGCACCGCGGTATGCAGAAAGGGGTCTATATCTGACGCTCGTAATCCATTGCCAAGGCTAGAGTTAGAATTATATTGTTCAGTCTTCAGAATCATCTTCGACTGGTGGCCAAAAGTCGAAGACCAATGGTCTTTTTGATCCCATACCCATTTCTTATGAAAAACTATATCTGCAGTTACTAGAGGCACAATTGGTGGCCCCATACCATGTCATGCCTCTACAACCTCCATACCCCAAATTGTACGACGTTGAAGCTCATTGTGATTATCATGTTGGCATTAAGGGGCATTCCATTGAAAATTACATTGCCTTCAAATGCTGGGTTCAGAGCCTCCTAGAATGTAAAATGTAGGAGTTAAAAAATGAGCATCAACATGATTCGGCTACTGTTCACACAACTGGAGCAAAGCCGAAAGAATTAGAAGTTGCAGAAAATGAAAAGAATTATTCTGAACATGACATCCAAATCAATATTTTCAAGAAAGAAAGAGACATCCTGAACAATGAACTAAAAAGCTTGCGAGGTAACTACCAAGAGCTTTGTTTAGCATTCAAAGACGCTGGTTTGGGAGATACTCCATATCAATGGAAGAAAAGAGTTATCCAACTAAAACATAATGTTGAATATTGGAATAAAAATTCCAAGGCCAATGAAAATCAAGCTAAGGCCTTATCTCTCAAACTTCAAGCAATAAAAGATCAGTGCATTGCTCTCAGTGATGAGTTGAAGAGCAGTCAAGCCAACTGCGAGACTTTGAACATGTGTATACGTCTGCGTGAGAGTACCATTGCTGAAATAAAAGATAGTCAAGCTGAAGTTGAGACGCTAAAAAAGCAAGTAGAAGAACGTAACAGTATTCTACTGATGTTTAAAGATCTCGTGGATGACCTTAAAAAAACCTTACAAGAAAATATTTAGAAGTGGCATTGTCAGCTACAAGAGTCTAATGAAAAGATAAAAGGAAAAGATGACCACATAAAAGATATCATTACCGAATCACGAAAAGTAGCTCAGCAATTGGTGAGTTTGGATGATGTAGCAACTGAACTGAGTTAGGATGATGTCATGTTCTCGGGTCATAACGAGAAGTTAACTTGGCTTTTGAGAAAGATAAATAAACTAGGTGCCAGGGCTCGATATTATCTGTAATTTTGATACATGATGTAACGAGACCTTTACCTAATGAAAGTAATCTTATGATGGTTACTCTTTGAATCAATACCCTTTTGCACACATGCTTACATCCAACATTGCACCTTCATTGCATTTTAGTAGCATTGCATATCCATTTCATTTTTGACCTAAATCATTTACGGTTCAATGGAAGTAATCCAAGATTTAGTTGACACCAACATGGATGCTGAGATGAAAATGATCGACTATCCTTAGGAAGTGCTATAAGGACAATTGCAAGCCTAGTTGTCTAAGACGAAGCAAGCTACGAAAGACCATGATGAACAAATCTGGGAAGTGGTCGAGTCTCTTTTTGATAAGCTTTCTTAGTATGGGTGCTCAGTTTTCTAAGACAACCGCGTAATTTAAATTTATAGAAACAAACCTGTTGCTTAAGCCTGAAGGCAGAAAGGGAATCTTTTGCAATAGTGTACATATGTTTTTAATAAATGACGCATTTCTACACATTTTCACAAAAATTTTCATACATTTATCATGAGTCTTTTGCACATACACACATGTATATATATATATATATATTTAAGAGCGGCATTGATTCTAATCCGACGGTTGATTTCGAGCAACCATGTGTGTCTAGAAGAAATTGAAAAGTGTGAAGATGAATGGACATGTGACCTATCTTCCGATCTACTTAGGCCAACAGAAGGATAACTGATTGTGCTAGAGAGCGATGGAAAGGTCCCAAACACAAATTTTGAGTGAACATTTCCTCTCAAGCATTGTTGTCTAAGATTTTGAATATCGTGATAACTTCAAACCTCCATCCAACTGAAGACAACTATTCTCTGATGATATCCAGTCAAACAAATCATATTCATCGATGATATTGGCAAGTCACAGATCAATCCAGTTTTGAACAAAAATTAGATCGAATTATCGAGGCTAGCAAATTTTCTCGATGAGGCCCAAAACCCGACGAATCTCTCGATAAGGGATAATTAGAACAATAAGGCTAGCACACTATCACATTCTCTTAGACCATGTTGGTTTTCAAATGATTATCTGCAGGAACTTGTTCATCACTGCCATATCTGTAACCATTCCAGTTTACCATGCAAGTCTCAATTGGGGGCAATTCATGAAGTTTGATGATACTCCAAACATCTTCAGGATTGATTCTAAAACCACTATCATCTATCCATTTCTCAAATTAAAGAAGAGCCAGCAACTTCCTACTCTTCTGTTAAAAAACAAAAAAGAGAAATAGAGCATTCGTGAGAAAAGCGACTGCATAATCTTATCCCTACTCAAAAAAGATTTGAAAGATTACTCATCCGCAAAACCGAAGCAGACGCCAATGTTTGGTCAGGATACAAGTTTGCTTAAGCTGCAAACCAAACTAGAAGGAAGAGGAAATGAACTCTAGGGTGAAAACCCAAAAATGGGCAGTCTAGAGCGATCCAGAAAGAAAGTAAAGAGAAAAAAGACTGTGCATTTAAACACAATAGAAATATCATTTCATTCATAATTGCAAGCTCTGGCCTACATTGTACGACTCCAAAATCAAACCTGGATATCTGAGTTGAAGGAATTTGTCTTTTCTTCAAAGATTTGAAACTTCTAATGCTTGATCGAGATCAGAAAAGAGGGCAAAATAAAATGGGGGAGTTCGTGATTCAAAGAGAGCCACCCAAATTGGTCATAAATTAGGCATGCAGGAAATGTCCTTCTCAGCCTGGAAGGCAGTTCACATCTTCGAGCATCAATACAACGTTCGAGGTCTTCTAGATACAGGCTATGCTTGGGATGACCCTCGACAAGTGGGTTCAAGAACCCTCCTGCACGAAATATGTGGGGCCCCTATTTTTCAAAAAGCATATTTTTTACTCATTCATATAAGCTTCTTGCAAAACAAAAGATTTCTTGCATTACTTTTTATAGAGATTTAAAGTACAAGGACCTAAGGTAAGTGTCTGTTCAGAGCAAAAGCTTGAAGCCTTCGGAGGTATCCAAAATATATAAGCTTGAGAATAAACATGGCATCGAAACTCCAATCAATGATCTCTCTCGAAAAAGAAAATAAATGATGCCAAATGTCATTCGGCTTAAAAGCTCAAATTTTCAGGACAATAAAATTTAGGGAGACAACATAGTGCGTTCTTGAAAATAATGAAAGCCCATCAAGAAAAGGCGTGAACATACTTCAAGCTCCAAGAGTAGTCTCAGAAGAAATATTGTGGACATTCACCCGATGAAGTAATCCAAAAGATAATTGAACCCAAGAAAGGTTGGGCATCCTCACATACAAGGCACTGAGCACTACTTAATCAAAAGCAAAGATCTGACCAGTAAAGAGTCAAGGGGCATCCCTTTAAGGACCAAGAAAAATCATGTCACATTCAACAGGTCCAGGAAAGGAGACTAAAATACCTCAACTATGGGGGCAATAACATGATGGCCAACCGTTAGCCCTAAAGGAGGCCGAATACGCACAAAGCTCCAACATCCAGATAACAACGATAAAATTTTCTTGAGCAACTCACTAACTAATGTTTCATTTTTTTCTCAGGTCATGACTTCTACGCCATAAAGTAACAGAATCAACTTTTTCCCTATCTCACCTTCATTAGTGGTGGCGGGCCAGTTTGATCCAGATTTTGCATCTCTGATGTTGGTGTTACAAGCCAATTTCCCTTGAGAAGAAGATAAGAGATGACATCAAGGTCATTCAGCAAAATTTCAAATTCAAAAAAGAATAAAGACAATAAAAGTTGGGGGGAAACTTTTGTTGAGGCAAATTGTGAACACAAATGGATCAGAAAATTAAGCTAGGATAGGAGAAAAAGACTTCTGCAAGTCTGGCATCTTTAAACACGAAGGAACAGATCATCGTCGTCAAAAAATTCCAACATCTTTGACACAAGAAATGGGGCAAATATTGTCTGTTGTCTTCAACCAAGAAGGAACAAACATCCTCGACAAGAAGGGGTTGATCAACCGGCCAAACATTCTAATCAAACCTTATAGTCTCATTATGAAACAATTAATTTATAACTCATTTTGACCAAGTACTTTCAAACTTTTGCAGGGCCTATCTCACCCATAATATAGTGTAATAGATCAACTAATCTTTCACAGATCCTGTCTCTCCAAAAAGTGGTAGAACAGATCAAACACAACAATAATTTTATCTCTCTGAGTTTGTAGCGGAATGAGCCCGTCAGCAGTTTCATCTCCCTAAACTTGTAGCGAAATGAGCGCGACAACAATTCATCTCTCCAAGTTTGCAGCGAAATGAGCCCGTCAGTAGTTTTATCTCCCTGAATTTGCAGTGGAATGAGCGCGACAACAATTTCATCTCCCTGAGTTTGCAGCGGAATGAGCCCGTCAGCAGTTTCATCTCCCTGAGCTTGCAGCAGAATGAGTGCGACAACAAATTTCATCTCTCTGAGTTTGCAGCGGAATGAGCACGTTAGCAGTTTCATCTCTCTGAGCTTGCAGCGAAATGAGCGAGACAACAATTTCATCTCTCTGAGTTTGCAGCAAAATGAGCCCATCAACAATTTTATCTCCCTAAGCTTGCAGCGAAATGAGCGCGACAACAATTTCATCTCCCTGAGTTTGCAGCGGAATGAGCCCGTCAGTAGTTTCATCTCCCTAAGCTTACAGTAGAATGAGCGAGACAATAATTTTATTTCATTGGGTTTGCAGCGGAATGAGCCCGTCAGTAGTTTTATCTCCTTGAGTTTGTAGTGGAATGAGCGCGACAACAATTTCATCTCCCTGAGTTTGCAGCGAAATAAACCCGTCAGCAGTTTTATCTCCCTGAGTTTGCAGCGGAATGAACGCGGCAACAATTTCATCTTTCTGAGTTTGCAGCGAAATAAGCCCATCAGCAGTTTCATCTCCCTGAGCTTGCAGCGGAATAAGCACGACAACAACTCTATTTCCTTAAAAAAGAAAAAAGAAAAAATTCAAAAAACAAAACAAAACAAAAGTAAAGAAAAGAGAATGAAAAGAATGAAAAATAAAAAAAAAATCCAAAGAAATAAAAAACAAAAAATCAAAAATCAAAAAATCCAAAAAAAAGAAAAAAGAAAAAGGAAACCAAAACTCTCTCCATATCACGTCTCTTCGTCAGAGTTGTAGCTGATCAAACTTCTTCTCCAGATCACGTCTCTTCGTCAGAGTTGTAGCGGATCAAAATTCTTTTCCAAATCACGTCTCTTCGTCAGAGTTGTAGCGGATCAAACTTCTTTCTCCAGATCACGTCTCTTCGTCAGAGTTGTAGCAGATCAAACTTCCTTCTCCAGATCACGTCTCTTCGTCAGAGTTGTAGCGGATCAAACTTCTTCTCTAGATCACGCCTCTTCGTCAGAGTTGTAGCGGATCTAACCTTCTTTTCCAGATCATACCAATCGTTAGAGTTGTAGCGGATCAAACCTTCATCTTCTGATCCTATCTCTTCGTCAGTGTTGTAGGCAAATCAAAACCATTTTGACAAGTCCAACAGAAATGTTGGCATAACGTGCTTAAACACGGTAAAGTTTAAGATAATGGACAATTCAAATGTCTATCAAAAATCTATTTTCACGAATGGTCGAAGGAAAATAAATCCTTCGGAAAAATCCAATTTCATGATTGGTATAAACTGATTGTACAAGGGAATGGTACAACTAACCCGGAGCAAACAGCTACTGGTAAAGGTAACTCAAATCTGTCGATCCCTGTGCATTTGGGAAAATGCAAAAGAGATCTATGAAGATCTGGATCAAAGCTTGCTAACTTCCGGTCCTGCCTCCTCGACAATATTGTAGCTGGGCCAACCTTTCATCGTTCGATCATGTGTCTTCATCAGAGTTGCAGCTAGATCAAGTTCTGGTGACCTTACCTCTCCGTCAATGTCGTAGTTAGGTCAAATTTTCTCTAGGCATTGCGTCGTCGTCAGAGTCGTAGCAAGCCGAGCGCATTTTGTCTCCTCAAGCGGATTGCCCTAGGTCAAAGATTTTGCTTCCTCAACGGATCCTGCATTTTGAAGATTTTGCTTACAAGAGCAGAAAAGAAGGTCAAGAGAAGTCCAAGAAAGAAGTGGTGGCCAGAAAAAGAAACCCAGACTTAACCGGACAAAATAGTTACTCTTTTGTCTCTGCTCTATTTATGTTACACAACAATGTGCAAAAAGGGGCGGTTGTAGCAACCTATTTTATCCGGGCTTGAGCCCAATTACAATATTAAACCAGACCCATCATCCAATTAAAACCCATACAACCCAAACCCAATGGCCCAATACATTACCCAAATCTGATGACCTTAATACCCTAATTACAAAATTATCCATTAACCCAAATTACCATATCTGACCCATTACCAAAAAAACCCTAAAAACCTAAACTAATCTAACCCTAACTTTGGTATTCAAGCCACCACCTCACCCAAGCCTCAAGCGGCCGCCGTCGAGCAGTAAGCTGTTGCCGCCGCCAAGCCAAGCCGCACCGCCCATGCCTCGTCATCACCTTCCCTGCCACCAAGGATACACCCCACTACCACGCGTCAACCACCGGCCCTCCCACCGCCTAAAACCGACGCCACACATGCTCCATCGCCCTATAAAGAGATAGATATTATGTTTTTTATATATTATGTTCGGGTTATAAAAACCCTAAAAATCAAATGTAAACGGGAGTTCGGATGAAATAAAAAAAGGGCTATCCATTGTTCTAATCTGAATCAAGATATATATAAAAAAACAAATCAAATCACAAAAGCAAAAAAAGAGAGCAAATCAAATCAAAAAAAGAAGAAAAAAGGTTAAAAAAACAACGAATAACAAAAAAAACTTTCGGCTTTTGTTAGATCTAAGAAATTTGGAGAATTTTTAAGGAAACCAACCTTAAATCCGACTTTAGGACCAAAATCCGAGTAGGTTAAGATTTTTTCATGTGATCCGGCCATCGTGGACGGTGGCACCGACTAGGGTGCTCTGGGAGGTTCGGCCGGCCTGGGTAGAGAGCTGAGACAGTTGAGAGAGAGTTGTAATTTTTTTTGAATTATTAGCCACCAAATGAAATTTTTTGGGAAAAATGATATTTAAAAGCCGATCAAAACGACGTCGTTTTGGCCATAACCCGTATGTCGACCCGACCTAGCTGAGGAGATCCGTACATTTCTGAAGAAAGGGGAAATTATGCCTACGGTCCTTTCGCATGGTATAATTGCTCATTCGGCCTTGCAAGTTTCACCTAGGTTTTAATTTGGTCACCAAATTCGATTTTTATCAATTCCAAAGGGAAAATTACAGATTCAGTCCCTCCGCCTTTGTATCCTTTCATTTTAAATCTTTAATTTGTATTTCCTTCCGATTTCATTCCTTTTTTTAAATTATCTGTTTCTTTTAATTTAGTCACTGTTTTTAATTTCTCTCCTATATTATTGTTATTATCATTATATATTATTATTTCTATATTATTTTATATATTATCTATACATTATTTTATATATTATTATATTATATCATTATTATTATTATTATTATTACAATTATTACTATTAGTTTTAATATTTTGTACGTAAGTATACTATATATTATTATGTATTACTATATATTACTATTATTATTATATTAGATTATTATTATAATTATATGTTATATATTGTTAAATATTATATAAATATTATTGTTATTATTAATATTATTATTTACATAATATTTACGATTTAACATATATTCTTATACTTCATGTACGTATTTTAATTGAATTTCAAAAATGGTTTTTAGGGGTTATCGTAAAAAACGTATCTCGAACGTAAGGGGTGCCGCTTTCCGTTAATCTCTATCGAAAAATATCATTTTTATTTCTAAACTATAATTTTCAAAATAGATTCCTTTATTCGGGAGTTTAACTGGAAATTATGCCCCGGGTGTAGGAGTGTAAATTTCTTTCGTACAAAAATATATTTTTTGAATATTTTAATGGGATCACAAATTTTAAATTAAATTCGAATTCTTAATTTCCCTCTCGCTTAGACAATAAATAACAGATCATGTACCAATTTTGGGCGTTGTGGGGTGCTCACCCTTCCTCATACGTAACTGATTCCCGAACCTATTTTTTAGTTTTTGCAGACTAAAACTCGTTGTTTTAATAATATGACAAAAACATATCTTATTAAAATAACCGGGTTTTCAATTGAACCTATCCTACCTAAGTAAAAAAAATTGGTGGTGACTCTATTCAAAACTAAATATTTTTCATAAGAACGTCACCCTCCAGCGCGCGGGGTGGGGCTGTTGTTACAGTTACTTCTGGTCCGTGGGTACGCATAGCTACAATTAAGATCCCGATGCCACATCTTCGGCTGGAAAGGTAATGAAAATCGCCGTTTTACAATGAAATCTGTGTATAAAATTTGGGCTGCTTGTCAGATGATTCGCCAAACAGAATATGGAAAATTATCCATCAGTTCAGAGGGATTCAAAAGATTCAGATTTTCATATGGCTTGTATGTTGTGGGAGACTCATGACTAATGTCGAACGTGTTCGCTGACATTATTCAAAGGACAGTAGTTGCCCTTTTTTGTCGTACGACCAATGAAGACGTGCACCATGTTTTAAGGACGTGTCCCTCGTCCTTGTTAATTTGGCATAGCTTAATCCGAAAGAAAAAAACTTTCAGAGTTTATCACCATGGAATTGAAGCAGTGGATTGGTATAAATTTATCAAATCTGAGCTATTTTGCAAAAAACCCTAGTGATTGGGATTTGCTATTTGGGGCTATAATTTGGAATCTCTGGCTGCAAAGTAACGCTGTGGTGTTTAATAATCTATTAGACGACCAAGAAGGTGTTATTGAGCACAGCATGCAGCTGGTTTCGCTCTCGCTATCAGCGGTACCGGTGTCCGCAAGCTTACACAGGGAATATCAGTTAGTTTCCCCAGCTTCGAAGCTTTGGGTACCACCGGATATAGAATGGAAGAAAATAAATATGAATGGGGATCGCAGTTGCATGGATGGTTCTGCTGCATATGGAGGGGTGGGATGTGACCATTGGGGTTCATGGATGTTTGGTTTCAGTAAATTTCTTAGCGTCTGTTCCGTGGTTGATTTTGAGATGTGGGGCGTGTATTGGGGTCTCTATCATGCTTGGAGTCTTGGGCTGCATCGGATAATTGTAGAGATTGATAGCCTGGATGTGTTACGACTGCTTACAGACTCATAGGGAAGTGGTGGTGAAGGTTGTGCATTACTGCTGCATATCAGGTACCTCACTAATCGCAGTTGGGAAGTTAAATTCCAACATGTATTGCGGTCAGGGAATAAGGTGGCAGACCAGCTCACAAAGTTGGTGCCACGAAACGATTTTGAGGTGCGAATATTCTGGGTACCGCCCGTAGAGCTTCATGCTTTGCTACACGAGGATAGCCTAGGCCATGTCCCTCCCGTTGTTCCTGATGGTTAAGTTTGTTGGGTTCCTTTGTTCGAGTTGCATTGGTTATGTGTATATTCTTGGCTCGAGTTGCTTTAGTTATCTTTTGTGTTTCTTTAGTTTTTTGGTTTTAATGTAATCTTTGTTGGTACTATCTGGTGTACTCTTTTCCTCCGACTAGCCTTAGGGAGGTTTTTAATGAGACAAGGATAGTATCGTGTCGTCCATTCCCTTTTATCGAAAAAATAATTTTAATGCAAGACATGGAAAGCTTTGAAGTGCTAAAATTTAATGGGTTGATGTAAGAATTAATATGGTTTCTTAAAATGCTTCATAATATTATTTTAGCTTATATCTTAATTAAATATAATATATTATCTCTAGTATATAAAAGTATGAATTTAAAAAAAAAATTGAATCGGTTAGAGTGAGAATTCGGATCGTAGTTTCTCGGTAAAATCAGCTTATAAAATCAGGCGCGGCGAGGATGGTCATAGTTCGCAGGAAGTTTGGACGGTGATTAAGAGGTATCGTGGGATTCGACGCATACGAGTGTTTCTCTGGCTCGTTCTTAAGTGGAAGGTAATAACCAATGCAGAACGTGCTCGGCGCCACTTTACGTCGGATCCAAGTTGTTCGATTTGCCATGCTTCGGTGGAAGATGTCAACCATGTAATTCGATTCTGTCCCTTGGCTTTTTTGATTTGGCAAAGCTTTATTAGAGCTAATCGATTGCTGTTTTTTCTTTCGATGGAATTAAAGGACTGGGTGTTAGCAAATTTAACGACGCCTTTGTTGTTTGTCTGAGATGAAAGTAACTGAGACCTTTTGTTTGGTGCTCTAGTATGGAATGAGTGGATGTTTCAAAATTCTGTGGTTTTTAATAATCCGTTGGAGGACACGAGATCAATCCTTAGTCAAAGTCGTCATTTGTGTAAGATAACGCTCAAGGCGTTGGATACACGAGTTTGTAGAACTGGCCCTGCTGCTGTATTCGATGGTGCTGCGTGTTCTACTGTGATCCCTGGTGCTGCCCTTAATGTTGGGTCCGATATTGTGGTTCTTGCTGTGCCAGATGGTGTTGTAGCTATCGCTGGGTCCGGTGCTGCTGTTTGCGTGTGGGAGGGTCCCGAGTCGGGGTCGATCAAGATAAATTTTGATGGTGCAAGGTGTCATGCGAATGGCTATGGGTCGTGTGTGTCGCGACCTTCATGGTAATTGAAAAGCAGGGTTTCCAAGTTTATCGGGATATGTTCTGTGGTTGAAGATGAGTTGTGGGGAGCTTATATTGGATTAGTTAATGCATGGGAGCTTGGTTATCGCCGTGTGATTGTGGAGGTTGATAATGTGGATGTCTTTCGTGTTGTGGGGAGCTTATATTGAATTAGTTAATGCATGGGAGATTGGGAAATTTCCTTTGTTATTGTATGTTGAGGAACTTAGAACACGTGATTGGGCGATTAAGTTCAGTCATGTCCGCCACGAGGCGAACCGAGTTGCGAATGCATTGGCAAAATTGTGTTCGCCTGATGATATTGAGATTGTTTATTATACTGTTCCTCCGCCAGGGATATTGTCGTTGTTGTTACATGATGTAGCTAGGTGAAGGATCGCTTGTGGTTCGACTGTGGTCATTTATTTTCGCTCTTTTGTGTTTAAGTTGTTAGCTTTTTGTTTTTGAACTATAAATTATTACCATCCGTATATTTTTCCTCTATTTAGGTTTAGGGAGGTTTTTAACGAGGTCATGGTAGTAATTTCCCTTTTTCATCTAAAAAATAAATTTTTGAATCAAGGAGAATATCCTTCATTGTTCATTATACTACTAAATTGATATTAAAAATCAATATTTTAATATATCACTAATTTTATATAATAATAAAAATAATATTAATTAGAAACATAATTTCATAATTAAATAAAATCATAGCAATATTGAGAATGTTTTTGTGATGTCAAGAGCACTAATTGACATTAAAAACATTGTCAAACTCTTTAACTTTTTTATTACAAAAAAAAACATTTCAAAAGTGTTTATTGATCCAAACAGAGGTGTTGATATAGAGGTACAATTGGTTTTTGTATTTGGAGTTTTGTAAAAATTGCTAAAACACTAAAATATCCAGCTATTATAATTAATGTTCGTTGGTGTTAATAAGCACCGATAACATATTAAGACCAAACGTTGTGTAATATATGATTTACAAAAGAATATAATACACCGATGAATGTTAGTTCTTTTTTCTTAAACTTCGGTTGAGGATTTATTTTTCATTTAAGTTTAAACAAATTAATAATGAATTACTATGAATATTTTTATTTATTTTAGTAAGTTGATATATTCCATGTATTATAATGAAATTAAATATATATTTTCTTAAATCTAAACTATTAATCTTAAAACCTTACGTCTTAAATTTTTTTTGATGAATAAAGAAATAATACTATGTGTCTCGTTAAAAATTTCACTAATCTTAGTTAGAGGAAAAGAGTACACATGGTGACTTTACAAAATCAAACTACAGACTAAAACCTGTGAAAATTGTTCATAAAAATAGGCTTAAACTAACAACCTACACCTCTTAACAACAATTAAGAACCAATAAACCCACTCCTGACAATATCCTCATGGAGTATCCTAATTATCTCGGCTGGTGGAGTATCAAAACGTACACAGTCCAACTGTGTTGAATCCGGAGTTTTGCCATACCATCCGCCACCTTGTTTCCGTTCCTGTGTATATGCCTGAGTTGCACCGTCCAATCCTTTCACAAAAATAAGTTAATATGAGCTAAAATGGTCAACTGTTGGAATCTACCTGCACCCTGTTGCATTAGGCGCAACGCATCTTGGCTATCGGTTTCGAGAATGATCAACCGAGCACCCAAGTCCCATGCATGAATCAGGCCCAAGACTGCCCTCATAATTCAGCTTCTAACGTTGAACTGATGCCAGTAAGTTTTGTAAAACCACCAGTCAGTGACCATCCTGGTCTCGGATGACCCCGCCGCAAGCTGTGTATCCAGATTCTTTGTGTTGGACACCATCAGAATTTATCAGCACCCATTTCGGTAGAGGCGGCTGCCATTGCCCTGGGAGGGTCCGATGAGAATGTGAACCCCTGTTTGTTGTCAGTTTCCTGCCAAAAAATTACATGTCATTGCAGTTAGATGTCTACTGCGTTCTAGAATAGAACGAGTGTCTTCCAAAGGAGAATCAAAAGCCACTAAGTTCCTGTAAAGCCACATATTCCATACAACAACCACAAACATTATATCCCAATTCTCCGGTGATTGAACAAAATTATTTGGATTTGAGAGATTCATAACGAGTCATTCCTTTAGGTCCATAATGATGAACTCATGTAAACGATTATGTCTAATCAAGCTTGACCATACGATCATGGCCGACGAACATAGCCACAACAAATGATTGAGGTCCTCCGGTTGGTTTGAATATAAGGGGCAGCGGTCATCAGCCGTAAAGTATCGACGAACCCTCTCGGTATTTGTCAATTACAAAAACGTTTTAATCTTCTGTGGACCCCGATATTGTTGAATAGCTGACCAAATTGGCTCTATTACAGCAGGCTCCTCCTTTATACGAATTGAATAAGCTGACTTGACAGTAAAAATCATGTCATCCCGAACTGCTCAACCAATCCTATCAACTTGGAAACTCAATAATTGTCCTTTTTTTTGCTGCAATACGCAATAGAATCGGTAAAGGAAGCATTGAATCAAATCGGTTCCATAGCCAATTGCCATTTGGATCGACCATGTCAGCAACCGATATTCTATACAATCCAATTGCTCCGGCAGCCGTAACATGATTAATCAACGGACCACAATCATCTAACCACGAGTCGAACCAGAAATCAACCTTAGTGCCCCGCCCTACACACCATGCAATATTGTCCCGAACATCAGCCCAAATACACGACAGCCCCTTCCATAGGCGAGATACGTTCCAATTACGTAGGACATTAGGAACTCCTTCCTTGCACCCATACTTGTCACGGATAAAGCGCACTCATAACGCGTCTTTCTTAGATAAAACCAAGAATGCTACTTTCATTAGAAACACATCATTTTGTTTCTCAATATTTCTGAAACCTAACCCACCGGCTTTAATTGGACGACACACCTCTGTCCATTTGACCAAATTCACACCCCTTTTCCCCACCTCAATACCCCAAACGAATCGTCGAATAAGATGTTCCAATTGCTCACACACTTTTCTCGAAAGATATGTAGATTGCATCGTATAGGTAGGGATAGCTACAAGAACTGACTTAGCCAGTGTGATTCTTCAAGCCAAAGAGAGCGTCCGAACTTTCCAACCACTCAAACACTCCTGCACCATTTGTATAAGGTATTGATAGGAGGCTGCCGATACTCTAGTGTGTAGAATGGGCACCCCAAGTACTTTTCTAGGTCCTCAACTTCGGAAAATTCTAGGTGCGCACTAACCTATGCTCTCACGTCCTCAGGTACAGATTTCGAGAAGTAAATTGTTGATTTTGACTAGCTTACCTTATGGCCTGACACCTCGCAGAACTTCCTCATGACAGAACTAATCACCTCGGCTTGATCATTATCAGCTTCGGCAAATAGAATTAAATCGTATGCGAAGAAAATATGAGATAAACTAGGGCTTGATGGAGAAAGTCGAAAAGGTTTTCACATCCCAAGATTGATTTCCTTTTGGATAGCCTAAGCTAAAGGCTCCATTCAGAGGACAAAAAGGTAAGGGAATAATGGATCTCCCTGTCGGATCCTCCTAGAAGGAGTGAAAGCCTCCGTCATAAAACCATTCTAAAGAATCTGAGTACTAACCAATGAAACACATGTCATGATAAGTTTCCTCATTTTATCTGGTATTCCAATGTCAATTAAGGTGTCCTCGATGAATCCCCACTCTAATTGATCATAAGCTTTCTCTAGATGTCATCCACCCTTGTTTTCCTTTCCTGCTTCGCATAGAGTGAATTACTTTCTGCGCCAGAATGATATTGTTCGCAATTGATTGCCCAGGGACTAACTAGTTTGTTTCTCCGAAACCCACATAGGTAACAGCGGTTTTAGGTGATTAGCTATAACTTTCGTAATTGCCTTGTACACAATGTTACACGGGCTAATAGGGTGAAATTGGCTAATAAATTCTGGACTACTAACCTCAGGCAATAACACCAATAACGTCTGGTTTAACTCCTCGTGCCAAAGTCCTTCATCAAATACACTTTGAATAAAACGACAAACCGAAGCCTCCACCGTCGACCAATTTCGTTGGTAGAATGCATCGTGAATACCGTCCTTGCCAAGTGATTTTAGAGGGGCCATCTCAAGGAACGCTTGTTTGATCTCCTCAGATCTACCAAACTAGCCAAGGCCACGGGATTGACATGGGAAACAAACCCCTTAAACTGTAATCAACGCTACCAGCCCTTTCCTTTGTGAATAATGCGCAAAAGAATAATTTAGCAAGCTCAACCAACACATCATGATCCGTACACCAGCTTCCATCAGGCAATTTAAGGGTCAAGATTTTGTTCCATTTTCTCCTTGTCATAACTGAGGTGTGAAAGTATTTTGTATTACGGTCACCATAGATTAACCAATTGGCTCCCGCCTTTTGTTTCCAA
This sequence comes from Hibiscus mutabilis, assembly GCA_019671005.1. Classification (NCBI taxonomy): domain Eukaryota; kingdom Viridiplantae; phylum Streptophyta; class Magnoliopsida; order Malvales; family Malvaceae; genus Hibiscus; species Hibiscus mutabilis. The sequence continues at coordinate 28,431,992 of CM033751.1, forward strand.
AGGCTCTCCTCTTGTTCCAAGACTGTTTCTAATTATTCTCTCAAGGAATTTTCAAGATTACATAAATACTCTGAATGTGTTACTTGTAACAGTTTATCTATACCCCTGAGACGGGCGAGAATAATTTTCTTACGTTTGTCAGTATGACCAAATACCTCTGAATTCTATCTTTGCGCCTCCGCCTGAAATACCTACAAATTATCAGAGAGCTGACCCTCCGAATTCCATACCGATGTGAGAAATTCCTGAAAACTCGGATGATCATTTCAAGCTGCTATGAAATGAAAAGGCCGATTAGCAGGCAGCCGATCCTCCTCTAGTAGTCTACACAAAAAGGCCGATAATCTAACCTCAGTCAGTCTAGATGTGTCACGAATGAATCCGAGAATATTGATACCCAGCACGCATTAACTAGGCAGCGATCCAACCTCTTGTGGAGATTCCTACGATACCAAGTTAAAGGCGATCCTTGGAAACCCATATCAAATAAACCCGAGCCAAAGACTCAAAGATGAACTCCACAAAATCCTTACTACAAGTGACCGCTCCATTAGTGCCTCCATTGCGCTCCTCAGAGGCAACAATCGAATTAAAGTCCCCACCCAAGAGCCATGGGCAATCGTCTCCAAGATTCAAATTCCTCAACCTGCTTCACAAATGTTTTCGAATAGACCTCGGACTAGAGTAAACTGCTGTGAAAAATATCCAACCTCTGTACTCATCAGAGAAAATACGACCATGGATGAATTGATTAGAAATTTGCAATATCTCCAGGTCTGCTTCCTCGTCCCACAATAACCAAATGCCTCCACTAAAACCATGAGCCTCAACCCTGAATGACCTCATGAAATTTAGCTTGGCAATCACTGTATCCACTCGCTTACCACTGATGCTAGGCTCACGTATCATTACAACTTTCAAATGAAATTTCCTACCAAAGTGTAGCTACTAAAAAATTCGGACTCATTTGGAAAATTCGTTTTTTAATTAAAAAATTTGTATATGAGGGGAATTTTTGAAAAAAACTCGTATTTTGAAATAAAGACTTAGAGTCGCTACCGGTCACTTGGATAAGGTAGACCGGACACCGAAAAAGCAAACTAAAGATTAAACAGGTTCGGGAGTCGGTTACGAGTGGGGAAGGGTTCGCACCCCCACCACGCCCAGATATCGATACTTAAAGGGTCTGTATCGTATTTACTAAGGAAAATAAAAAATTTGGCTTTATTTAATATTTAAAATGTATGCATGCATGATAACATAAATAAAGTTGTCTCGGTATTCACGGTACCAAAGGAGATGACACCCGAAGACTGGAATGACACCTGTATTAAAATACCGGAATAATGAGGCTTAAAACTATATGCGACAAATATAAGAATGAACAATTAAATGTATATTAATAATATGTCATAATATATATATTATAAATAAATAAAAAGTAAACATACAATAAAATAACAACAATAATAATACCAAGATAACAAGGAATCTAAAATAAATTCCATTCGAATAGAGAATAAGGTGTACACAAGAATGGGTGAGAAAATGTACCCACAACCCAATGATTTTTTGAGCCAAACACGTCTGTTGGGTCTAGTTGTTGATTTGGGCCATTGGAGCTGAGGTGAGTCACGTGGATTGTTCCCTGGATCTTAAGCATGTTCAATTAACATCAAGATCAATTTTAGAATCATCTTTTTTGCTTAACAATAAACTTCGTTCTCTATCTCTAGCCTGCCCTAGCCGACACTTCATCTTGTCTTCATTGCCGCCACTGCTCCGGTGAGTTTTCCGGCAAGCCGACACCGCCGAAACGAAGCCCTCGCCCTCTTTTTCCTTTGTACCAGCTCAGTTTCTCCCAAAATGGTCACCACTGTCGCGAAATCACCTCGGAACCTTCGAACTTCACCACCGTCGATCTAAAAATCCGACCGTCATATGGACTTGATTCCGAGATATGTCGCTCCCCTTTCTTAAACGAAGCTTTTGACCGTTCGGATATGGTCAAAAATGCTCCTAAAGCCGGTGAGGACTGAGTCGGAAATGAGTGACTCTGTTATTTCCTTTTTTCAGTTTTGGTTATTGTCCACTCGGGTAAAACTTGTGAAAATGATGGAGATTTTGAAGAAGTTGAATGAATGGCAGTGTTGGTGTTGGAGCCGAGGGGCTTGGTTGCCGAGTGACGATGAGGTGCCACTGCCTTGGTAGGCTTGGTAATGGTTTAATGGCTCGGTTGAATGATGGGAGTTAAAAAAATGGAAAGTTGTGGGTAGTGGGGAAAGATGGAAAATGGATATGGTGAATTGGTGTTTTTAGAATTGATTTGGTGATGAAGATATAATAATAATAATAATAATAATAATAATAATAATAATAATAATAATAATAATAATAAGTAATCCGCATAAAAATTAATGTTTACACAAAGAAACGCAAATATCGTCTAAATGTTGGGCTAGCTGCACCCTGACAATTCCAAAAGAAAAACGTCATTATTAATAATTAAATTATTACTTATACGAAAACTTACTACCCTTAGCCAGTGCATCCTCTTCATGTTCAGACTATTCATTCGAATCGTCCATGGCCTCTTCCTCACTTGAGGAATCGATCAAATGGGTACTTGCTATCTACTCCAATGCACTCGAAGCCAGGCCAGAATCACCTAACACGTCAAGTTTACTCGCCACAGCTTGCACCTATTTTGTGCTCCTTATCCCTCGGCGGATGTTCTCTTTAAAGGTTTTATTGACAGCACCATAGGGCTTAGATACCTTTACCCCTTAACCAGTTTTGTTCTTTATTACTTTCTCAGCTATGTCCACAGCCGTATGAGTACCTTTAATGTGTGTCATTGCACGAGTGATAGTCCTGGCTTCCTGGCCATCCATAGATGGCAAGACATTAATCCCTACAGCCCCTTTCGATTCTCCTTTTTTCTTTTTGTCCGAGTTAAATGTTCTGTATGCTTCATTAGGGACAAAGGTACGGGGTTGTTCCTTTGTTGTATTCGCAATATCAACCTATTTTCCTCTAAGTTTTTTATTCGCAGTTGATCTTTTTTCTGCAGTGACCTCGACCGGCCCCTATTTTTTCGATTCATGTCCTTCAACACTATCCAATACTGCGAAACGGGAGTTCCTAACTGGCCCCTTATCAATCCCTGTAGCTTGGTTATCATTATTCACAGCCCTAGGCTTGCACCGCCTATTTTCCACTACCATCCAAAGACTGTACAAGTCCAAACCATGAGATTCCATTGTGGGTGATCGCTTCTCAGTGTTTCTTTCATTCTCTTGAACCTCTTTGTCATCCCATGTCCCACAATTTTCCATAGAATAACCATACACCCTACATGAGTAGTAAATATTATCCAGTCCTTCCTACTCTAACTTTTGAACGAAGCCATCGACCCCAATGCATGGAGTAAGAGGTTTGTTCATGTCCACCACAATAGATAGCCTAGCAAACTTCCCTCAACCACCTGCTAATGTATTATAATCCACCTTCACTACTCTTCCCACTATGACAACGATACAACGGAACAAACTCTTCGTATAGTAAAGATAGGGCATTTCGGACAAACGAACCCACACAAGTACCTGCAACGGGTACTTCTTTAACGTTGAAAATGATCGACTCCAGGGTTGTACCGTTAAGTAATTATCATAAATTGTCCAAGGACCACCCGTGAGAGCCTTCTCATAGTCTTGTTCATTAGCGAACTTAACCAAGTAGTAATTTTTCTCCAATTCTATCAGTTGAAACTCCCCCACAGAATTCCATATCACCGTGATACGAGACATAAAGTCTTGTATCATATATTACGTCCAAGCAACCGGACTATAAGAGTTTTCTGCATGCTTTGATCGATCTTATCATGGACGCGATCAGAGAATCTAATTTTAGGGAACGATCCTCAGTTGTCCACGATGCAATCCTCATCCAACACAACCACTTCTTCTTCATCCAGTTTATCCTCGTTGCTAGCCTTGTTATCTTTTGAATTTTCTGCAACCATGTTTGCATAGGACGACCGAGCAGTTCCCGCACATCCTCTTCCATCAGCAGACTCTAACCCACCATCCGCTTTCATATCAATGATTTTCTCCTCACGAATTACTTCCTGATCATGGGCCTGATTACTATGTTTCTTCACCTCCCTTGTATCCTCCAAAGGAGAACCCGATCTCTCAAGCACTGAAAGCGTAGATACGTGATGAACAGGGTCTGGTGGTCTACCGTTGTGCGCATCATGGTGACCACCGTTAGGGTTCCAAGCAGGATTTTCGATAAAAATTTACATTAGGGTTTTCGAGAGAAATCATGATACAATACATTAGTCCAAATTTTGCCTTTTTTACATCTTAAAATTTAAATTTAATCTGAATTCTTAAATAAAAATAAAAAGATAAATATAAACTAAAATTTAAGTGTATAACAAATAATTGTCCTTTCAAAAATAGTTTTCTATAACACTTTTTAATTTATTCACTCCGGTTTCATTGCCCTTCCGACGTCATACTTTATTTAAGAACAAATTAACAGTTAACACTTTAATTCGTGATTCACTGAGAAAAATGTAATGACAAAAAAGCAATTCGTTACATTCAGAGTCGTTTTAGTTAGATTAAATGTTATATAATTAAGTAATCGTGATTCTTCGGCGACATCCTCATATCGTGGAAGGTCCTTCGCCAGATACAATTCGGGTTCTTCCATCAGAGGCTTTAAAGTTGATTCCGGTAACGATTTTTGCTTTTCCTTAAAATTTTAAAGCTAAACTGTTTCCAGTCATTTTTGGGGTCTTTCTTTTACTCTCTTTTACCGATCATTGTCTCTTTGGACTGAAATGATAATATTCTTTCTCCAATATATTCAAAATCCCATCTGAATCTTAAGCATTACACGATTTCAATTGTTGATTTGGCGTCGATCGAGTTAGAATATAGGCTGATGAATTTATGTGGTTTGGTTTCATTGATTTTTTTTATTTATTTTGAAACTCTGTAGACATTTCATGGTATGTATAGCTCTTCTGCAAGTTTTTTTTTTTGATGAATATGAAATTTCCCAGCTTGCCTTATTTGTGGACTGATTTTCGACTTTGCATTGCCTTTTTTAAATCCAGTTTATATTACTAATTGATTTAGTTTATATTTCTTCTTGCAAGTTTATTTTAACTTTGTTTGCAAAACAATTGTATTGTATTAAACTAGTAATTGTTTTAGAAACTTTGTTCTTAACCTTTTGAAGCACATTAGATTAGTTTCAAGGGTAAGAATAAAAGAGTAGAAGCCGTAGACAGTCATTGAATAAATCTCAAATTTACATATGGTTTTGATTCAATGTCTGATGTTATAAATAAACTTTGATTTGGTGTAATTGTACTCAAAAACTTTGATTTTGGTTCAGTTTTGCACATTTTCAAAAATAAATAACTAGCTTCTTTAAATATATAAATGGATTCCATCCATTTATTTTCATGTTAGATAATGTGCATATGCAATATATAAATGTAAAATGATGCTAATCCGGTATCAGTGTTGATGGTCTGTGTAAATTGAATAAAACGAAAAAAAAAAATCATCATGTATATAATTGCTCAAAATTGAAGTTCATGTATCTTATTGCACTTTGGATAAAAGTTTGTGTAATTTTGAGATTTATTATCCCAGTCATTTGTAATTGTTGTTTCTGTGAATCTAATAAATATGGTTTCTCATAATGCTTTTATATTTCTTTTGCTCTTTGTATCATAGAAGTTCAGTTTCTTTGCAGTGGAGGGAGGCTGCATTAATATAAAAAACAAGTATGGCAGAATTCACGGAGCTGGAAGGACATGATGGTGTTCGGATGACGTGGAATGTGGTGCCAGGTACGAAACAAGAGGCAAGTAACTGTCTGGTACCAGTGTCAGCCATTTACACCCCAATCAAGCCATTTCCCAGCATGCCGGTCCTACCCTATTCTCCTCTTTGCTGCTGCAATTGCTCTTCCATCCTCAACCCCTTCTGTGTCGTGGATTTTGCAGCCAAGATTTGGATGTGCCCCTTCTGCTTCCAGCGCAACCACTTTCCTTCCCACTATGCCTCTATCTCAGAAGAAAATCTCCCTGCTGAGCTCTTCCCCCAGTACACCACTATTGAATACAAATCCCCCGGGGAGGCCCCCTTCATTCTGTCCTCATGTTCGTGGTTGATATCTCCATTATTGAAGAGGAAATGACATTCCTTAAATCTTCCTTGTCCCAGGCCATTGGCCTCTTGCCCGACAACTCTCTTGTTGGCTTGATCACCTTTGGTATGCTTGTCCATGTCCATGAGCTTGGCTTTTGTACCGTTCCTAAGACCTATGTCTTCAATGGCTCCAAGGATGTCTCAAGAAACCAGCTTCTTGAGCAAATGGGCTTTTTCCTTAACAAGTCCAATCCCATCACTAGTGTCAGGGACGACTTGTCTTCAGAGAGCATTGAACGATTCCTTCGACCTGCCTCTGATTGCGAGTTTGCCCTCAATTCGGTAGGTTACTAGCAAAAGTTTCCTTTTAACAATGTTTAATTATATGTTAAATGAGCTGTTTGCTTTTATAGATCTTGGAGGAGCTCCAAAAAGATCCTTGGCCAATTCCTGCTGATCAACGGTCAAGCAGGTGCACGGGCACTGCCGTGAGTGTGGCTGCCAGTTTGTTGGGTGCATGCTTTCCTGGTTCTGGAGCTCGAATCATGGCATTTATTGGTGGTCCCTCAACTGAAGGCCCTGGTGCTGTAAGGATGGCTCTGCTCCATTATTTTGTCATTCATCATGATGCATTTCAACTAATTCTATTACCTGTTTACGAATATCCTTCTAGATTGTCTCGAAGAATTTATCTGAACCCATACGTTCCCACAAGGACTTGGATAAGGATTCTGCTCCTCTTTATCATAAAGCCGTTAAGTTCTATGAAGCACTTGCAAAGCAGCTTGTGCACCAAGGACATGTGCTCAATCTCTTTGCTTGTGCTGTCGACCAGGTTTGTATTTGCATTCTTAATAATAATTTTCTTTCATATTAAAAACACAAAAAAATTCTGGTGGTGGCTTCCTACTTTTGCCCATCAAATTTCCTGTTTGTTGGCTAAAATCACATTCTTCTGTCGTGCCACCTTTTTCATCATAGGTTGGTGTTGCTGAACTTAAAGTTGCTGTTGAAAGAACTGGAGGATTTGTTGTTCTTGCTGAAAGTTTTGGCCATTCAGTATTTAAGGACTCTCTTAGGCGTGTTTTCCAGACAGGGGACAAGGGTCTCGGACTGTCTTCAAAGTAAGGTTTTTTGAACTTAGACTTGTGCCACTTTCTCCTTTATACAGTTGCAAAGCATGTATCATGGTCCAGCTCTAAACTATCTGCTCTTCTTGCCTTTATTAGTTCATTGTGTGTAAACATATATTTGGCTTGATCCCGAATAGTTCTCATTGTCCTATTGAGAAATGGCTTAGGTCATCAATAGGAGCTGTCTGCTTTACAAGTTATATAACTTCTCTAATTTATAACTTCGTGATAACTGTGTCCAATGAAAAATCTTGATGAAGTATTGCTTGGCTTGCAGTGGTATATTTGAAATAAACTGTTCAAAGGATGTTAAAGTTCAGGGTATTCTTGGGCCCTGTGCATCTCTTGAAAAGGTATAACTCAAAGACTTACATGGAATCTGCTTTCTACCAGCTGTACTTAAGGTGTTTAATTGTTAATAACTACGTGCAGAAAGGTCCTTTGTGCTCTGACATCATCATCGGACAGGAAACACCAGTGCATGGAAAATGTGTGGCCTTGATCAGGCTACATCTTTGTGTTTATTATTTGAAATTGTTAAGAAGGACATCCCTGATGCTACTGTTCAGTCCTCAAGCAGTCAATTTTATTTCCAATTTCTAACATAGTATGAGCTCTTACCTTATATGCATTATATAGATAGTTTTTTTTTTTCGTGTGTTTGGTAGCATTCTAACAGCTTTTACTTAATGTTATTTTTCTGCAGTTACCAGCATAGCACTGGCAAAATGAGACTTCGTGTTACAACTCTTTCAAGAAGATGGGTTGCTGGACCTGGAAGCATACAGGTAGCCTTTGGTTCCAAATGTAATTAATTTGATGAATTTTGGTTCCTATAAATGATTTTCCTGTTGTTTCTTGTTTCTTCCCAAAACACAATAAATGAAATTTTCCTGTTGTCTCTTGTTTCTTCCCAATATGGATGGTGATTTTTCCTATGATTTTATGTGATATCCATTTATTGGAAAAGTAAATATTTTACAAATGTCGTGTAATTTGTCCCTCAGATGTTTGAAGAAGGGTTTGACATGTGAAATCCGTTGCAAAGCTTCTAGCAATTCTGCACCGAACTACTAGGAAAATATGAATATGTAGGTTGGTTTAGGGAACACAGATCAATAAGATTCTGGTATGTTGCCTTATGTTGCAGTACCTAGGTGTTCAAATAGCCATGGTATCAACAGGATTTCATCACTCTAAAGAGATGGCGTGATGCATATCCTTGATGGTCTCTCCCTCCACCCAACACAACAAAAACTTATCTCAGTCTAATATAAATTAGAAAACGTATTATACTTCATGAAGATGGCAATGAAGCATGAACATAGTATTTTGGTCCTTGCTTTCTCAGTGAATTTCTCTTTGATAGTTTCTCTCCGTGCTTCCTTTTCCTGTTTTTTTTTTTTCATTTTTTTCCAGCACTTTCCTTCCCTTGTATTTTCTTTATTCATTATTCATTAGATTATGATATAAATGCTGTTTCTCCTATTGGCTTACCTAAATTTTGGATCTTGACCTTAAAAACTTTAGTCACTTTTTATTGTGTTATAAATATACACATCATCAACTTAACAATTGCAAACTAAACATTAATGAACTGAAGTGAGCATTTGATCTTAGTACTAGTACTAAAACCGAGTTTACCCAAATTTATATATGAAATATTAAAGAAAATGATACTTTTGGAGGATACTTTGTCACTTGGTGATTATAGATTGATATTTTTCTTAGTGAATGTCAAAGCTTGCGAGTTCACATATCCCACTGTTCTGACAAACGTGAATGATTTTGCTTCTTTTCCTTCTTGTCTATTATTTTTTTTCATTCTTCATCCCCACTGAGGTTGGGGATTTATTGAGATATTGGGACTATATAGCAGCTGTGATCAGCTTCTCAACTCTACTTTTAGTGATCAATATTTACTAGGTTTCATCTAATCAAGCTTCTTTTAAATGTTATAGGATTTGATCACTGGATTTGACCAAGATGCAGCTGCTGCAGTAATGGCACGCCTACTGTCTTTCAAAATGGAAACTGAGGTAATCAATCGCTGTGTTAAACATCATGTTTTGCAAGTTTTTTAGTCTGAATGGTTCATGGAGGAAATAGTATTCTTAGAAGCCAAAATGTCACGCACACATCACAGATACATTTGTAATCATGTATGTATTCCTCCATTCTGGTGCAGGAGCTTTTTGTGCCTTGGTCATTTACTGATGTATGGGTTCTAGCACAAGATTGCCCCTTGTACTGACCTTAACCACAATGCCTTAATCTGCTGGAGTGCTAATAATAAGTAGGATTTTTGAGGGAATACTTTTGATGACTGTTGCTTCTCCATGTTCCCTTCATCAAAGGTAATAATTACTAGGTAAATGAAATAAATCGTTAAAAGAACTTTGACTCATTATATTGGATGTATTTCCTAAAATCCCGAAATTTGAGAAGAGAAAAAGTGCAATGATAAAGCAATCCAAGTCGTATAAGAAAATGAATGAAAGAGTTAGAACATGTTTTGGCTACTCAACTTCAAGATTCTTCCTCCCTCTTACTCCAGAAACTGCAAACAAGAGACTTGAGTAAAGTTCTGGAAGATTTGTTCCAGGGAAAGGTATACAGATTTCTGCATCATAGCACTGTTCTATTCATTCTGCAATGTGCTGTAAACTGCTAACAGAGAGAACATAGTTCTCTTGCAACTATGCAAGAAGCTGAGAACAGCTAATCCTGCTGAGATTTTATTAAAATATCATCCAGTATGTTGAAAGATGCTTAACTTTTAAATGATCTGGTGTTTGAATCTCCTAAACATTTCTCATATTCTTGATTGTTTGTGTACAAATTGAGTTTTTATATTACAGTCATTTCTCTGTTATATCCTCACACTTCATCTCATATTCTTACTACAGAATCCCCTTCCTGGCCAAAACAAAAACATTTCACTATAAGTTTAAATTTGGTATCACTCATGGATGCTTTGAACAAGGAGATTTGGGTTTGTTTGTGATGTTAAACAATAAAAATGCAAAAACTAGAGTTAATCACATGAGATCTCCCACATTCCTTTATGAAAATTTTGAACTGTATGGTTGTGGTGTGTACCATTATGTAACATGATATTGACATGCAGGCTGAGTTCGACCCTATAAGATGGTTGGATAAAGCATTGATTCATATATGTTCTTGGTTTGGGGATTACCAAAAGGATGCCCCATCCTCTTTCAGCATGTCCCCAAGGTTTTAAATATTTCCTCAGTTCATGAATCACTTGCGGCGATCACATTTTGTCCAGGTATCCATCTTGCTTCTTAAATTACATTTTCCTTTCAATAAGAACAATTGAAAATTATTCATATTTTACAGGTCTTCAATAACAGCCCTGATGAGACGGCATACTTTAGAATGATCCTGAACAGGGAAAATGTTGCCAATTCAGCTGTGATGATTCAACCTGCATTGATTTCTTACTCATTTCAGTCTGCTCCAGAACCAGCACTGCTTGATGTGAGTGCCGTTGCATCCGACAGAATCCTACTTTTGGACTCTTATTTCACCGTTGTTATTTTTCATGGCTCAACTATTGCCCAATGGAGAAAATCTGGATATCACAATCAACCTAAGCATCAGGTAATTTTTTTTTTAACCAAAAGATGGAAAATCAAAAGATTTATATATGCCGGGGTATGATTTTGGGCAAACCTCAGTTTGTCCAGTTGGGTAATGTGTAACTTCAAAAAGGCATTAAGATTTAAGTAGATATTTCTAACCTTTTGACATGTTGATATCTTCATAAAATATAGCAAAAATGTAGTTACCAGCCTGACAGGCCATCATATTGCTATGATATAATTTATCTTGTTATCGGTACCCATAAGTTCAGGGAAGACTATGTTTGTTGTCATTGTTTCATCTGAGTATATTATGATGTCATCATCATAATTGAGAACTCTACAGCTTTTTTCTAACATGGCTTCACTTGTAAACAATAAGAATAATACTGCTGGTCTTCAAATCTTTTAAGTCATTGTCCCTGAATTTCTAGGTGTGTTTTTCCCCCTGCATAAGAGACATTAGCCGGTGTTTTGCTTATAGTTCACTGGACTACAATAATTTTATTGGGCATTTTTCCTCAAGTCTTGAATATTATTTGTACAAGGATGTAGGAACTAACCATGTTAGAAAGTTTTTTTGTTATGTTAAAGTGCTAAAATTTAGATGGTAAGAAAATAAGAACATGCCAATATAGCAGAACTGTCATTTCACCATCAATGATGTGGAACACAGAAGGAAAATAGGGAAGAGATCTGATGGAAAACTAGAGCAAAGGGAAAACAAAAGAAGAAGCTAGGTAGACATTTAAGAACGAGGAGAGAGAAATAAGAACAAATAGACTGGAATCAAATTCCCAATTACTTAACTATTAAATCTCAATTTTCCTAAACCCAAAATCACTAAAAGTGAAACAAGTAGCTCTTGGAGGGAGCCTAATAATGAAAATATTAAATATAATCAGAATGTAGTAATACTGGAAAATTAAGTGAACACTAATTTATATGAATTACCTTAATCAATCTAAAAAGACCCTAATTATATGTATTAAATTTAAATTTTCCTTTAATCCCTTAAAATATAATTATGATAACAAAATACATATTAAACCTGCATTGCATTTTCCTAAAGATTTGCTTAGGGAAAAGGTAATTTATATATTTAATGTTCTCACACAAGACATGATGTGAAGTTTTAAATGTTTTTTTTTTTTTTTTTTGAAAAAAAAAATGTATAGTCCTAACAAATATTGTTTTAGTTTCATTTTTACATAAATCGGAATGTTTTTTAAAAAAAAACAGAGCCTTTGGAATTGGCAAATAGTGCTAGCATAAGTATGGCAATACATTGTTCTTATCATCATTTTGTTCCATGTAGGATTTTTCCCAGTTGCTCCAAACTCCTCGTGATGATGCAGATGCAGATGCAATAATCAAGGAAAGGTTTCCAGTTCCTCGACTAGTCGTTTGTGATCAGTATGGCTCACAGGTTAGTAGCTCTTGTTCTTAGTTTGTACCCTATGTTGTTTAAGTGCAGATGAAGTCGAGGTTATGATTGAGATTTGGTTTGATTTAGTTTCCTTTCCTTCTTAAACAATAACAAAACCATTGTTCATCCATGATTTTGTCCACCTGTGAGCCATAGTGCTTGCTTGTTTCAAAAATTAGGTTCAATCCTGGTCCATTGCGAATAGTATTTTGAAAACTTGCAATTAATTCTTTGTGACTAGAATTGTTAGTTTAGAGACGGATAATTCGATTTGCAAATAAACTTGCAAAATTGAAGCTTTGATAACCTTAGTAATTAATCACATATAATATTCAATTTCTACATGCATCCTGAATCACAGTGCTAAAAAAGAGAGAGAAAGCATTCCGTCTTGGCTTAGCTGCTTTTTTCTTGCATAGTTGTTAAGTTTGTTTTATTGTCAGGCCCGTTTTCTTCTTGCAAGTTGAATCCTTCAGCGACATATAACTCAGATGGTCCTCGTCCGGGTGGAGACATAATCTTTACAGACGATGTAAGCTTTGAGGTTTTCTTGGATCATCTCCAGAGGTTAGTAATTCAATAAAATATGATAGCAGAGGTATAGGCAATTTTGTAAAATCTACCATTTAATTTTTGTACAGTAATTCCAATGAGTTGTGCTTTTTTAAAAAAAATTAATTCTAATATGATAGTTTGATTATCTTCAACCTCGCAACAACTTCTTCCACATCAATCCTCTCCAGGGCTAACTCATCAAAAGACAGATTTGGCTGGGGATGCTGCCCTTTAATGCTGCAACAAGAAGCATGGAAAAGGGTTAGACGGAAACTGGAAATTCACCACTGATGAATGGGTTTTTGTAAAGACCACAAACATAAAATATGAAATTAACCAAGAAGAAACAGATTGGAAAGGAAAGAATTATAGAAATGATGAAGAACAGACGGACGAAACTTCATTTCAATTCTTTCACAACTAAGCCCAACATTTTGGGGTTTAAACTCAGCCCTAACACTAAAACGGTGTCGTTTTATTTAAATACAAAATAGGCCATTACGGTTATCACCAAGCATCACAACTTCCAAGTTCCAAGTGTTTACAGTTTGCCAATGATGAAAGAAAGCTTAATTCAGATTCGCTACATAAATGGGAAATTCTAAAAAAGCAGCCTAATTTAATGCTAAAAAACGGAGGATGAGTTGTAACCAGAAATGTTATAAAAATATATAATATTTTAAGTTGAAAGTGGGTAACATTTTAAGTTGCAACCGTAAATGTTATCAAAACATATAATATTTTCTAAAATATAGGGAAAGACGAAATTTTGTAGCTTCCTCCAATTGGGACATCTCAGCTTCAATAGCTTTAGCGGTATCCATTAAATCGGTAGAACCCACAATATCTAAGAACCTGAGAAAGTAAAAGCGGGTGAATTGAAAGTAGGAAAGAACATATGGCTTTTCCAACAACAAACCGAGTAAGCTAAGAAAATGTGGGCAGAAAAAAAATGAAAAGAACCTGGAGAAAGTAGATGGAGAAAACCATGCGGGCGACTTGAGATCGCCGGGGAGTTGGAGTTTGTAATTAGCAGCATTGGAATTTGAAATGGAAATGGAGCCATGGGCGTACAAGTCGTTTAACTCGGGCAAATGAGGCAACAGCTTTGGAAGGACCCCAACACCCAGTTTCTCTACATTGTTACCACGACATGTATATGCCTCATACCTTGAAAAAAATAGAGAAATTAATTGAAAATTTATAGAAAATTTGAAAGAGAAAGGAGGACCAACCTGTTTTGAGAAGGCAGAATCTGAATGGTGGCGTAATCCAAGTTTAAATTATGAATTAAATCATTTTTTATATATAAATCACGATCAAATAAATCTTTAAACGTTAAAAATCATTAAAATTTTGATTGTAATTTTTTAAAGAATAACTCTTTTGATCCATGGTTTTTTCAAATAAAAAAATCATTTTATTTAAAAAATTTTTTTATTATTAATGACTTATTTGATCCAATATAATCAAATCAAAGGACCAACTAGTTTTAGGAATACAATTAATCGAAGGTCAATATAATATATAAGTTTTATTTTTTAAAAAATATTTTTAGGTAATCCTATGAATCTTGATTGTATTCAAAATCGAATTCAATTGATGAAAAGCGAAACTTTTCAACAGTTATTTTTCATTCAAAAAAATATAATTAAATTTTTATTCAAAGAACATTATTTTTTTAACAATATATATCACAGGAAGGGGAAAGTTACATAAGTATTTCTAGTTTTAGGAATAGAGTGAAATCGAAGGGTTGGTAGGATACCAATTTGGAGCTTATTTTTTTGCTACAACAGAGAGAGATTTAAATTTCCAATATAAATACAGGAATTCTAATTCACATAAGACATTCTTGACCAATTAAAGAATCTCCAATTCGGAAATAAACTTTTAAAACTTCAAATTAAGATTATTAAATACAAACTGACTGTGAAAAATTCAAACATAAAACAATGTGAAGAACCAAATGACTAATCATTTAACAATTAACAAAATCAAATACATTTAATTATATATTTATCCTACTGATAATCGTTTGTAAAATAATCAGGATTAACAATCCTTATGTAATATATTATGGGATTAACCGATTAAGGACCCGCCACCCATAAACAGCATAACTAGAAACATAAATGAAGAATATATATCAATCATTGTCAAATCCCAAATAGTTTAAGTTCGAGCAGCTTCCATCTTTCTGTGTTGCTCTGCATGCCAGCATGGCATGCCTACCTTCTAATCTAATCTAAGCTTGCTTTATTATTTTTCATAGTTCATTCAAGCGCACAACACACGCTATATACATGATAAGATCATTTAGAACACAAACTAAATGAATTTCTGATACAATAACAGTTAATAATGATACAGTTCCATGAGAATCACAATGCCCCCCATTCACAAACAAACTCAACTAATATTACACTAATCGAATCCTAATCAAAATCAAACCATTAGTTAGACCACACATGAACTAGACCGAGCCTATTACCCGTATAAATCTCGTTGCGTTCTTCGTCATAGAAAAGAGCAGTGATATCTTCTAATGCCTCTCCAACCGTGCTTCTAATTCTTGAAGTACTGCTCTGTGTTTTCGAACTGCAACTACATTTGCCACTGCAGCAACACTGTTTTTCCACAGGGAAACTGTTGCTTGCCCTTATTTTAGCAAGACATTTCCCAGTCAATATATTGCTGATATTAATGGAGCCTGCCACAACAGGGATGTAAACAAATTCATTAGTCGCACACATAAACAGTGAAACGAAGACAAATGATCATTTCCAAGCATTCAATGTTTCTAAATAACTATACAATCACATCATCCCCCCTCAGTTAATCAATTGAAAGCTAGTTTCTACTTTTTCATTTATATAACCATTATGTTAGCAGTATATCAGAGCAAGTGAGTAAGAAATTTAAAGAGAGAGAAAACAAACCGTTTCCTTCAGATAATGGATCATCAGAATCAGCCTTGCAGTATGAGATAATAAGATCTTGATCACTTGTGATGTATATATTATTAGTGTTGCAGTCAGGATGCCACAAGAGGTGATCCTCAAATGAAGTTACAAGTTCTCCACGGAAATTCCACACAGCCACTGTCCGGTTTCTAAATGTAAGGAATAACTGGTTCTCATACAGAAATATAAATGCTGATGGGGTCATAAATTCATTTTTGTTAACTTCTGTTAGCTCAGAATTGCGGACCTGCAGAATTACAGATTATAAATTTTCTTAGCTTCCAAACTTTCTATTTTTGGAATGGAATAAATGAATGTTCACAAAGATACTTACATCAATAATTTGGAGGTTTTCATTTTCCTGCTTCACAAGAAGCTTTTCATTGAACTGTTCAATGAAATCCACCTTCTTATTCCGGTGAAGAAGATGACTAAAAGATTTGAGAACAGTACCATCCTCTATTGAAAGAATCTTAAGAGGAACATGACCACCAACTTTAGTGAAAATTAACAACATAATCCCTGGACTGTAAAAAAAGAATAGATGAAAAAGAAGTCAATTACATAAAGTGAAAACATTAAAGAAAAAATAAGATATAGGAAGAAGATATAACCATCATTAAAAGAAAAATTTGAAAACAATATTGATAATTATAAAACAGTACTTTTTTTCAAGAATAAAATGCATAATGTATAGAACAGCTAATACATAGAGAAGAATAAGAAAATGATAAAGGTTTCCTTTTTCTATTCTTTGTTCTTGTAGGAAGAAGATATAACCATCATGAAAGGATCATTACCTGATTTTAATCTCTTGAACATTTCTATCCGATATGGAGTACAACATTGTATAATTTTTTAGGTCAAACACCTTGTATATGCTGATGACAAGACAAAAACAATATATATTAAACTCAGAAATCTAGTTAAGGAACTGACTATTATAGTTTAGCACAAAAGGACATTCAATAGGTTAGTACTTACCTATCCTGTGCAGAATAGGTGAGCACCTTCCCGTTTACATCATCAAACTCAACAAAACCAGGCCACTTCAGTGACTCGGATTCAAAAAGAGCAAAACCAGCATCAGGTTGACCTCTTCGTATGTATCTGTCCATTACACAAAATTGTTTCAGAAGGAAAACATGCCCAAATGCAGTATATCATGTTTTTCTTTAATATTTTCCCTCGTTTATCTTTTCGGATCAAATTGGGGTAAACAAGGGTTCTAAAGAGGTTACAAAGGACAGACATACTGAATCCTTGTGCTTCTGCATTTCAAAGAGCTGAAATTGTCTGAAGCATAAACTGAGACAGTGATGAGCGAGTCATTGTTTTTATTATAAAACAAGCTTCGTATAACTTCATCGGCAGTGACATTTAGAAAGCATATTCTTTGATTAGTTTCTGCATCCAAAAACAAATAAATATCAATATCCCCAATCTAATTCTTGATGCAGATAGAAACAAGAAAAGGCCTTCAAAAACAAGTTCAGAAGGTAAAGCACAGTTCCCACCTCGGCTAAATGCAGCACATACACCAGATTGGGCAAGAGCAAAGACAATGTCTTGTGCAGCTACAATCTCTATAATATTTGACCTCTTCCTCAGAAATGGCAATACCATTGAACAATGTCCTTTTGGATCATGAGTATCATATTCCTCCTATGTATACACATGCAGAATGTTACCAACAGGAATTTAGTAAGCAAGCTCAACCAGAAGAACAGAAAAGCAAAGATCTGACCCGTGGCTACACAAGTAACAGACCACCTATTGACTTTCATATTAATACTTTTGCTTGAAAGACTTCAATCAAAACAAAACGAAAGAAATGTCCTCAACCTTCCTACTTAATGTAGAAATAAATACAAAGATCACAGTTCAACCAAAGATGAACAAGTAAATAGAAATGAAGAATCTAAGTTTACAATCAACCTATATATTTGAGCTTATATTTCTTTCTCGCACAAATTTCTAAAATAAGCTTTATCATTCATTGAAATTTGTAAAATCGACAAAAGGAATCTTTAACACAAAATCCCACCATTTCAAACTTTTTTCTTTTGCTATTAATCATATTAAAAACTTAAACAGCCATAAATATAAAGATCAAGACATTTTAAGGAACAAAAAAACTGAATCAGGTTTATAGCAATAATAAGGTAACATCAAATGGGTGGGGTACTCAACTCTAGTCATCTATTATATAACAAAGCTGACTGCGATTGGAGTGTAAACTATTAAACAGAGATTATGAGTATCAAACTAATTTGAACCCTAAGGATGCAGAGGTAGAGCTTCCTTTTTCCTACTACAAATTTGCAACTATGGCTGAAATGGTCAAATTTATTTGGATTGTAATCATGAAAGCATGAGAACCTCAACTTAGATCTTATTTTCGAAAGCAGATTTCTCATGTAAATTGAACAGAAAAAGGGGGAAATCGAACTTTAATTGCAATAGTAATATAAAGAGATGAAAATTTGAGCAAAAATAAAAATAATTATAGCAGGGTTAGGTTAAGTAAAAGAAAGAACCTGCAAACGGATATTGCGGAAGCGCTCCTGGGCGTCGGTGATGGAGAAAGCACGGTGTCGCTTGGAGCAAATCTCTCTTCGCTGAAGCTTCTTGACGCTGTTAACAAAGCCATCCGCTCTCCCTCTCTTCTTCGATGCGACTATTCTCCGTCCACTGCAAGGTCTTGGGCTCACCGCTAATCTCCGCCCGCCATCCATAACTTTTTGGTTTTCTCCTTTGAATCTAACTAAGGTCTTCGCAAAACCCTAACTCCGAAAATACCCGATACCCGCTGGTGTTGGTGGTTGCGCTGTGACTTCAGATCCCATCAAATTAAAAGCCCTCCGCCTCTCCTAAACCATCCGATTCTAGGGTTTGGTTAGAAATACTGTGTAACCCAAGCAATTATCTACTACAATACTCTCTACTCCTTTGCAGAAGAGAAGGATTGTTTCTTTCTTCTCTTCTTCTCTTTTCGCTCCTCTCTGTCTCAGATTCCCGTTAGCTTGCCGTTCGATCTCCTTTTCAATTTTCGAATTTAAATAAATAAAAGGATTTTTATTTACTCACTGTTACTGAATTACATGCGGTCATTTGTTAATAGTTTTTTTAAGGTTTCGGTAGGTAAATAATCTAACTTAAAACTAATAATGTAGAGTATGTTTAGGGAATTTTAAGAATTTATAGTATTTTTTACAATTCCAAGAGAACTCTTTCTGCCATTTTTTCTTTAACATCATTTGTTAATAAGGTGGATTTTTCTAACGTAAAACTCCTAAAATGAAGTTATATTAAAATTTAATAAAAACAATAAAAATTTTAATATATACAAAAATGTTTATCGATTTTGTAAGGATTTCGGTATGTACAAAAAATGAATATTAAATTTATTTTTATTTTTTTTTGTAAGAATTTCAGTATAACATCATTTTAGACGATCTCATCCTATAATTTCCCAAATAAAGTTAATTGTTATATTATTTATTTTTAAAAATTTTCGGATACGTGCCAGTATATTAGATGTTCAAAAAAACGTCAACATATTACTTATTGGTGGTGAATAGATTAATTTCCATTATACTTATAAAAACAATAACAAAAAATAGGTTTAAAATTTGAGTTAATAGTTATCAATATACAGTGGAATTCTTTTTCTACAAATATGATATAAACTTAAGCTTTAGAGCTTAAAATTTAAAATATTTACTATAAATTTCTAAATTTTAAATACTAATTTTTTTTTTATCTTTTTAGAAATTTTAAATTTAATCATAATTTCACATAAAAGGGAGAAAAAAACTCTAAAAAAAGTATTTTTTATAAGTCTAAAACCCATGACTTAAGAAAAAAATTAAAAAACAAAGATGAGCAAATTAATCAACCAATTAAATGTACATATTCAATACTAAATTCTAATTATAAACAGCAAGTTTAATATTTTAAAATATAATAAACTCTTAAACTTGAGACCCTTGCTAAGCTAAAGTTTACACTAATAGTATAAAACTCAAATTTTGATATTCTTTCTCTAAATTAAAATTAGTCTGTTTTCTCCCAACTTAAAAAAAAAACGTAGTCGATAGGTTTTCTCCTATTCCAGTCGCTTGCATCATTTTTTTGGCCGACGACGCTGGTATTAATTTTAGTGTTAGTCGTCGATCGTCAGTGTTTTATCTTTTTTATTTTAAGTTTTTTTTTTATTTTTAATAAAATTTTGTGTTTTGGTTATCTTCTTTTCGTACATGTTGTTGCGCTTATTTTTATGTCTTACGCCATACTTTGTCTCTGCTTTTATAGTACATCTCTGTTTTATGACAAATCTCTGTCTCATGACACATTTTTTGAATATTTTTGTGGCCGCTTGATGCTCGTATAGTGTTTCTCACGATATTTTTTTATTTGGGTTTTATCGGTGGCCATGGATAGTTGTTGTGTTTAATATAAACTTCAATGGACACTTGTTGGATTCAATAAACTTCACAATATAAAATTTAAATCACAAAATTAAAAATAAATTTAAAATTTAAGTTAATAGTTTACTTACATAGAAGGAGAAAAAGAAGAAAAACTTCCTTATCTGGGGGCATAAAGATGATGCTCTCTCTTAGTCTTTCCCAAAAGGAAAAACGTGCATTTTCGGACTCAGTAGGTGGTATTTTGGTCATTCACAATATCCCAGCAAACTTAAAAATCCATTACTTAAAGAAAGTTTTAAGTTGAAAGGAAGGAGCTCCCTTCGGAGTTCGGTCCAAGCACGGAGAAAGTGGGATGTAGACTTGTCTCCAGCATCATTCACACAATCACAGTAGCAAATACGCCATTTTCTACTCGGTGCTTGAATGAACGAGTCGGCAGTTAATTCAACCCCCCTGTTTCCCATCCGAGTCTGGGCCGATGGAAGCTCCCTCATCCCATTTCTCTAACACTAACCAAATTTACTAAGAAAAACAAAGTAACCTTCAAACCAAAAAGATAACAGTAATCAACTAGAAGCTAACACCCTTTGTTTTCAACCGGCACAACATTCCCAAGCTTCAGTTCAAGCAGCCTTATTACAAATGCAACAACAAACTAGTTTCATGATTAAACAGCCTAGCCCTAGGCTTGATCTGTTTTAAGTTTCTTAAACAACAAGGCCAAGTTTGAGCTTACTTGAGCTGAACAGGAAATAATGTAAAGCATAAATATGGAATACAACTATACAAGCTTTGTAAATTCTAGTTTGAGCAACAAATATATACACACACACACCCCTATAGCCCCCTTAATTGAACTCATTGAGTAAACAAGATCGACCATTGATTTCCCGTTAATCATCTCACAATAAAAAAAGGCATTATTCTCAAGATGAAATGCGAAACACTTAACAGGACCAGGATGATCGAACTTGAAACGCCCAACACTAACCAACTCCCACGGTGTAGTTAGTATATATGTAAAACAGTAAGATCTTAACTTTACAGAAAGGAACCAAGGAAAATAGTGTTCGTACAGGGAGGGAAAAAAAACAATTGTAGTCCTCTAACTGAACCAAAAACAACACGATCATTTTGGTGATGAAAGAAAGATGAGGGGAAAGAAGAAAAACCCATGGTTCTGGTATAAAGGAAGTGTTTGGGGGGGGGGGGGGGAATAGAGTAAAACCTAACAGAGCTAAGGAATTTACCCCGGAAACTTTGAAATTTCTGACACGAAGTCTTCACCTTGGGAGTTGGGATGAAATAAAAGTGGAGCAGTAATTGTATTTTTATAAATACAAGTGTTTTACCAATGGTTCTGGTATTAACATTGATAGAGAGAAGTGCTTAAATTAAAGAAAGGTAAGGGGATGGAAGATGGGACATGGCCCATGGGAGCTGAATGCAGCAAGAGAAACACGGAAAGTAAGGGAGGAGTGCACTGTGCAGGGAAGGTGGAGAGCAGTACAACAGAAAGTAAGAGTGGAATGAGCATATAATTGCGAGGTGGAAGAGGGAAAATGATGGGTCATCGTCCTCATGAGAGTCACTGACAGAGGATGATGGGACATACAAAAATAAATTTAAGGTTAAGATTTAAATTAAATTTATAATGTTAAGACATAAAATGAAAAAATTATTAGATAGATTCGGCTCATCATGTTATTCGTAATTTCAGTCAATAAGATATATTAATCTCATTTTTTTAAGATAAATCTTTACATTTTTCCTACATATCAATAAAAAGTGCATAATTATTTAAAAATTAAAATAAAAAATTTATCTTATTAACTGAGAACATGGATGACATAATGAACCAAATTCATTGAATAATTTTTGCAAAATGACATCTAAGAGCGGCACAGAAAATTTTCCCTCTCCACTAGGTTGTCTCCCTCGTGATAATGATAGAGTAGAGATATAGGGTTTGATATAACTTGAGATTGTATTCAATATTAATCTTATATAGCAAACTATTTTATAATATAAATTTATTATTAAAAATTAGGTAAACAACGTTTTTAGCCACTAAATTACTATCAGTTTTTTTATTGTGTTCATTGATTTTTTTTATCAAAAATGTCACTAATATTATTATTTTTTATTTTGGTCACTAGTTAAAAAAAATAAACGGAATGTAATTTTTTTCGTTTTATTTTTAATTTTTCTATCAGTAGCATATGTGTCATTTAAAAACTATAAATAAATTATTAATATTTTTAAATGGTTGGAGTTAGTAATTAATTTAAATGTAATTATTTTCAATCATAGTTTAACTTAAATATAAGTTTAATTAAAAATATAACAATTATATGGTTTGATTAAGTGGTTAAACATCCAACCCTTTTTATAAGAGTTTCAGATTAATCCACCCTAATAATATTTGTGGTATAACTTGAGATGGTGACATAATTAACTACATCAACATTTTCAGATTTTAACAATAAAAAGGAGACTCTGAAAACTTTGATATCTAAAGTTTTAATTTTCATTGTATCTGTTTAATTTTCTTAACCCTTCTTAACCCTTTAGTACGTGCGCACATGGTGCTCAAACCCGGATCACCTGGATGAAATACATTATTTTTTGTCACTGAGACCACTTCATGGGTTCAGATATTTTTGAAGTAGACACGAGTATAAATATATATTTTTCTTTGTTAGTCTGATAATTCAGATTATAAATTGATTACTATTAATCTCACTAAGTTGATACTGGGCCAAAGCCCGTGATTTGTTTGGTTAACTAATCATGGCCGAGGCCCGAGCAAGCACCGCACGATTTTCTTACCTCTACGATCTTCCCTAAAATTTTAGAACTACGCATCAAATCTCATAATCGACGGTGAAAGAAGAGATAGTTTGAGAGAAAGCCGAAATAAAGGAAATGGGGAAACAGCCGGTGAAGATGAGGGCTGTGGTATACGCGTTGTCGCCGTTCCAGCAGAAGATAATGAGTGGGCTGTGGAAGGATCTGCCGGGCAAGATCTCCCACAAGGTCTCCGAGAATTGGATCAGCGCTACTCTTCTCCTCACCCCTCTCGTCGGAACCTACACGTACTTCCCCTTTCTATTGATATTAACTAAATACTAGCATAATATAATTATTCCCCTTTTTAATTAGGGTTTCCTGCACATTCTTCGTTTCCTTTAATTTCACCAAATCGCTGTCTTTTTTCGATTTCTCATCATTTTTAGGGATCTATCATCTATCTATTCTGTCTGTAAGAGTTGCTTCTATTAGTTTGATGGATTTCATTGTTGATTTCGCCGTTCTTGTTTTCTTATATTTGGAATTCAATTGTATTCAATCGCTTTTAATCACGAGTGAAAAATTATTAGTAAAATATTAGCGTCATTTGTATCAGAATATTGCTATCAACTTAATGTTCTTCCTATATGATTTATTTCCAGCGCTGTATACCTAGTTCATTTGTTTATATTGGTAAAAGTTTGTCTCTATTCTAATTCGGATAACATATGAAAACAGTACAAAATCAAATTTTGAACATTTGATTCTAGGGTTTTATTGGATGGAGAAGATAACTACACTTTGTTGCATGGTTTGCTTCCCATTTGGTTTAAACTTTAGACTTTATATTTGAGGTGTGTTGAGTTTTTTGCCTAAGCAAATGAAGTGGCACTTGTTCTTGAAACTTAGGAAGATGCCTTCTGTATACAGCTTAAGTACCTTCCATCTACATAAAATTTCACGCTTTGTATGTTAAGTATTTTTACGTTCTTTGGTTGTTGGTCTTCTTCTCAGAGGAACTAAAGTGGAGAGGAAAGGGGAAAAGGAAAATCAGATTAACATTGACATAACCGTAGATATAGTAAATTTGAGTCCGACAAAATGTTAATTCTGACTTTTAGTCCTTGCTACTATTTGTTAGAAACGATTGTCTATATTTGAGGAATTAATCTCTTTCAGAATTAGAAAGAAGTAGTTTGTTGTTCCTAACTCTATCTGCATTCATATGAACATTTCTGCAAGCATGGAATGACATCTTGTTATACTTTGTCAGGACTGCTCCCTTTGTATGTTTTCTTGAGTTGCCTTTGCTTGTTCAGGGCAACAGTTTTACCATCATCTCATTCGCATTATCCGCATGACATGAGAGTACTTTGTGATCAATGTTGACCTCTGCTGGAAATGCTTACATGCATAGAATTCACATTTTGTTAAACACGATCTGAGTTGTTGATTTCATGTATCTTAGTAGTCTATTTACGCATTCTGTGTAACTGGGTGCAGATATGTCCAGAACTACAAAGAAAGGGAGAAATTGGAACACAGGTATTGAGACCACAAGAAGCCTCCATTTAGTCAGAATAACTCTGAGCTTTTACATTTTAGACCCATCCTTTTGTGGTTGGGTGCAATGATGAACCATGTTTTTGACTGGGATTGGATTAATATCCGACAGTTGAGTCTGTGTTTTGTTATTGATATGGAATAAATGAATTTGGATCATTCTCTTGATTTTCAGTAAAATAAATTTGTGGGTTTGTTCTTCAATTGTGTGTATCCGCCCAGACTACCAGACTGTTTGGTCGGAGAAAGGTGAATGGAAAGAAAAGGAACATTTTCGGTCTAATGATTGGGCTTAAACCTTAAACCATGTTTTCCATATCATGTTGAATTTCTAACAGTACTAAGGCTTTGTTTTTAGTTGAGTTTTGCAACTCCAAATCCGTTGCCGCCGTAATTTTGGTTTCAAACAGGGATTGATTTGGGGAGAACGGGCGTTTGCCCATCACCATTTAGCGCCTAAACACCCGTTTGCTGGCAGCTGAAAAATTCAGCTTCTGCTAATGCCTGTTTGCAGCCCAACGGCCGTTTCCCACTTCAATGGCAAAAAAAATTCTGTTGTTTTGGCGGAATATATTTTTAGTTGTACAAAGTAGGGGTGTTCAAAAATATCCGTTCCGATTATTCGTTGATCAGATCCGAAATTCGAATATCCGATTTGATTTTTATTTTTGGATCGAATATTCGATTCGATTTTAAATTTTTTGAATCGGATACAAATAGTAATATTTCAAGTTTTGGATTATCTAAAAATTCTAAAATTCAAAATTTTATGAATATTAATTTTGTTATTTTTAACAATTTGGTTAAAAAAAATCAAAATGTTCATAGATGTGAATCTTGTTATATTTAGTAATTTGTTATTTGTTATATTCGAAATTTTAAATTTTTCATTGAATACGAATTTCAAATTCAAAAAAATAATTAAATCAAAATATATTTTCGAATAATCGGATATCCGAATATTCAATTCAATTATCTGATATTCGGATATTTGATTTTTTTCTGGATCAGATACGGATTATTGTATCGTCGATTTGAAAAATTAGATATCCAAAAAAATCGGATCCGGTATCCGACAATGTACACCCCTAGTACAAAGCACAATAATAATAATAATAATTCCTGAATGCATGTCAACTTAAGTATTGGAAAATCCCTTTGGCATTGAACTGATCTTCAAATTTTGTGTAATTTCACCGTTCAAAAGGCGTGAATAAGTTACAACAACCAACTTGTAAGAGATAAGGCTGCAACCGATGAGAAGGGGGATGTTTATCAAGAAAAATAAGGTAGGGCATAAGAATGGAAACAAGGAGATAGAAGCTGAAAATGGATTGGACGTCAATGCACTAGATGTTAAGCAACTAATCAGCCAATTATTTAAGCCGTTGCCCTTTTCTTACCCAAAAAGAGGGTCTTAATTCGTAAACCCAATTACATATGAACCACGGACGCTTAGGGTGTCATGATGTCCAATATGTGTATTTTAATAGGGTGAAATGTGTCAAAGCACTGCCGGAGTTAGTAAGGAATAAGAATGAAAAATAATAATTGATATACAATAATAATGGTAAAATTTTGATATACAGCCGTGTAAATTAATCTTACACAATAATGCATATTTACACTATAAAACTCAAGTTCTAATTTCCCAACCCTTAAACCATAAACTCTAAATTCTAAACATTAATCTTAAATTCTAAACCCTATAACATAAACCCTAAACTAAAACTCTAATCCGTATAACTAAAAGGCACGTGTAAATTAAAATTTATACGGCTTATGTATCAAAGTATTTTTCTAGTAATAATAACAATTCATATAAATATTCAATTTTGATCCACAATTTTTTAAAGAATATTTTTATAATACAATTTAATTTATGTAAAAATAGATTAATATCTATTCATTAACTTAATATCACAAAAAATTTAGAGTGTGTTTAGTCACCACAATATAATTGTATAGAAAAATATAATTATTATATATAAGTATACTAATTAACAAAGTGTAATTATGTCTTAATTAATATAATAATACTTATAGATTTATATTTTGACATTCTTAGTTTATCTAAAGAATATCAATTAAATTAATATTTGGTCAACAACACTTTATTGTTATGGTAAATCACACACAATTTTGAAAGATAAAAGTTACTACCTCAAAGTGTTTAATAAATAAATTTTGGGTGAAAATTCCAGTGAGGCTCCTCTATTATAAAGATTAATTCAAATTAATCATTTTATTAATATTAGTAAATTGATAATATTACTATTCAAAAAAATTGACAATAGAGTAACTTTTTTAAATAAAAACTTACTAATGCCATTGCCTAGGATACTTGAGTGTTTGGAACGGCCGAGGCCGAAGCCGAAGCCGAAGCCGAAGATGGGGTGCCCATGGGCAGTTACAACTTAGAGACAGCTGTAATTATTTTCCAAATGCTAAAAGTCAGAAGATGGGACCCCACCACCATGTATATTTCCCGCCACTTTTCTATTCAACTTGTAAAAGAAATTGTCCAACCTATTTGAAAAGAAAAGGAAGAGGAAGGGGAGGGAGCGGCAATAACACATGTAATGTAATTAGGTTAGGAAAATGGAAAAAATACAAATAAAGGCCAAAAACTGCTTGTCCTTGTATTTTCAATTCTCAATTCTCAATTCTCGAATTATAGAGGGAAAACCAAGGCTTGTTCCCTCTCTCCTTGTCCTTTCTCTCCCTTTTATCACCATTTGTTTGTTTATATTCTCTCCAATTACTTCAAAACTATGCTCTAAGCGTTGTTTCACAACCCTCAATTCCCCTCTCATCTTCTTTCTTTCTTTCTTTCACTAAGGTCCGTGAGCATATTTGCCTTCTCTCCTGAATTTATCATCATATTCTTGTACTGATTCTTGCATGAATCTGTTTTGGATCTATATGTAGTTATTTTGAATCCAATTTTTGTGCTGTTCATTTCTTTCTTTCTAATTTTAGTTTAGATTTCTACCTATTTCAGTTACTTTCTTTGAATTTTTGTGAAAGTTGAAATAGAGAATACTAAAAACAAGAACTGGGTTACTCTTATATTTCTATCCTAATTTCTATGTATGAAAATGTAAGGGTTGTACTGGAGACTCAAGTTATGGGTATTCTAAGAGGTGAATCTCTGGTGTTCGTTCTTCCGCTTGAAATCGTGGACTGTAACAAATCTTTGAGCATTTTTTTCTCTGAAATTTGAAGTTAGTAGCTTAGATTTCTTGATGAACTTCTGATTACTACTGAACTTTTTTAGGCCCTTATGCTTTTAGTTCATGTTTATGTACTGTGCTAAATGATCAGCTCAAGCATCAGCACTTTATAGTTTACAGGCTGTTTACCTTCTGCAATTTATATTAACTGTTTTGGAATACACATGCGAGAAACACACTACACAAGATCAGTCATTCAAGTAGCTAAATAAGTCAATTAATGAAACTGTGAAACCATCATTCTTTGATTTATTAGAGTCTCAAAATTGCTGAAGAAACCGGTTATTTGATCCCAGTTTTATAGAAGATTCTACCTTTCTATCTTAGGGTTGGCAAAGTTTGTTGATTATGATATTGACAAACAATTGTATCCTTTAATTTGATCCATAATTACATTCTAAACGCCTAGTTTTTCAGGGAGCTTTGCCTGTCCATGGACAAGTTAGGCAAAAGCTTAAGCTTGCAACTTCCAATTATATCCTTAAAGACAGTGGAAAATGTTTTTCTTAATCTAAAATTAACCAATCTTTACCTACTAATTAATCCATCCTAAATAAGTCAATTAAAGTATTTCTTTGTGTTGGCATCAAGTATAGAATTGATCTGTTACTCTACTTATGGAGCTTTTTTCACTTGTTTCTCTTTGCAAGTTTATTTTTTGGGAAATCTTACACAACGTTGTTTACATTGTTTGAAGACAGATGGAAGTAAAAATGAACAAGGTTGATTCAAAGAACATGAAATCATGTTGGTTGGATAGCCATCTCAATCCTGAGAATTCTGAGTGGCTGGTAGAAAATTCCAAAGGTAAGCATCCTACTTTTGAAGTTCTTGCATTTATGGTTTATTATTCTTTCTTGTTGGTTTAAATCTCATATAATAAGCATATCTCCAGTTGTGTTGATTATAGATTCTTGTTGGTGCTCTTGATCTCCAATGTAACTATTATCTAGTGATCCCATGACTTGTAAATGATGTAAGATTATTGACTGCAGAAATGAACCAGAGTGTTGAACAGATAATGAAATTGGTGGAAGACAATATTGAAGATCATTATCAGATTAAATCTGAGGTGATTGTCCAAGTTCAGGAACTCCGCCGCATTTATCAGTCTCTGGCTGAGCGCTATGATCATTTGACTGGTGAATTGCGCAAAAGTGTACCATCTGATTTCCTAACTCAAGGTCCTGATAGTGGTTTGGATCAAAACTCTCCAATGGTTACACCTGATAAAAAAATGGGTATACCCAAGTCTGTTCAACAAGCTTCTTCTTTCAGTTCTGGTGGTGGTAGTTCTAAGCTGTCATCAAAGGAAGGGACTGAATCTTCTTCATTCTCCTCGGATTCTGACTCCGAATCTTTCAACTCATCTGTCAACATCTACTTGAGTTCGGCAATGGATACTGATAACAGCGTAGAGCATCACAAAGTAATTGAGCAAGGAAGTGAGCTCCCAACAATGAAAGAGAAGATACAGGTGGTTGATGAAGAGAAAACAGATGGTAATTTGAAGATGGGTGGAAACAGAAGCTATGAAGAACTGAATGAAAGACTGACCAAGTGTGAAGAAGAGCTAAGGAATTCCAACATAAAACTCCAGCTTGCTGAAGAAGAGATTGTCAGGTTGAATGCAGAGCTCAAGAAGAGCGAATCTGTTTCTGTTGTTTCTGAGAACATGGTTGTTCAACTTGAATCATTGGAGAGAGACATGAAAATGAGGGAAGCTGATCTTGAGTTGGAGAATGGGAAGGTACTTCAATTGCAAAAACAGATAGTTGAGCTTGAAGCTCATGTTTCAGGCTCCAACTCTGAAGCTTTGAGGTTGATGGAGGAGCTTGCTGGAAGTAAAGAAAAGATCAAGGCATCAAAGGAAGAGATTGCAACATTGAGAGCCCAACTGGACATAGAGAGGAGGCAGGTTGTGAACTTACAAGAGCAGATGTTGAGGTACAAAAACGATCTATCTAATCGTGCTCATGAAGTTGAGGAATTAAAAGGTGCATTATGTGATGCCCAGGATACTTTCTCTATGCAGAAAGCAAGTTTTCAGTCTGAAATTTTTGGTCTGTTAGAAAAAGAGACCCTCTTAGAGACTAGACTCAAGGAATGGGAACTACACGGAAGCCTATTGGATGAAAAAGTAAAGCAATGTGAAACAGAAAAAGTGGAAATGAAAGATTTGTATGATGTTCAAGAGACCATGTTGCAAGGAGAGATCAGTCAGCTGAGGGCAGAACTTGATGAGAAAGCTGTACATGTAAAATCTCTGAATAAGGACTTTGACAAATTGAAATTGAAATATGATATGCTTATGGAAGAGAAAGATGGAGTTACTGCAGAGGTAAATAATCTTCTAGCCAAGGCTCGTGCCCGAGATTTGCATATTGGGCAAATGGAGGAGCATCTACAGCAATTAAACAGGGAACATCTGCAGCTAGTTTCAGAAACAAAGCATGCTAAGAATGTAGAAGATGAATTAAAATTGAAGATAAAGGACCTTGAGAAGGAAGTGGATAGGCAGAGAATCATGATCTTAGATGTGGCTGAGGAGAAAAGAGAGGCAATAAGACAGCTTTCTTTCACTCTGGAGCACTACAAGAGTGGTTATAAAGAACTTCAGGCTTTTCTCAAGCACAAACGACATGCAGTTATGGCTTCATGAGTTTGATTAGTTTGTGCATTAGTCTATGTTACAGGTCTTGATTGTCGTTTTGTTAAATTTTCTCGTATGAACTTGTTAATTAGTTCTTAAAATTTATTGTCTATGGGAAGTTTTGGGTGATTATGTTGCATGCTTGCTTCTGTATAAAGGGATGAATTTGTTCTTAAACATGTAGAACAGGAACCGACGGATGGTTTAACTGCTGTTAGCTAGTCCAATCCAGTATTTGATTTCTGCTTTTAATAATGGAAAAGTTAATATTACAAGTTATAGGGAGGGGAGCCCTGCATGGAGAGGAGACGAGCTAAAGAACTGTGTTTAGCAGTTTTCTTTTAACCTTACATGATTCTTAACCATTTATGTTTTCTGTTTGTTTCAAACTTGTCACATTACATTGCCTACTACTAACTTGAAATTCAACGAACTAGCTTTTGCTTTGGAACGGGTGATGCATTTTTTTTCTTTTACAATTATGTTAATTATCTATAATCAATTGATTTAGCGAGATGTGATACTAAGTCCTTTAAACAATGTTTGAATTCTGGTATTGTGAATGAAATAGATCGAGTTGGGAAGATTGTTTTTATAACGAGTGTTTCTACAATATTCAAATTCGTCAACTATGATATTCAAGTACCATCAAATTTATTAAATATAATTAAATCGAAACGATGAAATCACAATCCATTTCCTTATCTCAGTTTGGACTTGGTCGTTGTTTGCTTTTCAGCTTTGCCGGACAGAGGTTGAAGAACTCATTAAAACTCCATGGGCAAAGGATAGGTTGAAATTGAATAGAGTAATGTTTTAATCGATTTACTTCCCAAGTTATTTCGATATATACATACATATTGCCATAGTCGACTTGGCCTGTCTCATTTATAACTGGAAACTTTAATTCACTTTGACATTCATGTTTTATACTTCAATCAAATTCAGATGAATTGGATCACTGCTCATTAGCTTTGTTTTTTTTTTTTGGTCAAATTAAAATAAATTGAAAAGGTCAATTGTGTAGTTTACTTATAAAATTAGGGGTGTTCACGGTTAACCTATAAATTGTGTCTCAGTGCAAAAGTTATATGTTCTTAGTGCAATTAGAGGGGAAATGCATAGAGAACGTATCTAAGAATGCATAGAAAATTAGTGACTCTTTCAATTGTTTAGCTTACTTATATTTTTCCTCTAATGCAACCCTCTTCACCTATCGAGCACCGCAAGTTTTATTTTTTCTATTTTATTTAGCTGACGGCGACACCGGTTTTGATACTGGTTGTCGACCATCAGATCTGTTTTTCTTTGTATCTTTTTTAGTTTTTTAATAAAAATAACTCTGCTTTTGTAGCACGTTTTTTCTGCCTTTGTGACACGTTTTTCTCTGCCTTTGTGGCACGTTTATCTATGTCTATTGACATGTTTTTTCTTCTTCCTCAGTCGTTTGACCATTATTTTATTTTATATTTTTCGTAGGATTTGATTTGACGACGCCACGACTGATCAATATGGCGCTTATTTGTAATCCGGCTGATATTTCCTGCTTTGTGCCCTCAGATTGAATTTGAATAAGCAATTTGTGCTCCTGGATAATTTCTCAGGACGCTCGGCTCTGATTTGCGATTTTCGGTGATCTTAGCTTAATCCCCTTTTGTGGTTCGTTTGTCGATGCAGTCAAATTTGTTCGTGTCTATTTATTGTTTGAGTCTTTTGGATGTGTTTTTAACCATTTTCATGTATGGTCTTTGTATGATCTAAAATGACTAATTTTAAAAAAATGTCCAAATTATGTATTTAGTTTACGATGATAGTTGTAAACCCTTATTATAATTTTAGGTATTTTCTTGTTTAATAAAACTAGCGTCTTCTATTCAAAAAAATGTACAATTTACTTATAAAATATTGTATTCATTAATTGATTTATTAGCATCTTAAGTCGTGACAATCCAATTGTAGAAAATGTGTCGTTCCAGCAAGCCTAATAACAATGATAGTACAAAACGAAGCTTGTGACAACATCTGATATTCAATCATGTTCGGTTTAAAAAAATTGTTGAATTTGTTATCGATTTCAGTTAACGTCTTTCCCTCTTCTTTAAATTGTGGGGGGAAATTTTTCTCCTCCCTCTTCTAGATGAGAATTGTTAAAAAAACTGTTCCCAATTTGGCATTGATAATTATTACTAATTTTTTTTATTTAACCATTAATTTTGACTTATTGATCGGCTAATCTAGATCGAATTTTTGTAGAGACGCATTATGAGGGCAACCCTCTTAATTCAGGTTTCTTTATTCACAATATCAGAATTCAAACCTCTGACATTGCTTAAATAATAGTCGATAATTTTAATTAATATAAAAAGTGATTGTTGGTGTTTGGAATTTATTTTCCATAATATTGGGAGTCTAACCTAATTATTTGAACAAGACGCAGTTATTATAGAGGCATACATTATTTTAATTTGATTGCATTTTATGACATAATGTGTTGTAGAAGGTATAGTTTTTTTAGGGTTATAACAGTAAGGGGAGATATTATTATTAATATTTAATCTCAATCATTAAATACTGATAAAGGAGTTTTAACACGTGCTGGAAGAGATAATTGGTTAAAATTATATGATTATTGTTAACTAAACGACCACTGGTACAAACAAATCACGTTTTCTGAAATAACAATTAACACCAGTTTCAGAATTTGATCATGAAATTGCATATTAGTCCGTACGTCTGCTAAAGAATACGGATGGACATTTTACCCATATCCGATTCAGGTCTGATTTTTGAGGATGATATCGGGTCGAGTTTGAATTTAAGGTAAAAAATACCCTACCCGACCCAAAAATAATAATTTAATTTTATTCTAAATATTTAAGTATAATTACTACAACGTCCCTCTCTTTATATATATATTTTAATTATCTCTTTACTTTGTCTAATAAAAATAGAATAATTATTATAATGTTCAATCTCTATTTGTATTTTTCAATTAGCTCCATATTTTATCGAATAATAATAAAAATTGATAATTTTTTTATTTATGTCGGTCAAATTAGGTTAAAATTTTTATTTTAAAATTCGAGTTCGAGTTCGAGTAAAGTGAAATATCATAAAATATCAGGTCGAATTTAAATAAAAATATTAAAATTTTAGATCAAATGCAGATGGATCAAAACCCCAACCCATACCCATACCCATACCCATCCCTAAAAGACATTCATTTGTCAACTTTGGATTTGATGGTGGGACGTGGCAGAATATAAGTGGTGGACGAAAGGATTGAAAAATAAGTGGTGGAGATTGGTTTGTTTGGTGACTAATGGCATTTGCCGGTCATTAGTGGCAAAGGATACAGACAAATGGATCCTACTGTTGGCTACACTCTAGACGGCAGACGGGAAGAGAACGGTGTTATGTTCACACACAACTGGATTACCTACAAAACCGTAATAATTGAAACATATAAACATTAATATTTCACAATTATATAAATTAATCCCTCACCATTTTATATGAATATACCATATTTTAAATATAACTACAATTTAAAATATAAATATTGATAATAGTTCTTTTAAGAAATAAATATATTAATTCAACTAGGTTGATAAGAATTCTTTCTAAAACTTTACAAATATATATAAAAATAGAACATTAGTTTATATTTAAAAATAATTAAAAGCTCAATAATAAAATTATAAAAATATAAAATAAAATAATAATTAAAAATTAATGACTAGATTAAGACTTGTGTCTCTTAAAATTATTTTAATCAAAAGTTCATTAAGGTCGAATAAATTAAGGACTCAAATTATATTTAAATAATAAAAACTATAAGAAATATTTTATACAAGTAATATTTTTATACTTTACCTTTTTATATATTCTTGTAAGATTTATGATCTATGTTCAAAGTTTGTGGTTATCCCTCTTAATAGTGTCGTCATAAAAAAATTATATTTATTTCTCCTTAAAAGTATAATATATTTTATTATTATACCCTTTAGTAATATTTTTATATTTTATAATTAGAATTAAAAAAATGTCATTTAATAATAATATAGATGGAGTCAAATTAATTTGAATTATAGATGGCGATCTCTCCATTCAAAAAAAAAATCAAAACTACTTGAAAGTTGTTGAGTTCAACTACTGTGGATGAGATTGCAGTAATACATTTTAATTTTATTCCAATCTAAACATAATCCAAATTATTTTGACTATCCAGCCTTGGACACGTATGAAACAAACCACTCCTCAGCCCCACCCCGGCTGTGTCTCTGTCAATCTCTCTCCCCCTTGTTCGGAATTCAAACACACAAGAGAGAACAATAGGAAGAAATGGTTTTCCTTTCCAAGCTAGCCTTAAACACCACGAAATTATGACCCAAATGCAAAGACCCTGAGTTCTTCCATGTAAAGGCCGACTCTCAACATGTTTGCCTGTCTGTCTGTTCTCACTTGCATTTCTCTGCTCTCTTATTTCCTTCATTAATGTCTTGAAAACACGCTTTCTTCATTTCCTTCCCCTTTGGTCTTGGTCTTTTTATATTATTTCAACCTCTCTTACATACAATTTCTCTTCCTTTAGAAATCTCTTACTTCTTCACATGATTTCTGGCTGCTGTTATACATGTTACAACTCCGTCCTAACTTGACTGTGCATGTTAGAATTGGGGTGTTCTTTACTTTTCTTTTGCTAATTTCAGCAGTGTTTTCTTCCTTTCTTTTTTTGGTTAATCTGTAAGACCAATCAATGAATTTCTTTTCAAATGTTCTTCTTCGCCATTTGTATGTATGATCAGCAAATTGATTCCCTAATTGCCCTTTACTTGCTTGGCTTAGTAAGGCAATGCCCCTTTTGTCTCTGCTCATGATATGTCATCTGCAAATTTTCAGTTTTTTCCAATCATCTGCGTTTGCATTTAATAGACTAGAACATAATTAGATATACTGAATATAATCTTTTAAATATATACAAAATATAGGGGAAAAATTTGAGTACATACACCACTTAGGAAAGTGTAGGTAACATTGGCCGGCTTTATTCCGCACTCACCGATTATGATATTCCAAAAGCATAGTGCCAATGTGGTACTTTTTCTTGAACTATCTAAACATAATTTTTCCATCTGTTTGCAGACTGTGGTTGATTTTTGCTTTACTGCAAAGCACAATTGACTGTCGCAGAAGTAATAGTAGACGTTTGGTCTTCGATCACCGCAGGTTGGAGGAATATGGGCAGTGGTACTACTCCTAGAGTTCGATTAGTTAGATGTCCTAAATGCCGATTGCTTCTTCCCGAAGTCGAAGACGTTCCTGTATACCAGTGTGGAGGATGTGACACAATTCTTGTAGGTAAGCATCTTTCGTAATAAAAAACTTGCAAATGTTAGTAATCGAATCTTAAACCTGGTGCTACTTCATAAGGGAAGTTTTCTATAAACTATCCTGATCTTTCGGCTTCAACTTTTTGTATACCTTGCAAAACAGTTTGAGCCTAGACATATATCACTCTTTTCACAATGGACTATGGAAGACCACCTTCCTGATTTTGCTCCTTATTTCAGTTTCTTCCTGTTTGCAGCTAAAAACCGAAAAGCCATTGTCGAAAGCATGTCCCTCTTGCAAGAAACTGGAGCTGCTGATTCAGAAAAGTTGATTCATGTGTCTGAAAATGGAGAATCTAGCAGCTCAACGCCACAAGAGGTTCACTTGAGTCAAGAAAGTGGCTCTCAATGTGGGGATCTTGATGAGAATTTATCCATTGAAGGGCATGGTAATGATCGAAATGCGTCCAGGGATATTGATTGTGAAAAGCTTGATGAAAATGGAAGTGGACAGTTACAGCCGGAATCTTCAGAAGATTGCAATGTTCAACAGCAAGGAGCTCCCATTGAATGCTTTTCACCCGTTGAACATTATGAGAATGAAGAGTTGATGGTAGAAGAGGCAAATGACAAAACATTGCGATTAGAAGGTGCTTATTCGGAATCAAAGTCTAATGACAAAATTGATTCCAATATCCGAGACTCGAGCTTTGACGACCAATATGCTGCAAGAGAGAGTAATTTAACTATTACACCTAGTGCAGCAGCAGGGGAAGTCATTTCATCAGATGATCTTTTCTCTTCTCCGAATGGACTTATGGAGCAACCTCAGAGAAGTGAAGATCGTGTGTTTGACCATGTAAGGTCTACAGATTCCTTAGAAACTTTGGATTTTTTCAGCCCTGGATCAGAGCTCAGTGATCCTGATCTTGGATATTTGTCTAAATCCACTACCACACGAACCTCTCATGCCTATGATGGCAGTATCTCGTTTTCCGATGGAATGGATGATCAATTCCTTGACCAGCAAATTCATTCATTCAAGAATAATTGTAAGGCTGCTAACTATCTTGTTCCGGAAGAAAGGCAAAGAAAGGATAAGTTGCCTGCCAAAGGCTTGATGGATGGTAATGCAAGAAATCTCTCATCAGATTTATCCAATAAGAAGCCTTATGGAAAAGCAAAATACAGCAAGTGGCATCGAGATGAAGCACTAGAGCCAGTAATGCATCAGAGTTCACCCGGAAGCTGGACGAAACTAGTGAGAGATGAATTTCCATCTCGACATCCTTTCTCTCAAAGGGTGTCCTTGCGTGGATGCAAAAGTGCCGGCCCTTCACGTGGATTGCATGATGAGTTACCAGAGTACAGTGAAGAAGAGAACATGAAACTGTTAAGAATCGCGCATGAACTGCAGGATCAGATTAGCAAAACATGCAATCTGAATGGAAGAAAGTCAAGAGGAAGGGCTTCCATTGATGTACCTTGGAGGCAAAAGCATTGTCCGACATGTTACTATCCTGAGGAGAAAATTTTGTATCCTAGGCATGAGATTGACAATTCCTGTATATGCTGCCATCCTCAAAGGTGGCCGCGTTCAGAACAGCTGCCTCCGCCGATGTTTCGACACAGCCAAGGATTTTGTAGTGCCCACTCAGATCATAGTTGTTACAATTGCTACAATTATTGCCCCTCGAGTCCCCTAAGATATTTGGAGTCTGATTTTTCTGGTTGGAGCCATGAAAATATATCTGGTGCTCAGAGGAATAGAGATCACAAGTTGAAGAGGTATTCGAGAGACAAACACTACTCAGTTAGGCGACATCGCCAGCCAACTGCTGGTGGAGCACCTTTTGTAACTTGTTACCATTGCTTCAGACCATTAGAGCTGCCGGCTGATTTTCTACTCTCCAAAAGGAGGTTCCATCAGCTAAGATGTGGTGCTTGTTTAAAGGTACTTACATTTTCACTTCAAAATGGAAATCATATCGTTCCTCATGAACTGGTTGGGAGCAGAACGTCCACCATGTGAAGTTGAGGCCTGCATATATGCGATTAACGCAAGAATTAACTTGTAAAACCATGGTTATTCGGGAGCAGATGTCTTATTCGTCTAAAAGCCTAGCTCCTCCCTATCTAGCTCTGGCAGATTGGGTTGAAATTGAATGTCATTGATCTGATTCTTTTGTAGTGTACAGAGCATCAGTGTAATACCAATGTTTTGATTTTGCACTTATAACGTTATTATTGGTGAAACATACTGGTTTTCGTCACCGACAGGAAAAGAAATATTATTTTTTTGGGTAAACTACATCAGTAATCACCGAACTATGATTTCTTTCTTATTTTGGTCGCCGAACTATTTTTTTGGCAGAAACATCACTAACGTTATGTTTTCTTCCTATTTTGGTCATCGGCTGTTAAATTTTTTTATTTTTTTAATTTTTCATGTCATTTCTTCTCTCTCCTCGTAAGCAATATATGTTATTTTATAATATTTTTATTCAAACTAACAGGATGGTAACACGTGTCACTGCCTATTATGGAATAAAAGGAATGAAAAATCAAGCTCCTTATGCAGCCAGAGAGATTCGACTAATAGGCAGTTACACGTGTCGCCATCTATTAGGCAATTACACGTGTCACCATCTCTCTGGCTGCATAAGAGGCTTGATTTGTCATTCCTTCTATTCTTCTAATAGGCAGTTACACGTGTCACCATCCTGTTAGTTTAAATAAAAATATTATAAAATAACATATATTGCTTACGAGGAGAAAGAAGAAATGACATGAAAAATTAAAATAAAATAAAATAAAATAACAGCCGGTGACCAAAATAGAAAGAAAACAT
The DNA here is from genome assembly GCA_019671005.1 of Hibiscus mutabilis. Classification (NCBI taxonomy): domain Eukaryota; kingdom Viridiplantae; phylum Streptophyta; class Magnoliopsida; order Malvales; family Malvaceae; genus Hibiscus; species Hibiscus mutabilis. The sequence goes on from CM033751.1 coordinate 28,470,730, forward strand.
AACGTTAATGATGTTTTTGCCAAAAAAATAATTTGGTGACCAAAATAAAAAAAACCATAATTCGGTGACTACTGGTGTACCATATTTTTTAGCGAAAGGCAAATACATTTCATAAGCGAGGAAACTTACAACAGAAGATACAAATCAAAGGGTATTTGTCGCCTCCAACTTGATGGACACATACCCTCGATAGTTGCTCGAGCCACCAATTAGCAACTTGGTTGCTCATTCGACAAATGCAAGACAAAACAACATTAGACATAGACTCAGTCACTTTTTGGATGTCAGATAAAACAACTTTAACCTCCCATGAGTAAGATGTTTGATGGTAGATCATCTCAACAGTAAGTTTGCAGTTGGATTTAACAAAAACATGTTGCCAGCCTTGTTGTTCGATGAGGGATGAACCAAGTCTCATTGCAAGACATTCAGCCACGAATGCACTAGATGTGTGAACTTATGCGCTGATTCTATTGACAACTTCTCCATAATACTTTCGGGTTACAGCTCCAATAACAGCATACTTCATGCTATTATTGAACGAAGCATCTTGATGAAATTTGGAGGTGAAGCCAAGTAATCTGTGTCGTTGTATGCCTCGTACTCGTCATATTGACAGTATGTTATGAAAGAAAGCCATAATGCAGGGGCTGGGACATTTATCAAAGGCAGAGTGGAAATTTAACATTGCTTGACTGCATCATGGAATGGTTGAAAACCCAGAGTTTTAAACCGACAATCTACTTGTAAATATTAGCAAAGTTTGTGAGGTCAATAATAATGGGCACCTCAATGAGATTGGATCCATTCCCCGCACGTTGAATGCTCAATTTTGGGGGTTTTAGGTTCTTCCTTCCCCCTCTCATTGCTTCTCCTTTATTCAGCTAATAATTTCTAGGGTTTTTGAATCACTCCAACTGTAGTAGGAATTGTGCCATTTTGAAGAAGAAAATCTAAGCAAGTAACTTGAGCATAACGAACGACAAAATACATGTGGAAGTGTAAACTCAAACGACTTCCATATAACAAAAACAAAATCTGTGTTTTGAGTTTAGAAACTTGCAATTGACAGTTTCTCATGCCTCTTTTTCCGTTTATATCCATTTCGGAACACTCGCACAGGTTCGTGTTCAAATATATGAATTCATTATATATTTTACATGTTAAATTCTTTTACCTAATAAACGGGCACAAATATCCCATAAATAATTTATTTACTTCGACTTCAAATATTTAACTTCGATTCGGGTTGTGAACCAATAAACATTAGAACGGATTTTACTTACACCTGCCCCAAAATGTTCTTTAATCCATTCCTGGAGGGTTTTCTTTCTACGGTTCTGGCTTGTGTTTTTTTAAGGGATTTAGATTGCGATCCTTGACATGTTTTCTATTGTGTATATCATGGTTACAGATCTCAGAGTTCAGTATGCAGTTACCATCTTATGTGTTATATGCACAATTTCTGGCAGGCCATACCCTTATGATCTACATCCCAATCATAATCTCAACAAAAAAGTTTACGTATGCATGAATTCAGCAATTGTGCGCATAAAGAAGCTTAAGTTAAAGACAACACAACTGACTGAAAAGGTGTTAAAGTTGAACTAATGCCAAAGAGACCTCATTCTCGTGACAACAAACAGGAAGTTAGACAACATCATTATTCAAATTTCACTATGCCTATCATTCTCTCATAGGCAATCTGATAAAACAAACACAAAAAGTTGCAAGCTTTTAAAGTCATGTTGTTCTACTCAGACTCTTGTTTCTCGAAGAAGGTCTTCTTCAACCAATCAAACGGCTGGCAGGCAAAGGAAAATGAAACTTTCAAACATCAGCTAAACATTCGAAAACGGCAAGACCCGCTGTCAGGAACACTCTCTACCCCAACCCCTTATCACAATTCTTAAAACTGAAAGACTCCATCACTAAGCACGTAGCAGTGCAAAATAAAATAAAGAGGCGGTAGACAATGGGACGAATCAATCATGGAAAAACAATTACTAGTATTCAATCGAAATCTTGTCAACAAATAAAATTAACAATACGAAACCATTCAACCGATAAACCAAAGCAATCCATAGTCATTTAAAATCGATAATGAGCAACATGTATATGACGATATCAAATCATTCAAAATCAGAACATAAAGGAGAATTCATACTCGATGAGTGCTTCAAAGCAATGCCCCAATCAATCGCAATAACACCCTAATCAAAACTATATCCAAGGCAAAAAATTTAAAATACGCTGATTAGAAAGAGGGATCCTTTTTCCATCTGAGGAAATCCCTAGATAACCAACCAAAGTGATTTTCATATGGATCTAACAGGAATACAGCAAAAAAGTTGTTCAAAAGAAAGAGAGAAAGAAGTAAACCTGGACGACCCATAGAGCGGTGGTGGTGGCAGCGACGCCCCACATGGTGGTGGCAGCGACGCCCCACATGGCGGCGGCCTGGATGTCCGCAGGGTGTGGACGACGGCTAGGCTTGAGGAACTTGAACATGGCCCCTTCACCTGCCATTTTCTTGATCCGATTTCAAAACCCTAAGCTTCAAAGAATAGATGGTGACGGGAATCAGGTACTTTCTATTCTTTCGCTCTCTCAAAAAAATCGAATGTTCTAATCCTTAAAATAATTTAATGCGGCATTTAAATGATTCCTTTCTCTGTATATTTAAGCAAATATTTGGCACCTTCCGATCGTTCTCACTTCTCATCCACGGTGGATATCAGCTCTCTTCAGCCTTTTTTTTTCCTTTGGGATAAAGCTAATATCTAGTCCCATAATTTGGTAATTGTTTTAAATTTAATCTTTAATTTTTTTTATCCCCAATGAGTTTAGTAACTTTGATTTAGTTATACATTTTAGTTTTTGAAGTGGTTGAAATGAGATAACATGACAATTTAAGATTATATATTTTATTTCGTAATTTAAAAATAAATATATGTATAATGATTGTATTAAAGTTTATAAATAAAAAATAAAATTAAACTTTTTTTAATTTTTAAAAGAACTATATTTAAAACAAAAACATTAAGGTGAATGATGTGGTAAAATTTTATAATGTCACACTATATCATCAAGTTTTAGCGGTATCACACTAACACCTCGTTTGGTATAGTGGATGTAAAAGAGGTGTATCGTATTAAATAATACTTGTGTATTAAAAGATGTATGAAACATGATTGTTATTTTATCAAGGTGTTTGTGAAATTTGTGATAAAATTAAAAGATAAGTGTTATGTATAAATATATCTTTTTACCCTTAAAATTTTAATTTTATATTTTCCCATTGTTTTGACATTTATTATTATATTATTTTTAGGGTTTATGCTTTAGAGTTTAGAGTTTAAACTTTAAGGTTTGTGTTTATTGGGTTATAGTTTGGGTTTTAAGTTTATGATTTAGGGTTTGGAGTTTAGGGTTTGAAGCTTGGGTTTATGGTTCACTATTTAATGTTTAGGGTTTGGGGTGTTGATTTAGGGTTTAGTGTTTATGGGCTGGATTTAGTGGTTTAGGGTTTAAGGTTTAGGGTGTAGGGTGTAGAGTTAAGGTCTTAGTGTTTTGAGTTTAGGGTTTAGTCTTTGAGGTTTATGATTTTAGGGGGTTAGGTTCATGTTTAGGGTTTATATATTAGGTTTTATGGGTTTGAGGTTCAATGTTTATGGTTTATAATTTAGGGTTTAATGTTTTGGGTTTAGAGTTTATGTTTTAGTGTTTTAAGTTTAGTTTTTAGGGTTGTAGTTTAGGGGTTTAGGGTTTATGTTTTAGGATTTAAGGGTTAGAGTTTGAGGTTTATGTTTAAGGTTTGGGGTTTATGGCTCATGATTTAGGGTTTAAAATTAAGCGTTTAGTATTAGGAGTTTATGGTTTGTGGTTTAGTCTGTAGGGATTAGTGTTTGAGGTTTAAGGTGTACGGCTTTAGGGTTTAGG